>JAUMHM010000005.1:28302317-28320842 GCA_032362435.1 Melikaiella ostensackeni | reverse complement strand
TGAATTTAAAATGGCGGATCCAATATGGCGTATCAACATTGTAAAAACAAGGCCGAATTGATTGAAAATCGTTACTTCAGGGTTTTTCGGGTCGCTGATTATAAGTTAAAAATAAACTTTTTACAAAATGGCGGATCCAATATATTGGATTAAAAGTGTAAAACAAAACCGATTTGACTAAAAATTGCTACTCCCGGGTTTTTCGGGATCCTGATTTCTAATTAAAGTCCAAATACAAGAATGTGTTCTTCTAGCGGTACTTAGGCAGTATTTTCTCTCAAAATCACGCGAATTTTGAAATTTTTCAACACACATATATATATATATATATATATATATATATATAGTAATAATTTTTTCTGTAAAATAAGACTTAATTGTTTGAGCCATTTTTAGTCGAATCTGTTTTGTCTTACAATTGTAGTCTTGCTAAGTTAGATCCGCCATTTTGGATTTTGACCTACATTAATTTACATGTCTGATTCAGATTTAGCATGCAGAAAAAATCTATATTAAGGGCAAATTCTTGTGATACAAATATAATATAAGGGCCATTTTTTATAAATTCTGTTTTCATTGATTTCAAGTACTGTAAGCTGGGGCTAAGCGGCGCATTGTTAAAGTGGCGCACCTTTGCTTGTTCATTTCTGAATGCGATATTTGTTTCTTCTAGGTAAAAAATATAGAGGCTCGCAAACTAAAAATTTGTAAAGCTTCTATTTCAAAACCTAGAAAAAACAATATCGCATTTTAAATACAGAAATAAATGTGTGCCACTTTCCCCCACATATGCGCCGCGTAGACCCAGTTTACCGTAATTTAAGACACTATTTATCGATACATACTAGGAATATGTAAAAATCATTTCTCCTTTCATTCGACAAAATGAATTTTAGAAATATTTTAACGACAACTGGATAAGCACCATTTGGTTTTTTCACTTTCAAACACTAAACATTTTTAAAAAATTTTTCCACCTCCGTGAATCATTTTTCATTCACTTATTTTTATACAGTTCTCAAATTCCAGCGTGAACATTTTTCAAAATTTCGGCATAACAAAGAATACATATATTTCATATATTTTACAGATCAGAAAAATTCTTTAATATATTTTTTATAATTTAAAATCTATCGCAGAAAACTTTTTTGTTTCTCCTAGCAAACTTCATTTTTGGTTCTTATCCAATCGTCACTCCCATGTATTCTCCTTTTTTTTAATTTCGTAAGCATAAGATGGAAAGGGAGCAGATACAGGAAGTAAAACAATTCTTCTGTTCTGGTAGTAAAAAAACCAAGTATTTCTTGCACAGTGAGGAAAAAATTCACATACAGTTTTTCATTCAAAAAATTCCAGAGTTATTATTTCTCAACCGTTTTAAAAGTCTCTTTTTTTAAATTGAAATTCATTTTCTGACCTAATTTTTGATGAAAAAAAATCATAAATTTGTTGTTTGAGTTTCAAATTTTTTGTAAAATTTGATGAAAGTGTCAAAATCTGAGGATATACAAGGTTAGCCTCGATTAATTTTTTTTAAAAAGAATTTGTTGAAATACACAAGATATACATCTGATAAGAATATATGTAAAGTCATAGATTCCAGGAAGTGGAACAATTTTGAACTATGAAATGCTCTCCATATTTTGCGCCATTTTCGAAATAAATGAGATTTTTAATCGTTAACACTGATGTTTTTTCAATTTTGGAAATAAAAAGCTTATTTTTCACTACATTGAAGCTCAGAAAGCTAAATAATCTCATGGAATATGTTTCTTACATTGTTACTGAACTAAAAACAAACGTTTTTAAAAATAAAGTAAATTAAAGTGAAATTTTTGTTGAAATACACAAAATAAACATCTAGTAAGGATATGATTTTATAGATTCTAGAGAGTGGAATAATTTTGAGCTATGAACTGCTTATTCATGTAGTTCGTCGTTTTCGAGAAAAATGAGATTTTTAATCGTTAAAAATGAAATAATCGTTTTTTTTTCAAAAACGCGTAGTACGATTTCTTTCTTTCTTTCCTTAAAATAACCGACGAGCATCCCCGAAACACGTACAGAAGAGAAACTGGATGTGCAAGCACTTCTGGGTTGAACCTAATTAAAGCTTTTAATTTTAATTTTTTAAAAATTATAGAAAGTACATGCATTTTTGAGAAATGGTTATAACCATCGTAAAGTTCATCAAATATCCTTTCAAGTCTGTTAGTCACAAACTTTATTTGGTTTATTTTTGACGCAATAACATTTCATGAAAAAATGGTCTGCTTATATTATGGTCTACCTGTATTAGTTTGAATTTAAATAATATAATACCACCTTTAGAAGAAAATTTTTGTCAATTTGTTCATATTAATCTACGTCATTTTTAGCTTTAGGAGTTAAAATACTTATACCTTCATCAACAATTTTTTGTTATCAAACCGAAAAAACACGTGTCGTCTCATTTCCTTTGAAAAATAACATATTCCCTTCGCCTGATAGAAAAGGATTCAGTGGGATTTATTCGTACTCAATGAATATAGTCTGACATGTTTTGATATCGCGCTCATAGAGCATGTATTAAAAACAAATTTCTATTATTTTTTAATTCATGAAATATTAATAAGCATTGATTTACATGTTTATTTAACTTATACAACTTTTTACATGTCACCTATTTGTCACCTATTTGAAAAAAGTTCACCTTTTTTAACGATAAAAGGTATTGTGATGACTGAAATTTTGAAGAACCAAAATTCCAGGTTTCGAATTCCCAGTCTTTTGTTAAGTTCTTAAATTTAGATTACAAATACTTTCAAAACTCTATTTTTTTAAACTACCTACATTTAAAGGTCTTTAATTTTTCATATTTGTTTTACTCTTCTGCTTTATTTTCCATATGAATTATTTGTCATCTTGATTTGAAATCTTGATGTCAATTTTTAATTTTATTTTCGGTGCTTCTGAACAGCCTAGCCAAATATATAACATGGAAAATCAAGCTGGTATGATCCTGATAAATAAAATCAATAATATTTTATCTTTTGTTGTAAAACCTGTCACGCATTTCCGGATATCTTGTGTGCATCGCGTGTCAACAAAACGTTTCCTGCTAGGATCAAAGTATCAAATTACGTTTGCAAATTCAGAACGAATGTTTGTATTCTTCCATATTCTGTCGATATGCATGAAAATGTAATTTCCTAGGTATATAGGGCATGTATCGTGTAAGGTATCATAAACCTCTCCCTCCCTTATAAGGAAGACGATATTGTTTATGTTATTCATTATTATTTCACACATGATTTACGTTTGCGAAGGTTTGCGTGTTGAAAAAAATGTTCACATTTGCATCTGAATTTCTTGACATATTTTGAATATTCAATTCATTTTTCATTTACCACGAAAATTATAGAATAAAAAAACTCGTTGCATATTATTATTTATTTAGAAAAGAATATACTAGATGAATAAGTTACACATTTTTTTATAAATTTTTTTTTCAAGTTTAGTAGACAAGGAAATAATAAATCCTTTTATTCCTACATCTCTAAAAGGAATTTAAGAGTTTCAGATAATTTCTGAAAGAGAGTGCTCAAATTGGAAAACGTCAAATTTGAAAACATTCGAATTTATCGAATTTGAAACATAAACTTAATTTCTAACCTAGCAAATCGGCAATCTCGAAAAATTAAAGACATAAAAATTTGAATGTTTTTCTGTTTCAAATGCCTGAACTTCGAAGGCTTTTGTATTTCAAAGTATTCATATGAAACTTTCAAAATAAATTAATTACATGGAAAAATCACTGACCCTTCAATTTTTGAAATATTTGCATTTAAAGAACACTGAACAGTTAATTAAATACTCTTGTTTATTTAGAATGTGAAAATCTTCAAATTCATATATTTCCTAATTCAAAATCGTTTAAATTCAAAAGTGTGAAATTTCAAAAGACTACCATCTTTTTAAGGTGTCTAAACTAGCCGGATTTTTTCGGTACGAATAGCGAGACCTGGAAAAGGGACTATTAGTACCGCAATTTCCGTAAAAATAGCCGAATTTTATCGGTACACGTAGACACTGCCTTAAAATAAACTATGAATATTTTAGAGGAGCCAAATATTAACTAAATTAATTATCTTGAAAAATTGAAAAAATGAAAGTGATTCCTTAGCGATTGTGGAAATTCTTTTGATTAAATAAAAATGTTGAAAACTGTGTACACTTATTTGCCCAAAATATAGTCCAGGATCAGTAAAAAAATTCTTCAACGCCTTTCATCAATTTTTTTTTCAAGTAATCTGTCTACTTGGTTAGATGGAATTGTTTAAGACTTCCCGTTCGATCTCTGGAGTTAAGCAGTGCTTGAATCGGTTTGACTCGGATGGGGGCCATCGTGCAAGACGACATCGTTTAGATTGAAGATTATTTCTGAGCCTAAAATATTTTCAGGAAAATCCCCCAAAATTTTTACACATTTAGACATTCAAGATATTATAGATCATTCCAATAATTGATATTTGATATTTTTATATTATTACTATTACATTATTTTATATTCAATTAATATTATAATCATCAACAAAATCATTTTCTAACGTGGAAAAAATAACTTGCATACGCGTAGAATCGATCCAAATGAATGCATATACACTGAACGAATATAAATAATCAATCTTTTAATTGACATAATTGATTTAAACCAATTTTTTTATAATTATACAAATCTGAGATTTGTGCACAGGAAACAAATGTTTCTCGACTATGATTGCTGCGGTTCGATATTTTAATTATCTAGTAACGAAAACTCTGTGAATGAATAATTTCTATTTTTAGCCGGATGTTCGCAGTAAAAAGAAAACATATGTGTTTTTAAAGTTTTCTTTCAATGTATCCATGTTCCACTATCACTTTCGACAGGTTTGACGTGTCGTGATGTACTTTTTTCTTAATGCAGGTAAACATAATCGGAGTGACAAGCACATCAAACTTTTCATTAATCAATCACAGCCAAGTAGAACCTCGAAAATTTTACATCGAAAATTGATTCTTTATTGACGATTTTGTTTATGTTTCACTGTAACTTTGGACAGGATTGACGTAACAGGGTGAATTTTTTTTAAATGCACATAATGATAACCAGAGTAACATTGGTACATAAATATTCGAACCTCGCAATTACAGCCAAGTACAACCACGTAAATGTTACACCGAAATTTGATTTTTTGACCTGAATTGGATGTCTCAATCAATTATTGACTGATTTGCATGAAACCATGCAAAATCAATGGAAGACCAGTGAAAAATGAATTGTGTACATGCAACTCAGACATAAATCACATATTATTTCTGTAAAGAATCGTGGTGGAGTTTCGAAAAGCGCATACATCCCATATTTTGAAAATTTCATAAGATGATATATTTTGATTCATTGATTACGAATATGGCCATAAATATGCCCGAAAATGTCATTTTAAAGGTCAACACTTCAAAATAAACTACGGTTTACTAATAAAGATGCAAAAATTGGAATTCTAGGGACCAAGGTAGTAGCGTCTTTGTTGAAGATTCCCTTTTTATCTACCTCATTTCCAGATGGTATTATTGGAAGGTTTGAAAAAAAACCTCGTTCATTGATTTTATAGATTAAAATTTGAAAAAAAAAATACACACTTTTTAATAATATGAAATTTTTGGAAGCAAGTGTCATTGTCAAGGTCGAAAACTTCAAAATACCGTTCTCCATTGTTGGCCGTACCTCAATTCGACCACATCCATCCCAGAATCGCATTCGACCACACTTCCAATATTGAAAAAAAAGAATCCCTTAATGGTTGCCTATCTTCCAATTCCCAAAATCTACCTCTCAGTCACATTTGATTCCATTTCCAATATTAAAAAAAAATCACTTGTTTATATTTATCCATGCCCCAACTCGGTCAAATCTACCTCTCAATTATATTTGACCCAATTTCCAGTATTCAAAAAAAATCGCCCGTTTATATTTGCCATGGCCCAACTTAGCAAAATTTACCTTTCAGTTATATTTGATCCCATTTCCGCTATTTGAAAAGAATCTCCCGTTTATAGTTGAACATGCCCCAACTCGGAAAAATCTACCTCACAATTATATTTGCACTGGTTTCTAGTATTTGAAAAAAAATAATCTGTTCATAGTTGTCCATGACCCAACTCGTCAAAAGCTACTCCTCAATCATATTAGACCCCATTTCCAGTATTAGAAAAAAACATCCGTTTATATTTCGACATGCCCAACTCGGGGAAATCTACCTCGAAATTATATTTGATCCCACTTCCAGCAGTCAAAAAAATTATCCGTTCATAGTTGGCCATACCCCAACTTGGCTAAATATCTTTTTCAATTATACTTGATCCCATTTCCAGTATTTGAAAAAGATAACCTTTCATAGTCATCCATGACGCAAATCGCCAAAATATACTTTTTAATTATTTTTGACCCCATGTCCACTATTAAAAAAAAATCACCCGTTTATAGTTAACCATACCCCAACTTGATAAAATATACCTCTTAATTATATTTGATCCCATTTCCAGTATTTAAAAAAGATAACCTTTCATAGTCGTCCATGACCCAAATCGCCAAAATATACTTTTTAATTATATTTGACCCCATGCCCACTATTTTAAAAGAATCAACCGTTTAAAGTTAACCATACCCCAACTTGATAAAATATACCTCTTAATTATATTTAATCAGATTTCCAGTATTTAAAAAAGATCACCCGTTCATAGTCGGTCATGCCCTAACTCGACAAAATCTACTCGTAGATCATATTTGACCTCATTTCCAGTATGAAAAAAATTACCCGTTTATAGTTGGACATGCCCCAACTCGGAAAAATCTACCGCACCATTATATTTTATTTTATTTCTAGTATTTAAAAAAAATCACCCGTCTATAGTTGGCCATACCCCAACTTGGCGAAACATACCTCTTAGTTATACTTGATCCCATTTTCAGAATTTAAAAAAGGTCACCCTTTCATAGTCGGCCATGCCCTAACTCGACAAAATCTACTTCTAGATCATATTTGACCTCATTTCCAGTATCAGAAAAAAAATTACCCGTTTATAGTTGGACATGCCCCAATTCGGGTAAATCTACCGCACCATTATATTTGATCCCATTTCTAGTATTTAAAAAAAATCACCCTTTCATAGTCGGTCATGACCTAACTCGACAAAATCGGTTTCTAGATAATATTTGACCTCATTTCCAGTATGAAAAAAAATTACCCGTTTATAGTTGGACATGCCCCAATTCGGAAAAATCTACCGCACGATTATATTTGATCCTGTTTCCAGTATTTAAAAAACTCACCCGTTTATAGTTGGCCATACCACAACTTGGTAAAATACAACTCTTAATTATATTTGATCCCATTTCCAGTATTTTAAAAAGATCACCCTTTCATAGTCGGTCATGCCCTAACTCGACGAAATCTACTCCTAGATCATATTTGACCTTATTTCCAGTATTAAAAAAAAATTACCCGTTTATAGTTGGACATGCCCAAATTCGGAAAAATCTACCACACCATTATATTTGATCCTATTTCCAGTATTAGACAGAAATCACCTGTTTATAGTTGGCCATACCCCAACTTGGTAAATATACCTCTTAATTATATGTGATCCCATTTCCAGTATTTAGAAAAGATCACCCTTTCATAGTCGGTCATGCCTCAACTCCACAAAATCTATTCCTCAATTATATTTTCCCCCATTCCCAGTATCAAAAAAAAAATAACCCGTTTATAGTTGGACATGCCCCAACTTGGCGAATCATACCTCTTAGTTATACTTGATCCCATTTCCAGTATTGAGAAAAAATTACCCTTTCGTAGTCGACCATGCCCCAACTCGCCAAAATCTACGCTTCAATTATATTTGACCTCATTTCCAGTATTAAAAAAAATCACTCGTTTATAGTTGGACATGCCCCAACTCGGAAAAATCTACCTCAGCAGTATATTTGATCCTACTTCCAGTATTTACAAAAAGTCACCCGTTTATAGTTGGCCATACCTCAACTTGGAAAAATATACATTTTAATTATATTTGATCCCATTTCCAGTATTCAAAAAAGATTACGGTTTCATAGTCGGCCATGTCCGAACTCGCCAAAGTCCACTCCTCAATTATATTTGACCTCATTTCCAGTACTTAAAAAAAATTACTCTTTTATAGTTGGCCTTGTACCCAACTCGGCAAAATCCACCTCTCAATTATATTCGATCCCATTTCCAGTATTTGAAAAAAATTACCCTCCTATAGTTGGCCATGCACCCAACTCGGCAAAATCTACCTCTCAATTATATTTGGCCCCATTTCCAGTATTCAAGAATAACCACCCGTTTAAAGTTGGCCATACCCCAACTTGGCGAAATATACCTCCTAATTATATTCGATCTTATTTCCAGTATTTAAAAAAAATTACTCTTTTACTCGTATAGTTGACCATGCACCCAACTCGGAAAAATCTACCTCTCAGTTAAATTTTATTCCATTTCCAGTTTTATGGAAAAAAAATATCCATTCATAGTTGGACACACCATAAGTCGGCGATGTATTTTGATATTCTGGTTATTAATATGGTCACAAAAATACCATTTTTAGTCGAATTATTTTTAGCGTAATTTTGGAGTTTTGTTATAATCTGTCGTTGGTTATCTATTTTATTGTAGGATTATAATATTTTATTGCAGGGTTACAATAATCCATCCCATGAATTGAATAATGGCCATTGTGGGCCCTTGTTGCACATTCTTGTTTCCTACCTTAGACTTTCTGGTGTATTCGACTGATCGTTTATTTCAAAATTAAAAAGTTTAACGAATAGATTCGAATGTTTGAAGAATTTCAAATTAAAAGAGTGGGACATTAAATTATCGAATTGAAAGCCTTAATAATTAAACAATTATATTTGTTTTTAAACAATACAAATTGAAAGAATTTTAATGAACTCTTTATCAATTGTTTGAGGCTTAAGAATAAGTAAATATCCTGAATAAAGTTTTCAAAATTAAACTATATAAAATTGAAAAAATGATTGAACGATGTTTTAAATTGTTTGTGATTGAAATTTCAGTGTTGACTTTTCATTCTTAGATGCTACAATTTCCATCTTAAGTTTTAGTTCTGCAATTTAAACTGAAACTTCAAAAATTTGTAGAATTTTTATTGTTTGAGCAACTAAATTAAAACCTACATAGTTGAACACTTTCCAATTTAAACGTTCATAATTGCAAATTTACTAGTTTTATAGTTTCAAATAAAAAATCCTGAAATTTGGACAATTTCAAATTTAAAACTTCACAATCGGACATTTTCAAAGTTAAGCTTCAAAAATTGTAGAATTTTTTAATGTTTGGACGATTGAACTGAAACTGTATAAATTGACGTTCTCAAATTCAAAGGCTAATGATTGAAAATTGACCACTTCACCTAGTTTAAATAAAAATCCTCAGAACTTGAACAATTTGGAATTGAAGAGTTTATGAAATGGAAATATTCAAATCGTAAGTTTAACAGACCTAAATTTCAGATTGAAACGTTGAATTTAAAAATTGTTCACTTCAAAAGGAATTTAAGAATCGTTCAATTTTGGATCTGTTCCACTTGTAATTATTTCATTTTGAATGTTTTTAGAATAATTTAATTTTAAGGGCTCAGAATTTGAAATTCTTTCATTTTGAACATAAATCTCATCAATTCTTATTCAAAAAATTGATACAGTTACTTCAAATGACACTCGGCATCACAAGAAATTATTATTTCTTCAATTCCTACGATTCCAATTAAAAATTTTGAAATTTTAGAAACTTCGAGTTCGGAAATTTAGAAAATTTTCAAATGTACTATTGAGCCGTTTAGACTACTTATAATTCACAAATGTAAAATGTTTCATTACTTCTGGAATTTTTAAATTTCTACGACGTTTAATGAAGAAACTATCAATTGTACAATACAATTTTGAATTCCTCAATACTGAAGACTTCTGATTTGATATTGTAAAACTGAAAATTGTCTGATTTTTGAGGCTTTGAATTCTAATTTATTCAATTTTGAAAACTGTTCCTGCCTGTTCCAACTCAAAGAACATTCATTTCATTTACAAGAAACCACGCCAGGCCTTTTTCCTTTTTCTTCGCCTTCTTTGGCGCACTTTCACCGGGCAGTACCAACTGCTCTGACTGCTGCTTTGTCTCGGATGTATAGCGGTGGATCCAGGTTTTGTCCACAGTCACGGATCGACGCAAAAAGTCCTGCGGATTCTGATTTAACTTCGCCAAACACTGCATTGAAACGACTTTTTGGTTGCGCTTTTGATCAGGAGTCTGCAATCGCGGCAGCCATCTTCCACACACCTTCTTAACCTTCTGTTTTTCGTGCAAGATAATATAGACTCATTCAGTGTAAATTCCTACAGCCTTAAAAATCTCACGTACCTTGATTCGGCGATCTTCCATAACCATATGATGAATTTTTCCACCGTATCCGATGTGGTGACCTCAATTGGGCGTCCGGAGCGTCCTTCACCTTTAGTTGAGGTTCAGCCACGTTTAAATTCGTTTATCCAAAAGTAAACGGTTTTCAACGAAGCAGTAGACTCCCCGTCAACCTTGTCTAATTCGGCTTTGATCTGCGCGGCCTTCCAATTTTTCAAATAAAAATGTTTCATCACTGCACGGAACTCTCCTTACTCCAGTTTTCCGGAAACTACTGACAACACTCACCTCAAAGTATACCAAACGCAGACTAAGCGTCGGTTTTGACTGAAGCTTGGTAGAGGATAGATTGAAGAGTGCAATTTCTTGGTCATATACTACAAAGTTTATTTTGGCGCCATCAAGCGGAAAATTTACCTTATCAAACGACCCTCGAAACTATGTACATTATTGGGAAAGTACGACCACATTAAATAATCATGAAATTCTTGTTTGAGATTCAAGTTCAGCAACGTAGCCGGTTTCCGAAAACAATAATTTTAAGCTGTTCTCTCTAGTTCCTGGTTTACGATTTGTGGATTGTGCACCCAGCAAACTCAGCTGGTTCAATCCTGATCAAACGCGTTTGCGGTTTGCTCTACGTACTAAAATCGTTTAGTCGACCCACTTGATACTCTGCTAAACATTCCCGATGCGATCGGACGAAATCTGATATGATTTGCATCAGAAACCAAGTGGAATCTGATTCTACCTGTATGTCCCTTGCAATCTGGACTCCGGTCATTAGAATTTAATAGTGATTTTCGATGAAATCAGATACAATTTGTCCAATCGAGACAATACAATTAGAGAATAATATACAATTTCAATTGCGTTCAGTTAATTATTGTTTTCATCAAGTATATTTATTCAATTGAGTATCTTTTTAATTTTTGGTTGAATAGTATTTATATTGATTGTACTTACCTGGTAAGATTCGATTTGGAAAATGAAACTTTTAATCTAATAATTTTGGAGTTGAACATTTCTGCAAGATATGTTGATGATTGTGTACTTCATTCACATGCATAAAATGTGGATACCCTGCTAAATGTTTTTAACACAACAAATACAGCCAAGATTACAGTTCACCGTTGAATGTGAAACGAAAGGTGGATTGAATTTTCTTGATTTGACTTTAATAGAAACTGATGAAAATTATATTATCACTGTTTGGCACAGAAAAACAATTTTTTCAAAAAGGACGCTAAATTATAATTCTAACCATTCCATTCAAAACAAAATAGGGTTTGTGAAGAATTTGATTGATAAAGCTCTTAAATTATCTCATCCAATATTCCATGAAAAGAACACTGAACTATGTAAACAAATTCTTTTTCTCAAACATTACCCGATTGCCTTCATTGACAAACGTATGTATAACAAAATTGTTCAAATTGAGACTAAAAGCAATAAGCAGAGCAAAAACAATATATAGGATTAGAATAGATTCATTACGGTAAAATTGGATAAGGATAATTACGAGAAGTTTGATAAACAATGTGTGATTTACAAATTCAAATGTAAGCAATTTGATGCTGTTTATGCAGGGCAAACAAGGTCACTAAGAACAAGAAAAGATGAACATACAAATATTTTTCATACAGGTGCAAGATTTTACTCGGTCCTTACAAAACATAAATTTACACATGGGCATGATTTTAATTGGGATGTTGTTAAAATTTTGTATCATGAGAGAAATCAAAAAAGAGAAAGTTTATGGAAATGCTATTCATAAAGGGAGAAGATCAGAAAGCTATTAATTTGAAAAGAGAACTTTCGAGATACAACAAAATTTAGGATGGAATCATTAATTGGATACAGTGACTTTAGTTTTGTCATAATTTTGAAAAAGTGTAAATCAATTTCTAATTGAAGAATAAAACATTCTGACTCTAGGATTTATTCAGAATAGTTTGCCTATATTAAAATCAATTTAAATCAAAGAATGAAATATATACAAAACCACAATTGCTATCAATTATCTCTATTTCATTTTCAGGTAATAATGATTTTCTAGTATAACAACTTTTCATTTTTGTACCAGTTGTTTTCCTATGAATTACTCTTGATGAGAAAGTCTACATTGGCTTCGAAACATGTTGGTCCCCATGGTGCCAAAAAATGTTTTTTTAACAGATTAATCAATTTTTAGTAAATATTAAATATATTCAGAAGTTATCTCAACGAAATTTTTCGATCAGACTAGAATTCAAAAAAGTTAGATTACTAGATTATCCTAATGACATTTTTCGATTGAAAGTAAATTAGAAAATTGATAGATAATTAATAATTAATTAGATTATATTAGGATCTTTGAGAATAGAGTGTAAAAATTTTAAATATTTTTTTCGAACTGACTACATATTTTTAAATTCTTTGACTTTTTTGTTCCAAATTCAATCTCCGGAAAAATCCTTCAACGTTCTACTATCGGCGAATATTTACGATTTTCACAACATATTCTTGAAAAATTGATGAATGAGGCAAAATTGATATCGCTTTCGTGTCACTTTGAGGACAAAACTGCATCATGTGTTATTGCTTTTCTATAAAATTAGGAAAACTTCTATTAATAACGAAAACAAGATATTAAAATAATATTTAAAGATTTACTGTGAATTTATACCTCGGTACGGGGCTGTTCATTTCGATGATTAACACTTCTCGTCATTATGAAAAATATGACGGCAAGGAGTCTTTGGCAAGACATTTCGAGTTGATTTCGCAAAACAAAAATCAAGCCTATTCATGAAAAAATGGTCAAAATGTGCATTTGTTTACGAAAATCATTCAAATAATTGGTAAACTGTAGCTATTCTTGACTACTTGTAAGCGGACATTAATATTTGTCATATTTCGCACAAAAACCATGGATTTAAAATAGCTTATCATTACGAACAACAAAACATTTACTTGTGTTCATTAGTTTGTTTATAACATTATAAACAAATTCCTTCTGCTTTACCTACTGGAAATTATTTTTAGTTAGTTATAACATTGGTTTATGACCTGTTTCAATGAATTTCAAAGTCTTAAAAGAAATGGTATCACTGAACTGTTAGACAAAGAAAAATTATATAAACAAATTTCAAAGTTGATGAATCTACGATTCAAAAAAATTTTTTTTAGCAGATCTACTTTGTATTTCACTACTAGTGTTGCACAATAAGAAATATTGTAACCAATCAACATTCGTTAATTTTGTAAACAAATTATATAAACAAATGTATAATTCGGGCATTTTAGGTAAGAAGTAAGTCGTGTTTCGATCAAAATGGTTTGAGAGTTTCCTCACAGTGATGACAAACTAGGTAGCTCCAATGTTCGATATAATCCAATAACGTTATAAACAAATTCTATGAACAAAAGCACTACTCGGCCATTTATTCATAGAACTACGTTGTGCTTTCACCAACAGGACTTTAAATCGGTTAATCAGTGATCTTCCGTCAAAAATTTGTCTCCCCAACATATTTGTTAATGTTATAAACAAATTGTTCAAAAAAATGCACTATCCAGCCATTTTTTAAGAGAAATACATTGTGGTTCTACTAAAATGACTTTCAATTGGCTTAATAGTGATGTTCAATCGGAAAACAACCTTCCAACGTGTTTGTTAATTTTATAAACAAATTATATAAACAAATACACTATTCGGCCACTTATTCAGGAAATTACATTCTGCTTCCACTGAAATTACTTCAAATTGGCCAAACATTGATTTTTAATTAAAAAACTTTATCCTAACATATTTAATAATTTGTTGAACAAATGCACGATTCGGACATTTATTTACAGAAATGCATTCTGTACAATTTCTGTACAATTTAATCTGTTTTGGTTGAAAATGCTATTCTTTTGTTATAAATAAATCTGTTTTAGTTGAGGACTCAAATATTTTGTTGAAAATTCGTCTTTTTTGGATAAATCCAACTATTTTCGATTTCAAACTTAAATGTGAATGAATGTTGATTCTTTTTATTCTAAATGACCGTTTGAAGCCAGTTACTGGTTAATCCTATTATATTTTTCGTTGAAAGTTCATTTTCTTGAATTGAAAATTTAACTACTTAGCTAAAGGCTGAACTGCTTTGTTGAAAATTTATTTTTTTGTTGGTTGAAGATTCATCATTTCAATTAAAAATTCATCTCATTGGTTGAAAATTTAACTATTTTGTTCATAATTAGTTTATTTTGTTGAAAATAATTTTTTCAACTGAAAATTTAATTATTTAATTTTTGGTTGAATATTTATCGTTTTTGTTGATTATTCGTCTTCTATGGTAGAAAATTAACATTATTGATTGAAAATGCATCTTTTTGATTGAAATTTCAAATATTTGGTGAAAAGTTGAAGTACTTTGTTGAAAATTTTTTTTTCAAATATGATTGGTTTATGAAATCAACAAATATTGATTGATTACAATATTTGTCAATGTGAATCACTAAGGGAGCAGTACAAAGTAGATTTTCTGGAAAAAATAGAATCATTTAATTAATTAATTTCATATATTAAATGCCACTATACTAATTTTTATTGATTCTAAGTTCATTTCGATCGCTTACGGAAAGATAATAAATAAATTTGTGAAAATTATCATCTTTTAAAATTATTTGTTAACACAAAAGAACACAGTGGGCCATGGTCACTTTTTCTTTGGCCAAAAATGCCAAGAATCGAAGTTCAAATTTAAATCAAATAATTATATTTTTGGTATTTAGAGTCCTTAAAGTATGTGTTTTCCAGTAAAGTTTTATACGAGTATCATTTCGATTTCCTATGTTTCGTTGGCATACAGTCAAACTTAAAAAATTGAACTTATTTTGCTGTACTTATTTTTTAGAAGAATGTGATAATTTTTTTATATTTATCGAGAAGCAAACTCTTTTCTCAACTTCGAATTTGACCTTAAACCTTAAAAAATCACGAAGAAGCTTGAGAATTTGCTTCAAATTGCAAAATTAACATGTTTTATTTGCAAAATTTGAGGTTTTTTTCCAAATTTCCGCTACCGAATGTCCATAATCCGTCACAACACACTATATCAATAAAAGTAAGGTACTGAAATAACAATAATTAACTTGAACGATTTGGATGTTTCTTCTGCTTAAATGTTGAACATTAAATATTTTAAAATTAATTTGTGTCTGATTTTGCAATTTCATTCTGTAGACTTTAGTATTTAAACAAATTAAATTGTCGAAAAAAGTCACATCAGCAATATTACTTCTTATCGCTGAAGCAAGAAGCACTTAGTCAACATTTAACTAGTTTAATATTCAGAGGGATTGTTATAAACATATTAAATAAACAAATACTTGATTGCGGTGTTCAAACCCAGAAAAACTTTTTTTTTTTAACCATAAATATTTGAATCTCTTATAAGACTAATATTCGTAATAAAGGATGACCATACAATAACAATATTTATTGTTATAAACGTCGTAATAAAGAAATAATCAATTCTTTCATCTTTTCACAGTCATGTAGCGTTTTTCTCATCAAAATAATAAACCATTTGCTTTAATATGACTGAAAGTCACTAAAAATTATGAGCATTAAATATTTGTTCTTGCTATTAACAAATTTTATAAACAAATATGAAAATTGAACATTTTGCATGGAAAAAAATTATTTTCTCGGCTAACTCATGTTGCAGACAGCTGGATAGTAGTATGATACTGAATTGTACTCGAAATTATCAGCGATTCAAACACTCTCTTGTACCAAGTTTTAGGCAAAGATGTAAGAATTTAAAAATTTTTGCCGCCATAATAAATAGGTCATTTTGAATTTTGTAACTTTTGACATCAAAATTGAAATGAAAGACATTATAGAGCCCCTAATATCAAGTTTTAGGCAAATCTGTGATCATTCTAAAATCTTGGCCATCATATTGGATCCGCTATATTGAATTTGGGACTTTTGACGTCAAAGTCGCAATTAGCGACCTCAGAAAACCGCTCGTGCCAAGTTTTAGGCAAGTCTGTAAAAATTTCATAACTTTGGCCGCCATATTGGAGCCCTCATTCTGAGTTTGTAACTTTTGACGTTAAAATAAAAATTATAGACCTTATAGACCTCCTTATTCCAACTTTTAGGCGAATCTGTGAAAATTTTAAAATTTTAGCCGTCATATTGGATCCGTCATTGTTAATTTGTAGCTTTTAACGTCAAAATCGAAATTAACGACCTCATAAACCCCCTTGTACCAAGTCTTGGGCAAATCTGTAAAAATTTTCAAATTTTGGCAGCCATATTGAATCCACCATTTTTAATTTGTAACTTTTGGTGACAAAATTGAAATCAGCGACCTCAAAAACCCTGTTATACCAAGTTTCATACAATTCCGACGAAACCTTGAATTTTTGCCAGTTTTCGGTGTTTTCGGTGCCCGCCTCAGAGTGATCAAAATCAGGAATTTACTGTTCAAAACAGTCCAAAGGGTTCAGTTTTTATCCGACTCACAATTTACTTTTAAATTACAGGTAAGTAAATTTTTAAGAGATTCATGAGACGCGAATTTGAAATTTAGCTTTGTTAATATTGATTTATTTAACGCAAAGTGTCGTAAAAAGGATAATTTTGCACTTTTTATTTTTTTTCTCTTCAGAAATGATTGTCGGATATCACAAAGCGTCTTAAAACCATGCAGGAGACACCCAAGATACGAATAATTTGCATAATAATTAACTCAATTGCTAGAAACAAATTAAGTCAACAAATAAACAACGGAGTGGTTCGAAGAAGGAAGAAAATTTTTTTAGAGTAAAATTGTTATATTTTATTTCTAGCGCAACATTGAATAGTAAACATGTATGAAATATATAAAATTATTATTGTGATAAACAATTATAAAGAAATTAATAAATTTTTAGTTTTCTGAAAATCTCACCCCTTTTTTAGTTTTATTGCTTGATATGCTCGTAGAAGTTGCAAGTTCTCATAATCAGTTGTCGAAATATGATGAAAATTATTTTTATAAACAAAACTGAATAAACAAAACCAAAATTTTGTCAGTTTCGCGCAAAATCGTTGGTTTTTTCACGCGAATTTGCCTCTGAATGCGTTAACAAAGAGTTCCAACTACAGAAAATTGAGGATTACTAACAATTGTCATTTTTTATAAACAGATAAGATTAAGAAAATCAAAATTTTAGCATTTTCGCGCAGAATCTATGTTTTTTTTTATGCGAGTCTGCCTCTATAGTACATGCATTAACGGAGAGGCTTAACTACAGAACATTGTTAATTAAAAACAATTTCCATTGTTATGAACAAATTTTATATAAAATAGCACATTCGCATGTTTGGAAATTGAATCATTCACTTTTACAGGCAAATATAATAAACAAAAACCCGTTTTTAATATTGCATTAACATTTCAGGGTTAAAAAGGACTTTTTGTTTAACTTCTTCACTTCGAAATGACTCGATAAAGTAGGATCTTTACGGTTATTTGACATGAATCGAACTTCGTTATTTGCTTAAAGAAGCTTAATAAATAAAAACCATTTTTCAAAGTAAGTAAGTAATTGAATAAATTCATTTATAATCCTATACCAGACTTTCAGTAATATCTATCATAAAATCACATTCCATCCAAATTTTCATCAAAAACACTGCAAATTGTATTAACAAAAACGTGAAAATAATAATAGATAAAATAATTTTTTATATAACTTCCTGCTTATAAAATCCAGAAAATGGTAATCCAAAATTTGACAAACACTTCACCACAACACTAATTAAACAAAAATTTTAATTATTTTTCCAAAATGTTTGTAAATTTTTTTGATTTTGTTTTTATTTTTGAAGATAGAAGCATTAAACCACTTTTCAAATATATTTTTTTTAAATCGTGAAAAAAATTCTTCATCAGGAAGAAAATTCAGAGAAACGCGAATATATAGCCATCAGTCATCTTCGATTTTTCCATGACCTCATCTCGGGTGCTGTAACGCGTTCCGCGGAGCGGTTTCTTGAGTCGACCGAATA
>JAUMHM010000005.1:28284756-28296998 GCA_032362435.1 Melikaiella ostensackeni | reverse complement strand
AGATTATGTCGAAGGAAAAAGCCAATTTTTCATTCAAAATATCGTTTTTTCATTGTCAGGCCGAAGACTTTTCAGCCCATGTAGTATATGGACATCCCATAAGACCAACTACCTGTGTAGGATACTTAGGTACATTCTTAGACTCAAAACTAGCTTTTGACGCCCATACCAAACAAAGTATTAGAAGAGTCTTCTTATTACAAAAGAAACTCAATGCCATAATGGCAAAAACTTCTAAATTATCGAGGAAAAACAAAAATCTCTTATAGAAAATGATACTTAGGCCAATTTTGGCTTACGGAACCTCAGTATGGTGTAGCGCTGCGAAAACTAATTTAAAACCATTACAAATTTTCCAAAGCAAGTACTTCAGATTAATATTAAACGCAAGTAGATATAATAGAATCACGTAATTGCATGAGCAAGCACATGTACAAACTATCAACGACTATATTATGTCACTGGTTGAAAAATGGTATGCGAAACTTCACAATCTAATAATCCAACAAAGGATATTATCAATATAGCAAAATCCAAAATACCGTTTCATTAAGAATAGAAACTGTCATACCAAGGGCTTTCATTTTTCAATAATTAACATTCACTCGGTAGTGTAAATGTATGAAGGTTTTTTCGACTGCTTTTTCCTACTCCTCACCAGATACTATTATGCACTATGCATTATAACTACAATGTAAAATTATCTCCACCGAATATGAGTAAATATGAGCTTCATTAGCATAAAAACGGCTGAAATCATGATAATAATCTACAAGTGTACGCATCTAATACATTCAGTTCGCAGCATGAAATTGTTTCGTTTTATTCTTTAAAGTTTAGATACACATAAGTAAGTGTAAAATGAAATAATATATGATTGATAATATTGTGAAATTCTCTGGGATCAATTTCAAATCTTTGACATTGTACAACAAAATAAAGTTAATAATTGGAAACTTATATTTCTGGTATAAATATATTTTGTGCCTTACTTATTGCATTTCTTTAAATTTTCCTTTTCGGTTAATAAGTTTCTTATTCTTTCATGCTTAAAATACTTGGAATAAAGAGAAAGCCCAACCTTTCTGACTTCTAATATTAGTTTGAGTAAAGATAATGAAACTGATAAAATCTATTACAATTTCAATTTTTTAATTTCAAGCATGAGTGAAGTCTTTAAACCTCTTAATTTATTATACAGAAAAGTCAGAATGATATCAAAAAATATGAAAGTTGTATGACTTTCTCCTTTTTAATCTTTTAAAACTGTCAATTGAAAATTCTTAAATTTTTCTTTATAATCACCTTTCACAGAAAAGCAGTGGGATCATATTTGTTGATGCTCGTTTGTTATATTCTCAAAATGAAATTTTTTTTCTCAAAATGAGAATACATTAAGTGTGAAACTAAAACATGATTGATGATCAACGTTTTTCTGTGTTTAGCTTGAAATACTCAACGTTAAATTATTTCAAACTGGAATCGTTTAAGATTAAACAACTGTGAATTGAAAGCATGTATCAAAGCGATGCAAGAGTGATGGTTTAATTTGAAATTTTTTTGAATTTTATGGTTTGAAAATAATTATACTTATAGATAAAAAGTAATTAGAACTAAGGCTTAGTTAAATAATTAATTTTAATCTGAAATTTCCAAAATTTTATAGTTTCTTATTGACATATTGTAGGCTATCAATATTTCGATTTAAAAGCCTGAATAAATGAATTGGCTGATGTTAATTTTTGTCGAAAGCCAGCAGTTGTATTTGAACATACAAAATTGTAGAGTTTTAAATTTAAATTCAAGAACTTCATTATTTTTTCCTACCAGACCTAACATTCATTCACCCTCAAAGGCCATCTCCTAAGTATGTAGTGAAATAAGGTTTTTGCAATATATCGAAATTTATTAACTTTTCTTACCATTTTTTTTCCTAGATCATCACCAATAAATATTGATTAGTGAATATCTAGGGAAAAAAATGGTCAAGAAAGTTAATAAAAATATATGACACATATGTGTCATATATATATGAATTATTTTTTAAAATAATATGTTGTACAAGAAAATATACTGATCATGTACACGATTATATGAGTGGTCCAAAATAAATCGTTTATTTACAGTTTCTCTAATTTCTGAAATAAATCTATCAATTATCAATATTATTTATTTTTATAATAATTTTCCTATAATAATTACTATAATATTCTCCTATAGTCACGAAAAAGTATAGGAAATCCATTATAGGAAAATCATTATAGGCCAATAGTGAGTTTTCTATAATATTTTTTCATAAGGGCAATGAAAAATTATTTTAAAAGATAATAAAAATATATGGCAAATTGATAAAGGGGTGGTATTTAAGGGTGACGAAAGGGGTCCTAGAAGGGTACGAATTAAAACGTTTGAAATGAAACAAATTCAAATTAAGAACTTTGAATAATTAAATAAATCCAAATTCAAAGTCTTCGATAATAAACAACCTGTAAATGAGAAATACTTGAAATTGTACAGTTTCAAAGACTTAGCAGCTATGAAAATGGAGAGATTTTTATTCTTAGGCATATCAATTGAAATAATTTTACTACTGAGCATTTAAAACTGAAAATTCATCATTTTTACAACTCAAAAGTGGACCATTTTCAAAAGAGGGTTTAAAATGGAAAAAAAAATTATTTTAATTTCTGAAAAATTATCCAATATCAAATTCATAGCCCCCAAAATTAAAAATTCACAGCTTTTAAATTTTAGAAAGTAAAAATTTCCATTAGTTTTTTTACAATTAAGAGTTTTATATTCAGAGCAATGAAAATTTGGCAGATACAAAATGAAACTTTAAAAATTGTACACACAGAATGGAAACGTTTAAGGGTGAATATTATCCAATTAGATATCTTCAGAATTGAAAACTTCAGTTTCAAATTCACAAAACTAAAATAACGTTTTAAATTTGCAAAACAATATCAAAATAATAACGTCGGCATGAAACATTCAAAATTACTCATTTAATACTGATGCATATTCGAGATTTAACCATTTCACTATATAATAACTTTAAATTGAAACCCTGCTCACTTGAAAAATTCCGAAAAAGCATTAAAAACTGAATATCTTCAAAGTAGCTTTCTAATTTTTCAAACCCCCTCAAAATAATTTTGTAAAAAAAAATCGCTTCAAAATGAAAACGATGCAAGAACTAGGCATTGAAAATTAAAATACTTGGAATTTGAAAATGTTCTAAATTGAACATTTCAAACTCAATGCCTTTCAAATTATTATTATTTTTTAAGTCATTAAATTGTACAATTCAAACATGAAATCACAATAATCTTGTTTTATATTTGTATATAATTAATTGCCAATGCAATGTTTCCCGCGCTCACGTATCATATTGCTAGACTGTTATGAAAAGTATAATTAATTTGTTGTTGATTGATGAACGCCTTCATCTGGCGCGCTAGCAAAATGTGCTTTAAAAATTCCTATTTTCACAATTTTGATATTTTCGTGTATGTCAATTTTCTAGAATGTTTTTGGAGGTCTGAAATCTCTCTCTCTCTTTTTATGCCTATGGAGCAGGGCTAAAGTTCTACTTTTTACTCCCTAGGGAGTATAAAGTTAGGTCAGAGTTGAATAATAAAAATTACACATCTATGAGCTGACATTTTGGGTTCACAAAAAGTGATCGTCAAGCGATCAGTTGATCGCGTTGACAGATCGTTTTACAAATTGGTCCAACTCGAAGTGAAAAATTACCATAAATTATCGATAAATTACGCTATCGTATCGAAGCGCGACGACCGAATCGCGAGCCCTAGGCGCGCTCAAACTTGCGAGCAAAGCGAGCTGCACGCGAAGCGTGCGATGAGAGTGTGCCCGCAAAGCGGGCAGATTTTTAATATTTAAAATATGACCACATTGTCATTGTAAAAAGTCACCTGATTATAAAAGGGAACTTTGTTGAGGAGGCCATTTTATGATTTTATGATTTCTTTCCCCTCCAAAACCGATTACTCAACATAAAGGCAGTCGGCATTATAAGTTTCATTTTATAGAATATTGCACTAAACAACGCGCTTGATATTTCAGTCTTTATAATTCAATTTTAATCATATATACTTTTTAGATCCAGCAAAAGGTATATACGGCAAAAGAAAAAAAATTCGAAAATCGAGGGACAGACTTTAAACATTTTGTAACAATATTTACTTCAAGTGAAAAATGCAAAAAAATTATCATTTTTTCTCTTCAAATTTCAGAAATGTGACACATTACGCGAATAATTGAATCGATGTACAGTATGAGATTACAACACAGTACGATAATGAATTTATTACATGCATTTCTGCGGTTCTTAGCCTCAGACATACGATGACTCTGATTGATTAACTTCATGCAGAGGAGATCTCATGAACAAATATCTATTGTATTGACACTTATGATAAAGAAAATTTTTCAACATAAATTTCACGTAAAACAAGAAATAAGTTCCGAAAATTTCACTGCGAGCCAGATTCGAACCGAGACTTCCTCTATTCATGAAAGGTGCTTTAACCAATTTAGCTATCGCAGCATAGTAGTGAAAATTTTGGGAATTGTATTTGGTCAACCGGATGGAAGGTCAACCTACCTTCGATGTTTCGAAAGATGTTTTTGACACAGTGTGCGCCAAATGCGTTTTAACCCACCCATATTACAGCGTAAAATAAAAGTGAATAACACTAGTACTACGCACGAATATGGGTGTGTAAAAACGCATTTTTACGCACATTGTGTCAAAAACTATCGTATGCAACATGTGCGTACGATTTACCCACTTGTGGTGATCGCGTATGTAAAACCGCATTTTATGCACATGTTGCATAATATACTATTTTGCCCAGTATATTTGAATAATTGTTCTATATTATGCCGTGAAATTTCTTACAAGCATTTCTGCGATGTTTGGCTTCAGGCATACGATGACTCTAATTTTGTAACTTCATACAGAAGAGATCTGATCAACAGATATCTGTTGTCTCGACACTCATGATAACGAAAATTTTTCAAAACAAATTTCGTGTGAAACCAAAAGTGCGTTCTAAAAATCACATTACGAGCCGCACTTGAACCGACACCTACTCTATTCGCAAAGCGTGCCTTAACCAATTCAGCTATCGCAGCACGCGAGTGAAAATTTTGGAACATGCATTTGGTCAAACGAATGAAAAAGTTAACCTACCTTCGATCTTTCTAAAGGTGTTTTTGGTCAGTATCAACGTTCCAATCGGTTGACCAAATGCAAGTCCCAAAATTTTGACTAGGGCGCTGCGATAGCTGAATTGGTTAGAGCACCTCTCATGAACAGAAGAGGTATCGGTTCAAATCCGGCTCGCAGTGATACTTTTGGAATTTATTTTTCGTTACAAAAAAAATTTTTTCAACGATTTTTTTCATCATAAGTATCGATATAACCGGTATCTGTTGATCAGATCTCCTCTGTATGAAGTTAAAAAATTAGTCATCGTATGCCTAAGGCTAAAAACCGTAGAAATGCATGTAATAAATATCACGGCATAAAATAGAACAATTAGTACGGTAATGAAGTTGACGGTGCTTTCATATTAAATTAAAGTGAATAGGAATGAAATATGTAAAAAAGTGTTCATTTTATAGAGAATGATAATAAGTATGTGTTCATGTTAAATAAAAAGAAGAAACATCAACATCTGCTACTTCATTTTCATATTGCAGGACTTTAAGTTTGCCGCAATTATCTCAAAGTTTAATTTAAAAAATATGTGATAAATGTGTATATATATATATTCAATATGAATTTAGGAAAAATATTTATAAGGAAAAATGATCAAAACATTACAAGTAAAGTACAATATTTCAGCTTCATTTTAGGCCCTTTTGGAAGCAGCAAGCATGTCGGGTTATGCTATGAATTTTCAAAAATAGCAAAAAATACGTTTTTTTCTGGGTATTTTGAATAAATTTTTCTCAAAAACACTACGTGATGAAAAATTTTCATTTACATATTGGAATTCAGTACTCGAAAGACTACATGAAAACACTCTTCTTTTCTAGGCCGCAGAAAAGAAATTGAAAAATGCAGATCTTTGTAATATGACACCATATTATTTTATCTAATTTCGTCTCAATTTATTAGTTTTTTGCTCGGTTTCCATGAAAAATTTGCACACCGTTTAACCAAAAACAAGAAAAAGTTGAACTAAGAAGCAAAATATATTCACAAAAGATCCTCCGGAGAATGGCGGTGCTAAGAAACCCCATAAAATTACCCCTAATGGTAAACGATTTTTCAAAAATGGAAAAATCGTCAAAAAAAGCTTAAACTTTTTAAATTTTTGCTAAATTCGTCTCCTAAAAAAATATCTTTAATAATCCCTCGAATGAAAGTGGGGGTAAGGGATACCGCAAAAACCACCCTGATTGAAAATGACTAAAAAAAATGGTAACAAGTGGCCAAAAGACACCGGAGTTTGTAATTTTTTGGTGAATTTTGACACCAAAACCACCCCTAATGATAAACGATTTTTCAATAATCGAAAAATCGTCAAAAAAAGCTTAAAGTTTTAAAACTTTTGCTAAATTTGTCTCCTATAAAAATCTCTTCAATAATCCCTGGAATAATAGTGGGAGTAAGGGATACCGCAAAAACCACCCTGATTGAAAATGACTAAAAAATGGTAACAAGTGGCCAAAAGACACCGAAGTTTGTAATTTTTTGGTGAATTTTCACACCAAAACCACCCCTAATGATAAACGATTTTTCAATAATCGAAAAATCGTCAAAAAAAAAGCATAAAGTTTTAACATTTTTGCTAAATTTGTCTCCTATAAAAATCTCTTTAATAATCTCTCGAATAATAGTGGGGGTAAGAGATACCGCAAAAACCAAAGTTTGTAATTTTTTGGTAGTTTTTTGCAGTGGATTATTGAAGAGATTCTTCCAGGATATAAAATAAGAGAAAGTTTCCAAACTACAAGCTATTTTTGCCGATTTTTTGATCACTGAAAAATCTTCTATCATTAGGGATGATTTTTAGAGGTTTTGAGGAATTTATCACTCCCACTTCTATTCGGGGGATTATTAAAGAGATTTCTCCAGGATATAAAATCAGGGAAAATTTGACAAATTTGATGCTTTTTTTGGAATTTTCTGATTTTTGATTAACTCTGTTCCACAAGGATGGCTTTGAGAGGCTTCGCGGGGTTTCTTAGCACCAAAATTTTTCGGAGGATTTTTGAAGGGAATGTTTTAGGATGAAAAATCACAAAAAATTACAAACTGCAGTGTCTTTTGGTCGTTTATTACCAATCTTTCAGTCACTTTGAATAGGGGTTGCGGAATTTCTTACTCCCACTATTATTCGAGAGATTACTGAAAGGATTTTCTCAGCAGATAAAATCATAAAAAATTTACAAACTTAAGGTTTTTTTATGATTCGCTGATTATTGAAAAATCGTTTATTATTAAGGGTGGTTTTTAGGGGTTTTTCGGTAATTTACCACTGCTACACTCCGGGATATTACGAATGAGAATTTTTCAGTGTAAAAAATCTCTAAAAAATTACAATCATCATTTATTTATTAATTTTTATAGTGGAATCTGAAAGTTCTTATCATGTACGGTATCCAATACTGATAAAAATACGCCACATCTTCGTTTGAGTTTTTTCACTTTGCAAAGAAAGTTCTTCATTTTTCTTTACGAAGCTGGGACGAATGAGTAGTTTGGCTTTTGTTCTATATTTTGTGAGAAAATAAAACCTTATCGTAACCAACGATAAATAACGATGATAAATTCAAAGGTAATTCATAATATATTGAATACACGTTTCTAAACTTGGCACCGCGTATGTGGAGAGATCCCAAAAAGACACTTTTCGAGTATTTGAGAGCATTTTCTACAGAAATAATATGACAAGAATTTTTTCTTACGGAGCAGATTGTGCTAAATTGAAGCAGTTCACCAAGTTTTAGAAAGAAAACCCCTTTGATTTAGAAACTACTGGTTTCAGACACAAAAGTGCCCTGTATCCAAAGAATCACCCTATGATATATTTCTAAGTCACCGCAAACATTTTTGTCAAAAAAATCTAGATAGAGTCCAGTTAGTGTATTTTTGCCATTGCGATCGCGGAGGTGTGAACCAGTGCGTTGTCGTGATTAAACAGCACTTTTTTGTGCACCAATCCTGGCTGTTTTTTTTAGCTCGATTTTCAAACGGTCCATTGATGATGCATAGTACGTTTTTGTTATAGTTTCACCCTTCTCCAAGTAATCAATGAGGATGATTCCTTGGAAATCCCAAATAACTGTGGCCATCACCTTCCTAGCTGACAAAACAGTTTTCGCCTTCTTTGGCGCACTTTCACCAGGCAGTACTCATAGCTTTGACTGCTGCTTTGTCTCGGGTGTATAGTGGTGGATTCAGGTTTCGTCTACAGTCACAATCGACGTAAAAAGTCCTGCGGATTCCGATTGAACTTCGACATACATTGCGCTGAAACGTCTTTTTGGTTGCGCTTTTGATCGGGAGTCAGATTTTATAAGTCAATAAATTTTTCCATTTAATTTCTATACAGGAGAATTTGAAATTAAAAATTTGATTTTGGAAAGTCTGCGTCTTTCATGTCACATTTTTGAAAAAAAAGAATCTCTTAATCTTATTTATATCGAATTTTTGTTTTTCGTTACTCAAGAAAACCCTAGTAAACTGTTTCTGAAATTGTCTATGGATTGCCTGAATTCTAGGCAATGAACCTGAAGTAACACACAAAGCGAGTGTTGATCCCCGAGATGAATATTATTGTATTCTGTACCAGTCGCGATACTCCGTTGTCACGATTGATTATTATTATACTCGTGTACAGAGTACAAAACGTTCGCTCTTGGCTGCCCGCGTAGCATAATCTTAATCAGATGATTGACAGTTACGGGCATTATCCAAGATATTGTACTGGAATTCTTGGCAGGCTCATGCTAATCAGATCGAAAATGCTAATGACCTTAAAGCTGCGAACAAACAGATCTACACATTTTGCAGAATCACTAAGTTCAACAAAAAACATTTTCAATACATATCACATGAACCAAAATAAAGTAAGAAATAAAGTTATCAAATGTCGCTCCTTCAGAAAAAAAATTTACATTCACAGCAAAATGAGTACAAAATTTGATCATATCTTGTTGCACGCAATTTACGCAGCTCCAACCTTCAAGCGCTTCGCTTATCTAGCGAATTTCAAGCAACGGGAAACTTCCAGTGGGGAAAGTTGTTGACAAAGGCTCAAAGCAGTTTCCTGGTAAGTTTTAGCTCAATCGGATTAATAGTTTAAGAATTATGAATGTTTCAAATTGTAAGCGGCCATCTTGACGCTGCCCTATGCACGTGCCTCCTCGGCTACGAACGTGTTGTAGCGGACGATATGAAGGTTAAGTCGGATACCAAAACAAATAATGACAACCGTTTACTTTAGTCAACACCCTATCAATTCAAGAAAGGATCTGAAAGTAAACTGAGGTAGAAAAAAATATGCATGAAGATTTATGCATTAAAAATAGGAGAAAATGTTTCAGAAATCAGAGACGAGTGAAAATCGTTAATGAAAATTTCAAATAAACTTTTATCATTGATAAAATATTTTTGGACTATTTTTCATTCTTCCTTTCTCAATTAATTCTTTTATTGAATTATTTATAGATAGTTTAAAGTAATTATTTTTATCTTCTAATGAAGAAGTTGATAGCATTATTTGTTATTACTTAAGGGGAAAGTATATATTGAAAAGTCCAAAACTAATGAAGATGGTGTCAAAGATATTCTAATCCCAGGGAGATCTTTCAAACTTATCGAATACTGCTGTGGAGAAAAATATTACCAAAAATTTTCAAGTCTTCAATAAGAAAAAATACATAAAGAATTTTGGGAACCCAGGAAATATATTGAATTAAATTTACTTCTCAGTAGAATTTTGAAAATGTAAGGATCATATCAAAATGAATGCAGGTGAAGAAGTAGGGTAGTTAATTCATTGGATTTATTCATTTCCTACTAGCGAAGAAAATATTTCAGTTTGAATGAATTTTTTTGTGCTTTTCTGTGTTTGGGCAAAGAGAAGAGTCGAAAATGTTCCAACAGAGATTCTAAATAAGCAGCCTTTAAAAAATTTTGGGATCTCGGAAAATATATTGAACAAAATTTGCTTCTCAGTGGAATTTTAAAAATGCAACGATCCTATCAAAACGATTGCAGATGAGAAAGTAGGATGATTAATTCATTGGATTTATTCATATCCTACTGACGGAGAAAATGTTTCAGTTTGAAAGAATTTTTTTGTGCTTTTCTGTGTTTGGGTGAAAGAAGAGTCGAAAGTGTTCCAAGAAAGATTTTAAATGAGCAGCCTTTAAAAAATTTGGAGGTGGACGACGCCAAAGCCGTGTTAAATTGACGGAAAATTTAAAAAGGATGATTAAAGAGCATTGTGAATCAATCCCATATCGCAGTTCACATTACTAACAAAATTCCAGTAATCTAAAATATTTTTAAAGTCCTTCACTAAATCTTATAGTTTTTTATGAATTATTCGGAGAATATTATTCCTGAAAATCAGGGGCTAAATTCACTTCAAGTAAAACTGTTTATTGTAATTATTTTAACCGCTATGTTCACTTCACTTTCAAATTACCTAGAACTGACGTATGCAACACAAATACAAATTACAGTGTTTTATTTTTTGGTTTTATTGGCAATTTATTTGCAAAGTGAAATAAAATTTGTTTCCAGTTCGAGGGCATTCCTATTGCCATTGCGACAATAATTGTAGTACATATTCGCAAAAATTAAAAAGACTAGAAAGAAGTGAAACTGAATATGTGGAAATTATTGGCCATGCTCATTTTTTTATTCACATTGTTCAAGAAATGTGAAGATCTTCTACAGGATTTTGAAAAAAGTTTCAACGCCAAAACAAGAAGGTAAAAAAACATCCAAATCAGTAAAGTGTTCGTTTTAATTTTTTTTTTCTGATAGAAAAGTGGATGTTTATAACAAAATTAGGAATTTCAGAATCAAAACTTTTTTCCCCTTAAGCTTACGCTTGAACTAGAAAAGTTTTGAAGAGTCCTCCACCTCGAATTAAATTAAAAGCAGCCATATCAAAGGATGTTCAGATGGCGAAGAAACTGAAGAGAGTGACGATAATGATTGGAAGTAGTTTTTAAGAAAGTATTATTTTAATAATTTTTTGTTCGAAACGTCTAATAAATAAATTATTTTATTGATAATATCTTAAGTATTATTTTGGTATCCGACCTGACCCACATATCGCCCGCTGCAATACGCTTGTAGTCGAGGAGACACGTGCATAGGGCAGCGCCAAGATTGCCGCTTGCAACTTAAAACATTCATAATTTTTAAACCATTAATACGATTGAGCTAAAACATTCCAGAACAATTTTATGAACTCCGATGAATGATGGTTTTTTTTATTCGCCCTGAAAGTCTTTCAAATTCACCTTGAATTGTTAGACATTTCAGCAAATTCTTTTGAATTTACTTGAACAATTTTAAATTCACTTCAAATTTCATGAATTCAATAAATTTTTTGAATAGTTTCGATTTTCTTGTAGTTTACATGAATTCTTCAAAAATTCACCTTCAATTTTTCATGAATGTCATCAAATTCTTCCCATTTCCCTGAAATTCGTATCAGTTCATTAAATCTATTCAATCCCATTCATCTGAATTCTATGAAATTTTTACGAAGTTGACAAATTATGTTCCATGCACTTGAATTATTCTAAATTTGAGCTGAATCATTCAAAATTAATCTTGAGTTCGTACAAATTTCATCGAATTCTTTGGAATTCCCGTGAATTCTTCTAAATTTGCTCTAATTTTGCTGAAATCAATGGAATATTTTGGATTTTTCAATTCAGTTGGAATTTAACCAGAATTCTTATTAATATATTATGAACTTTTTGAAATTATTCGAAATTCCCTTGAATTTTTGTGAATTCACTTCAAATTTGATGAATTCAATAAATTCTTAAAATATTTTTCAATTGTTTTCAATTAACTTGATTTTTAAAAAATTCTTCTTGTATTTTGATCAATTTCATTGAATTCTTGTATCCTTTTAACTCATCTACTACATGGGCTGAAAAGTCTTCAGCCTGACACAGAAATGACGCCACAAACAAAAAATCTGTATGCTTGTCATAGA
>JAUMHM010000005.1:28268783-28284656 GCA_032362435.1 Melikaiella ostensackeni | reverse complement strand
ATAAAGCCAATTTTTCATTCAAAATATCGTTTTTTCATTGTCAGGCCGAAGACTTTTCAGCCCATGTAGTATATTTACTCCAATTTTATTCCATTCATTGGTTTTTTATTTCATGTTTTGAATTTTTTTCAGTGCACTTAAATTCTGTTGTATTCGCCCTGAGTTTTGTTCATTCCCGCTTTATTCAATTCGATGGAAAATTTTTTATTCTAAAAATTTTGTTCAATTCATTTTGAAATTAACTTGAAATGTTTTGAATTCATTTTGGATTCCTATGAATTTCCTTGCATTTTCGTAAATGTATACAAATTTCATGAATTCAATGAATTATTGAAATATTTTTCAATTGTTTTCAATTAACTTCAATTTTCAAAAAATTGTTTTTGTATTTTGATCAATTTCATTGAATTCTTATTTCCTTTAAATTCTTCTAAATTTACTCAAATTTTATTCAATTCATCGGTTTTTTGTTTCATGTTTTGAATTTTTATCAGTGTAGTTTAATTCGGTTGAATTCGCCCTGAATTCTGTTCATTCCCACTTTATTCAATTCGATGGAAAATTTTTTATTTTCAAAATTTTGATCGATTCCTTTTGAAATTAACTTCAATTGTTTTGTATTCATTCTGAATTTTTATAAATGTCTTTGCTTCTATGAATTTTCACTCCAAATTTCACGCTTTCAATGAATTTTTTAAATATTTTTTATTTGTTTTTAATTAACTCTAATTTTTAAAAACTTTTTTTTGTATTTTCATCAATTTCATTGAATTCTTATTTCCCTCAAATTCTTGTAAATTTACTCGAATTTTATTCAATTCATTGGTTTTTTATTTCATGTTTTAAATTTTTTCAGTGCACTCAAGTTCTGTTGAATTCAGCCTGAATTCTGTTTATTCCCACTTAATTCAATTTCATGAGAATTTTTTGATTTGAAAAATTTTGTTCAATTCCTTTTGAAATTAACTTGAATTCTTCTGAATTCATTCTGAATTCGTATAACTTTCCTTGCATTTTTGTAAATTCACTCCAAATTTCATGTATTTAATGATTTCTTAAAATATTTTTCAATTGTTTTTAATTAATTTGAATTTTGAATTTTTTTTTGTATTTTAATCAATTTCATTTAATTCTTATTTTCCTTAAAATCCTCTAAATCTACTCGAATTTTTTGAATTCATTGGTTTTTTATTTCATCTTTTGAATTTTTTTCAGTACAATTAAATTCTGTTGAAATCGCCCTTAATACTTTTGATTACCACTTAATTCAATTCGATGGAATTTTTTGGATTTTCAAAATTTTGTCCAATTCCTTCTCAAATTAACTTGAAGTCTTCTGAATTCATTCTGAATTCTTATCTATTTCCTTGCATTTTTGTAAGATCAGTCCAAATTTCATTAATTCAATGAATTTTAAAAATATTTTTCCATTGTTTTTAATTGACTTGAATTTTATAAAAATTCTCCCTGTATTTTGATCAGTTTTATTGAATTCTTATTTCCCTCAAAATCCTTTAAATTTACTGGAATTTTATCAATTCATTGGTTTTTTGTTTCATATTTCGAATTTGTTTTCAGTGCTTCTAACTTCTGATGAATACGCCCTGAATTCTGTTCATTCCTACTTTATTCAGTTCGATGGGAATTTTTTTATTTTCAAAATTTTGTTCAATCTTTAATGAAATTAACTTCAATTGTTTTGAATTCATTCTGAATTCTCATAAATTTCCATGTGTTTTTGTAAATTCAGTGCAAACATGAATTCAATGAAGTTTCAAAATATTTTTCAATTGTTTTTAATTAACTTAAATCTTTGAAAAATTCTTTTCGTATTTTGATCACTTTCATTGAATTCTTATTTCCCTGGAATTCCTCTAAATTTACTCGAATATTATTCAATTCATTAGTTTTTTATTTCATGTTTTGGATTTTTTTCAGTGCACTTAAATTTTGTTGAATTCGCCCTGAATGCTGTTCATTCCCACTTTATTCAGTTCGATGGAAATTTTTTTATTTTCAAAACTTTGTTCAATTCGTTCTGAAATTAACTTGAATTGTTTTGAATTCATTCTGAATTCTTATAAATTTCCATGCATTTTCGTAAATTCACTCCAAATTTCATGAATTCAATAAATTTTTGAAATATTTTTCCATTGTTTTCAATTAATTTGAATCTTCGAAAAATTCCTTTCGTATTTTGATCACTTTCATTAAATTCTCATTTCCCTCAATTTCCTATAAATTCACGCGAATTTTCTTCAATTCATTCGTTTTTTATTTTATGTTTTGAATTTTTTTAGTGCACTTAAATTCTGTTGAATTCGCCCTGAATTCTGTTCATTCCCACTTCATTCAATTTGATGGAAATTTTTTGAATTTCAAAATTTTGTTCAATTCCTTTTGAAATTAACTTGAATCCTTTTGAATTCATTCTGAATTCTTACAAAAATTTCCTTGCATTTTTGTTAATTCACTTCAAATTTCATAAATTCAATGAATTTTTAAAATATTTTCGAATTGCTTGAAGTTCAGTTGAATTTTTTTTTTAAATTCACCTTGAATTTGTATGAATTCCATCGATTTCTTCTAATTTTCCTCAAATTTCTCTAAATTCACTAATTAAAATCACTCCCATTTATCTGTTTATGGAATTCAATGAAACTTTTTCGAATTTTAAAAAATTTATTCCATCCACTTAGATTATCCTAAATTCACCCAGAATTCTTTAAAATTAATTTTGGATTCGTATGAATTTCATCGAAATCTCCGAAATTTCCTTGAATTCTTGTAAATTCGGTCTAATTTTACTGAAATCAATGTAATATTCAGGATTTTTTCAATTAGTTTGGAATTCAGGCAGAATTCTTAGTAATTTGTCCTGAATACTTTCAAATTCTCTTAAATTCCCTTAAATGTTTGCAAAGTCAGTCCAAATTTAATGAATTCAATAAATTTTTTTACTATTTTTTAATTGTTTCAAGTTTATTTGAATTTTCGTTAATTTCATTTCAAAATTCAGGTGATTTCAAAATTGGAATTTTAGAGCAGCCCTTATTTAATTCATTGGTTTTTGATTCATTTTTTTCAATACACTTAAATTTTGTTGAATTTGCCCTGAATTCTATTCACTCCCATCTCTTTCAATTCCATAGAAATGTTTTAATTTTAAAAATTTTGTTCAATTCACTAAAGTTCTTTTGAATTTCACCAGAGTTCCTCAATTTTTCTAAATTCACTCCAATTTTACTGAAATCAGTAGAATTTTTTGGATTTTTAGATTTTCTCAATTCATTTGAATCCTTTTGAATTTAACTTGAATCGTTTTGAATTAATTCTGAATTCTTATGAATTTATCCTGCATTCGCTGAAATTCACCTGGAATTCTTATAAATTTCATCGAATTCTTTTGAATTCAAAAAAACATTAAGTCACATTACTAATGAACATTATCCAGTTTTAGTCAATTTTAGTCAACTTTTGTATGAGAAATTCTTCAATTTTCATCACTTTTTTGTTTAAATAGGTCACTTTTTTCACTTCATTCATTTCCAAATAAAAATGATAGTTTATTGATAATCAAATCTTACTAAATACAGTTGAGGTAGGTATTTAAAATATTGTTGTAAAGTTTTCCAGACAAGTGTGGTCTATAATTTCACATGTAAATCGAACTTTGAGAAACTGTTTTTAATTGCAAATATATAATTAGCATGCAGATTTAAGGGTTTAACTTCCGTGCTTTAACCAACTTTAACTAAAACGGTTTATCGTCGTTAAGAGCCGCTTACAATCGTTTAAGTACGATAATGTTCTTTAGTTATGGTCGGCATTGACTTCATTTTGCATGGTTTGTGAAATGTGAGTTGCATTACTCTGCATACCTTGAAGCCCAGCTTTACGTACGGATCATAACGATGATTAAAACTGATGAAGCGTATAAAGTCGGAGTCAGATTTTCATGAAAAAAAAAAAATTTCAAACGTTACAGATTTAAAATTATACCACAAAAAAAATGCATCGTGAGAATTTTTGTTATCTGTTTCGAAAATTTCAAATTGCTGTTTTATATATAGGCCCACATTGGGCCATCACTAAAAAATTATGGATATTTTTTTGTAGTTGATTCAGAATCAACCTTTTCACATCTATTCTCTACAGAGCACTCGACCGGAAAACTGAAAACCTGGGTTCGATTCCCAGCGGAGCGAAAGAGCATCTTGTTTCACAGAAAAAAAAAGGAGAAAAAATTTGGAATATCTATTCACATTATTATACTTTTCAAACCGAAAAAATTAGTAATCCAAACAATCACACATTTCAAAAAATTGCTAATTTCATAAAACTTCTTTGAAGATAGGAAAAAATACAATTTTATGAATTTATCGCATTTTACGAGTATAAGAAAGAACCTTTTTTTCATAAAATTTTAAACTGAACAATTCAACTTAAACGTTTAAAAGTCAACCATTTTAAATTCGAATTCTCTAAATTGAAGGTTTAGAATTCGGATAACTTTACAAAAAATTTCAATTTTCAAATAACCTATTTTACATTTCCTCCAGTTTTTAAAATTTTGAAATTCAATGACGTGAAAATACAATATTCTAAATATTCAAGCCCTCAAAATAGAACAATCCTAAGAGGCATTAAAAATTGTTAAATTTTTCATTAGAGTTTAGCTTCGAAAACTGAATAAAGAAAATATTGAAGTACATGAAACTGTGCAATTTGCAATTGTACAAGAAATTTTAAACAATTTCAAAAGCGAACTCGTTCAAACTCTCAAAATTTCATTTGATATCAAGAAACATTTAATCTAATTAGATATCTTTTTTACGAATTACAAGAATTAAAAAATGCGTGCTCACAAAATTCAACTTACTCTTATTACCTCAACCCTCTCCAAAATTTTACAAAAAGATTAAACATCACATCAATAACCTTCAGTTCTTCCTTCTTCTGTCATCTCTCTAACCTTAATTAAAATTCACCTCTCGAAACTTCAAATTTCATGAAACATTCCCTCTCTTTTTTATTCCTTTTTTTTGCCATTCCCAACAAAGGCTTCCGAATCTGATGATGAGCGCATGTGCGTACTTGCGAGACACCAGTTATGTGAGCGCGTAGGAGAATGACATAAGACAACCCCATTCCGCGTTGGGCGCCATATGACCGTCTCTGTCACGCGTCTACCACTCTTCTCCTCTCAGACCCCGCACCAGCGCCACCCGCGCCAACCCTTCCAAGCGGACCGTAACCCCCACTCAAAATCACATTCCCACTCCTCTCCCCCCGACCCAGTGCTTGGCCCGCCACCAATGCCATCGCCGGGAAGCATAGCGCGGCATCGCATGGCACGGCTTATCCATAGACATATACACAGTGTCTATGGGCATATCGACGAGATCCGAACTCACACGACCTTACCCGAACGCCCCCGACTCGGGCTCTGCGCGCTCAACCCAAACCCGAGGAAGCATAGTTGCATTTAAACTGCCAACCCAAGTTGGTCATCTAAGTCCTGGGACGGCTCGCGCTTCTCGCGAAGGAGATTTTAATCTAGAGTAGTAGAAAAAAGATACTCTCAAAAATTCCCAAAATGAATAAGAAATTGAGAAATGCCCAAATATAACCCCGCAAAGTTATAAATTATGATTCAGATTGAAGAAATAAATTTAAATAATTTTAAAGTCTTGAAAATGAGAAATGAATTTAGAGACAGAAATTTTTAAAAAATGTAGATAAGGTGGTAAAAAGTGCGTGTATGTGACGATAGTGTCAGTTTTTTGTTAATATTCGAAATTTAATCATTTTAAAACGGACTTAGTTTCTCGCCTGCCACTTCCGGGATTGTGTTACTTATCCTTTTTTATTCCTGGAGAAGTTACCCTTCTTTTATTTAAAAAAGGAAACGAGTGTTTTTTCGTGAATTTAGAATGGATCTTGGACTTGGAGGAAGATTTTTTTTTTGAAGAGGAAGATTTTTGAAGAATGGTGAAGAAAGAACAGCGGGAAAGTTGTGCAATCCGGGTTGCCGCGTGGGAGACCTGTCGCTTCAGATGAACTCAGAAGATCCTGAGATGCTTAGCAGGTGAGTCGCGAATGTGTAAAATGATGCCTGGATGTAACTCGAGCGATGACTGAAAATTGGATGACGATATTGGCATCGAGGGACATTAAATTTTTAATATCGGTATTGAACAGGATTCGAAATTCAAGCACTTCATGGTCCGCCGCGGACGGATCTTTTCCACTGAAAGCCCGACATCGCGTTGAAATGAACGAGACACGATTTGGGAGAGTCATTAAATATTCCGCGGTTCCGGTACACGGACGAAATTGATGCGTTCGTTTTCCAAGTTCGGTAAATTACTAATTGCGGTGCTTCAAATTGAAAGAGATGATTTTTTAAAATCATTTTCTATGTTCATTTTTAGAGATTTTATTCATTTCTTTTATATTATTTTAACTGAAAATTGTCTATTCAAAGTATATTGTTATTTACCTTGATAAAGTTCAACAATTCATACTTGTATTGTTTTCTTTATTGTGGATGAACTGACGCTTCTAGTTAGAAACTTTTTAATTTTATTCTCTCGTAAATTTGAGAGATTAATGTTCGATTTTTATGGATTTGAAATCTTTGGAATTCCGGAAAATAAAAGACAAGTAAATATTAGATTTTTTAAAATGTTTTTCACATGAAATTTATTGATTTCTAGTCGACTTGTCTGATCTGTTTGACTTGTCAGAGACTGCACCGTTCTGTTGAAATGACTTCAACCGAAAGGTGCGAACACCAATAATATTTTTCTTGATTTTGTATCTGGGATGTCTTACAACTAGTTTCTGATAAAAAACAAAATCGTTGCCCGAGCCGTTTTTGAGAAAATCCATTTTTAATTTCGAAAAATCGAAATTTCCTGTTTCTTCTTTTCTTATTTCTTGTTCTCGATTTAATTATTTTAACCTTACGACTACACACTTCTCTAAAGTTTCATGCACTACACACTGGGTCAAATTGACTTAATCGCTTTTTGACATGACTGCTATTTAAAAATATCAAACTGATTTTACCAAAAAAAAATGTGGAACGCACTTGAAAAATTGCTGAATATGCTAGGTTAATAATATTGTAAAAAAATCAATGTTAAAGTCCGAACAAAAATTGTTAAAGAATCAGTTTTTCATGAAAAAATCTTAAATTTTCACATTTTTGATGTTCACTAAATGGCTCAGTGATCTCCATGCTAAGCCATGCTTTAAAGTGACGATGCGTAAAATCATAGTCCCGGGTCATTTTGGCCTATAACATTTTAAAATAAAAAAATATCTTCAGATAATTCGAATAATAATGTTCCTCTGTTCTAATTTTCTCTCTGGTATAAAACAGTGGAAACCGAATTTTCACCTTTCAAAATCGAAAAATTAAGTTTTTCAAATAAAAAGTGAGATTAAGAATCATTAAGGGTTTTTTTGTAGCAATTTTTCCAAGAAACAATTCTGCTTTCTTACCGTTTTTTCACACCTCGCTTCATTTTCAAGAACAACGGGAAATTTAGATTTTTTGAAATTAAAAGTGGATTTTTTTAAAAACGGCTCCAGCGAAGGTATTGTTTTTTGTCAGAAAATAGTTGTCGGGCATCCAAGGTACAAAATCGAAAAACATTCTTTGAGTTGGTCATTTGAATGGAACCGTGTGCAGTGATGAATTTTTTTTTTATTATTGAAGCTGAATGAAAAAGTTACGAAAAATGAATAAAATTTAAAAAATTACAAGTCTTTGCTGGATGTTTTAAAATATAAAGATTAAAAATTGAACAGTTTTTAAACTGAAATTATGACAATTTCTGAATTTCGAGAATTTAAAATGTTAATATTTAAAATGAAACCAAAAAGCTACTAAAATGTAAAAAAGTTCAAGCTTGAATTTTCTAACCTTTCAAATTACTATCTGCAAAAGTAAATTAAGAATAAATTCAATTACGAAGTCTTTTTCATATTTATCACCCTCAGAATTTCTCTCTCATTCTTGACCTTCTTGACATAAAAATTCAGTCATTGAGTTCATTAATTTTCAGCGAAATTTTTGAAACACAGTTTTAAAGATAATCTTTTTATTGCAACACTTTTTTTATATCTTAAATTTTCATCTGGAGATCTTCTGAATTCACTAGTTCCATTTTACAGATAAGGAAATGATAAGAAACTTCAACCTTTTCCTTTTTTATCTTTCTTGAGTCCAATTGTTAAACAGAAGCTTTCCTACTTTAATGACTTTATAATTTAAAAAGTTCAGTCTTTATCGTTTGGAACTGAACGAGATTAAAACATTCAAGAACTTTAAAAATTCTCGAATGTCAAATGTGAAGTGTTGAAGTTTTGTTTATTTTTCAAAGTTTCATGATTTATTTTGAAATTAAAAAAATATCTTTGAAGCTTTTGTTTCGAGAAATGAAAATCGAATGGATTTTTTCTTTTAGAAAACCGTTTTAAAAGAAATGATTTTCAAAGTCAAACTTTTAAAGTTGTACGGATAAGAATCGAGTGAATTCAGTTCAAATTCTAGTTTTCAAAATTCATTGATCCAGAATATTTAAACCATTCTGAATTAAAAGAATTTTAGTTCAACAATATTTTTGATTACGATATAATATTACATATTATTTTATCTGATTTCCTCCAAATTTAGCAATTCTTGGTTGGTTTCCATAAAAATTTGCACATTCATCGAACCAAAAACAATGAAAAAAATTAAACAATTCAAGTTTGTATTTTTCTTCCTTGATTGTGGATGAAGTGACGTTCCTAGTTGGTAACTTTTGATCTTTTTTCTCTCGTAAATTCAAAAGATTATTGTTCGATTTTCTTGGACCTCAAATCCTTAAAATTCCGGAAAATGAAGAACAAGAAAATATTAGATTTTCAAATGTATTTTCCACTTGTAATTTAGTGACATCTATTAACTTGTCAAAGTCTTCAGTGATGAATTTTTATTTTTATTGAATCTAAATAAAGAATATCTGTCTATATAAATGTGAAATATTTGAAAAGCTTTCGGTTCGAAGAGAAAAAAAGTTTTCTATTTTTCATCGGTAACATTAAAAAAATGATAAACTGTTTAAAAATGAATGATTTTTGAAGTTAAACTTTAAAATTGAACGGATGAACTACGGAAATGTAAAAAAATTAAAGCTTCAAATTTCGAACTTTCCAAATTACTTTCTGCAAAATTAAATCAGAAAGAAGTTTAATGACAAAGTTTTTTATAATTTAGCACAGACAAGTTCAATTTCAAGTGAAGCAAAATTTCAAGAAAAGTCTAGGTCATGGTGTCAAAATGATTTGATGTTTGGATATATCCTTCCAATAGTGAAAATGGAAGAATAGATATTTCACAGTTTGTTCAAATTCAAAAAAAGAATTTTTACAATCATTCGAAGATTACCTGCGAATTCTCAAAAATTGACAGATTTTTTTTTCCAAAATGCAGTATTTTGCGAACGAGCATAGGTATTTGGGATTTTCTTATTTTATTCGACGTGAAAATTCTTGCTCTTTCAGATGAGCCCCAAAAAATTTGAAAAATTTGAAAATGAAAAAATGGTGGCTGTTCTTTTAAAATTCTTGAAAGTGAATTTTCTGGAAAACTTCACTTTTTGAAAGTGTAATTTTTTTGACAAATAGATGGTGATATTTACTGCATATCGCCTGAGTTTCATTTTTTTCACATTGTCAAACATTATTTTTGAAAAATCAAATTTTTGCATTTTTCTCGAAAACAACGAAAGGTACAAATAAGTGTTCAGATAAAAGTTTCCACATCTAGAAAAGTTCTACAAAAAATACCTCTTGCTCTTTTGTGATATTTTGCATCGTTTACAAGAAAAAAATAAAAAATTATATTTAAAAAAAAAAAATTTCTGACCTTAAAAATGATTTAGATCGAATGAAACTGATAGGAGGCTTTTCCATATGAGCAGAAACTTTTTAAAAATATTCGAAAAAATAAAAAAAAAGTGGGGTTTTCCTCAAATTGTTCTTTTCATGTTTTCGAAATTCGATGAAAAAATAAAGAAGATTTTCTAGAAAACGCCACATTTTTGGTTTTCATTAATATTTATTTACAGTTTCTGCTCATGCAAGGAAGGCATCCTATCAATTTTATGCGGGCTCAACCATTTTTGAGGCCGGGAAAACCTTTTTTTGAATATAATTTTGAATTTTCTCTCGTGAACGATGCAAGATATTACAGAAGAGTAAGAGGTATTTTTTGTAGAAATTTTCTAGATGTAGAAACTTTCACGTGAACATTTTTTTGTACCTTTTGTTGTTTCAGAGAAAAATGCGAAAATTCGATTTTTTTTTTAAATAATTTTTTTCAATATGAAACCGTGACTTGCCAAGAGCGAAACTCAAGAGATGTGTAGTAAATATCACCATTTTCTAGAAAAAATTAAAATTTTTAAAAGTGGAGTTTTCTGAGAATATCCACTTACAAGAATTTTAGAAAAACATTCGCCACTTTGTCATTTCAAAAAATTTTTTAATTTTCAGTGAAAGTTGAATTCTGGTTTAGAAAGAGCATTTTTATTGGCAAATTGTTTTATTTCAAAAATTTCCCGAATTCAATATTTTTAATGTGCAGATGAGCAAATGATAAGAAGCTTCAACCTGTCTTCTTTTATCATTCTTAAATCCAATTTTCAAACAGAAGCTTTCCTACTTTAATGACTTTATAATTAAAAAGTTCATTTTTTATTATTTGGAATTAAACCAGATTAAAACTTAAGAACATAAAAAATTCTCGAATGTCAAATGTTCAAACTTCATTTATTTTTCAAGGTTTATTGATTTATTTTTAAATTCCTCAAATCTTAATCTTGCAAAATTCATTATTCAGATTGAAAATGGTACATTTTTCGAAATGATTAAATATTTCACGAATTCAGGAAATTTAAATCAAGCAATCGTAATTCTAGAAATTGACCTGCTGAGTTTTTCATGGTTTGTCTTCCTTTTTATTTTTGACGGCATCTTTTTCTTGTGCGTTTTTATATTTTTTCTTTGAACTCGCATTTTATTGCGCTCGGAAGTCACCAGTGATTCTAAGTTAATGGGCCACTCCAGTGAATTACTTTCTGGAAACGAGTATTTCGCGTGTGAAAACCCATTGGCCGAAAACCCTTGAATAAGAAATTGCCCTGACTCCGACTTTTGAGGAAAAGCAAGATATTTTTATCAGAAGATTTATTTCATCAATTTTTTCACCTTTAACAATATATTTTCAATTGAAAAAGTTAATAATTTTTAATTGAGAAAATGTATTCAATATCAGTTGAAAAATAATGTAAAAGATTTCCATGTCTGAAAAGTGAACAAGACTCACACTTTTCAAAGTTTATATTCTTGATGTCGTACCCATAAAACTTTTCGTCGTTTCTTGAACAGTTAAAATGTCTATAAAAAAGTCATCTGACTCATTTTCTGGAAAAAACTCGTTACTCACTTCACTGATTGGAATATTGTCTCAATTTTTTTCCAGTTTTTTCCTCTTCTTTTATTTAAATCGTGGAAAATCTATCGAGTAATTTTCTTCCAATAAATCGTGATTGTGGTTTCAGATATTTTTCTGAGATATAATTTAATGTAACAAGGATACTTATTGTATAGAAAAAATATCTGTTACTCGTTTCAGATTAAACCAAGAAAAATTTTCATTTAACATTTTTTTAGAAACTTCTTATTTCAACTAAAATTTTATAGATCAATTTTTGCTAAGGAAATAAAAAATATATATTATTATATTTTAGTTTACTCAGACTCAGTGAACTCATTTTAAAGCTCATTTTATTAAAGAGACGTTGTATGCAGAATATAACTCAGTACCCCCATATTACTTCCATTCACATTCATCTCCGAAAATTATGATGTGCGTGTGGAGACTCCTATTAGTGTTCGTGGTTCCTGTAATAATGGGTCGGAGTGTGCCACGCCTTATGTGAACTCAGAATTTTTTTTTTTTTTTTTTACGTCCCAGGGGTTGATTAAATGTCATTTTCTCCCACCCTCGATTACACAGTCAGATCCCCTTTTTTTATTTGACACATATTAGTAATTGATTTTCCAAACAGAAGTCTAATTAAAAACGTGACTCACTATATACATATCTACATTTTAGGTAAATTTTGCTTCTTTCAGATCACTTTGAGCCGGTAACTTAAATAAATTTAATTAAGAACTAAAATCTAATGTTTTAAATAATTATATAAAGTTTAGTTAAACTTAAGTAAATATTCATAATAATTTGAATTGGAAGGATAGTTTCAAGGCTTTAGATAAACAATTGTTTGAACTTCAGCGCTTCAAATTTGAAATTTTCAAAAAGAAATATTTTAACCAAAGAAACTTGAGTGTAAATTTTTGTAGTAATTTGAACCCATTCGATTTTTAAATGTTGGAATATATCTATTTCAAACCGCACAATTTCAAAAATGAAATATTATTATAATAATATTATATAATAATAATATCATTCAATAAAATTTTGTTAATGCTGTTATTGTTTAATTACTCTTCTAAATGAGATTGTCTAATTGCTGAATTTTAAATTGTTCACATTATCACGATTCTAATTTTTGAACTTTCTGTAGTTTAACTCAATAAGTAATTTCTTACAGTTTCCAGTAAAAAATTATTTCAACTGAAATTGTTACATATTCATTTTCTATGGCTTAAGATTGAAAGTGGTTCAACGTCAACCATTGATAAAATTTCAAATTAAAAAATTTTAATTAGTAAGTGAAATATGATAAAGAGTAAAACCTATTTTTTTGTCGATAATTTTAAAAAAATTGAGTTTCTAGAAGCTTAAATTAAAACAGTTTTGAATTGAAGGCGTCAAAATATGAAAAACTTTAAAAATAAAGTGTAAAAATATCTGCTCGGTTACCATAAAATGGGGTATGTGGGACAAAAACGGGGAAAGCGGGACACACGAAATTTTTTATTTTGCGAATCATATTTCACTTTTTGGTTTAAACTGGGAATTTGTTATATTTGGTTTCAATTCTGCAATAAATATCGTCTCGCACATTGAAAAAAGTGTGTTTGGAATTCTGCCCAGTGTTACCAACCATCTCCGTAAGAAAATCGCAAATAATTTTATATTTGAGGTTCTAGAGCTTATGTTTTGTTTTAAAATGAATGTTCCTTTCATAATGTATATATTTAAAAATTTTTTTCGGTTTTTTCAGTTTAGGTTTTTGTAAATGTTTTTAGATTGTGATTTAAAAGCAAATAAAAATAAAAAAGAAAAGAGAAAAAAGGGGGAAAGGGATTTAGAGGTAGCCTTCATTTTCTTTCCTCTTTTTTATTCTGTATTTTTTTTATTTGAATAAAGTAACTTGAGAGCGAGTGTTTTGTCCAAATTTGATCGTTGGATACTTTATTTTCTTAATTTCCAAGAACTTCGTAGTTTTTCAATGATGGATGTTAAAGAAAAATTAAAATTTTGATTTATTCTGAATTTAATGTAAAAAATTTTTACTAAAGTTCATTTTATATTTAGGAACAAAAAGTTCCTTCTTAAATATTTTACATACTAATTATGTAACTTCAATTTATAAAATTAATAACTAAAAATCAGCCTAATAAAGTTCCAATTTAGGGATACTCTAAATAGTTTGCAAATAAATTGAAAACCCGCTCTTCGAGAAAAACTGATTTAAAGTGGGAGAGTACCATAAGCTCACGTGTTATTTTTTTTCTTCAAACATAAAACTGACCCATTTCCGGTCATTTCAGGAACATACACGTATACCGGAACGTCACAGTTTATATTTTAAAATAACATCAGTTGTTTCCTTGCGCAGGATTCTTACTGCACTTTATTTATTTTGTAGTTTCTTAAATCACTTTTACAATAATTTACAATATATATTTTACCTTGGAGTTCTGGAATGTTTAATATTTTTTTTAAATTTATATAATAAATCGACTAGCATTAAATAATTAATAATAAGAAAGCTTAAAAGTCAACCGGGAAAAATATAATTTTTGACCGGGAAAACCGGGAAGTCTGGAATTCTTATTTGCAGTTTGAGTAGCCAGCCTGTAAAATTTTAAATAAAAAATTATTTAGATTGAAATTTTTTATTATTCACTTTCTATGACTTTGGATTCAGAATGATTCAACTTCAAGCAATAAGAATTTTAAACAATAAAAAGAGAAGAAATATTTTTTTTTATACCCACATTTTTTTCAGTCACAAAATTCTGGCATATAATTTTAAAATCTTGCGAATTTCCACAAGGTCAAATTTAAATGCTTTGAAGTGTGAAGCTTTGAAATTGAAGTCGTGCCGTCGACTAAATTAATGATGACATATATTTCACCCTAATTCAAATTATCAACTAGAAATGAGAAAAAAAATGAATATCTTCTAGAAAATCGAATTAATCAAAATGAATTTCCTACGTTTTCGAATTTCTTTGTCAGAAATGATTATTTTTTTCTTTAAGTCTCCAATCTTTTAAGTATGATAAAATTTTTCAAATCATGATTCCCAATCTTTTTGGTATAAAAAGCATATTTTTCCACAAAAAAAGATAAGAAAAAATTTGAAATAATATTGTTTTATTTTCATTTTTTAGATTAAAGTTCTTGTATTAATTTTTTTGTTGATTCCAACCTTTTTATGTAATTTTCTATGGTAAATTAACGTAATATTTTTCACGGTATCGCGACGTTTGCAGCCTTCACTGAGAAAGAAAACAATGTGCATTAAGCGTGTGTCAGCGGAAAAACGTTGGAAAAGAAATATGATGTTTGATGCACGAATCGCGATACCTTGGGCACTGAAGTTCCAGAACATAAAAATCGACTGAATAGAGTTGTGGAAGGATCACGAGAGTAATTACAAAAGGGACGTGAAAAACCGAGTTTTCTCGCTTCCTGGGTAAAAAACTGGGCGCTAATGTCTATTTAATGTCACAGAATCAACACGACGGTATCGTATACAATTGTACAGTATACAGTTATACTATCTGTATTTGTTTCAATTCTCAACCATATCTCGCCTAAAGTCGTATCGATGCTAAGAGCCGACTCTCACATTTCTCGCCAATTCAGCGAGTTACAAAGCTGACGTCACCGGGCTTGACATAATTCGATTCAATTCGCTTAATTTTGCGAAAATTGCCAATCTTCCCAGGCAACGTCCTCGTCAATCCCCCTCTGCGTTTCTAGCCTATTTTTCCATTCCACCTAGAGCCTCTTCCACGTGGAAAGATTCCTCGGAAAGTACTCCACAGAAATTCTACGGAAATTCTAGTTAAAAATTACGTTGGCTTCTCGTAGAAATTCCACTAACATTCCAGCTGCAAATTCCATCTTATGATGGACCCAGGATATTCCGAGAAAACGCTATACTATTTTTACTTCGGTCCCCGGTCGCTTCGCAGATGTTTGCACTAAGTGTACAGAACACAAAGAGAAAAATGCGGATTTAAGATCTATCTTTGAGTACCCGATATAAAGTATTGAAACTAAGAAAATAAGACTGAATGTTAGAAGTTTGGCAATTCATTTTTCGATGAAATTCTGGGACTGAGTCTCAGATTTGCCATACTTTTGCGTCATCTACTCCATGACCGTTTGCTAATTTTATTGTAGAAGGTATTGTTTGCTACTGTATTGTTACTGGTATTGTATTGTTACTGGGACGACTCGTCATTGTACAACATCTTCTAGTAAAAAATACATTTTCTTCGAGGAAGTTGAATTCTAAATAAAGAACTATTTGGAACTCACCTTATCGAGGAACATGTATTTTGTATACCTTGTGTACCTGCAATATATTTTTTAATGAC
>JAUMHM010000005.1:28256401-28268773 GCA_032362435.1 Melikaiella ostensackeni | reverse complement strand
AGATATATAATGCAACGTTATACAGTTATACAACCGGTAGGTTGCGACCAAATCCCATTTTGAACACAATTTCCTCGAGGAACATGTAGTTTGTATAACTGGTGCACCCGCAATATGTTGTATAAAGACGGGTGTCACTGTAACCGTTGGGGTGCAACTAAACCCTAATTACAACTCAATTTCCTCGAAGAAGATGTATTTTGTACACCCGATACACTCGGAAGATGTTATAAAATGACAGATTTTCTCAGTAACCGTTCGGGTGCGAGCCATTCCTATTTAAAAGTCAACTTTCCCTAGGAGGACTCTTTTTACACCTGGTGCACTTGGAAGATGTTGTACAATGAGGGGTCATTATAGTAACCATGGGCGTGCGAGCAATCTATATTTAGAACTTAACTTCTCGGAAGATGGTGTATTTTTCACACCTGGTGAACACGGAAGATTTTGCACAATGCCGGGTCGTCCCAGTCACCTCTGGGGTGCGACCAATTCCGACCTATAAGTCAACTTCCTTGAGGATCATTCATTTTTTACACCTCGTGCACGCGGAAGATGTTATACAATGACGGGTCGTTCCGGTAATCGTTGGGGTGGGACCAATTTCTATTTGCATGATAACTTCCTCGAGGAAGATGTATTTTCTATACCTGGTACACATGGAAGGTATTGTGAAATCGCGGGTCGTCCCAGTAACAGTTGTGATGCGACTAATTCTTATTCAAAAGTTAACTTCCTTGAGGATGATGTATTTTTTACTCCTGGTGAATTCGGAAGATGTACAATATTGAGTCATGAGAAAAATGGGTTTGGTATGGTCAATCTACATTTACAACTTAACTTCCTCAAAAAAAAGTCTTTTCTACACCTAGTGCACACGGAAGATGTTGTACAATGACGGGTCATGAAAAAAATGAGTGAGGTGCGGCCAATCTTTGTTTACCACTTAAGTTTCTGGAGGAAGATGTACTTTTTACATCTAGTACATGTAGAAGATGTTGTGCAATCACGGGTCATCCCAGTAACCGTTGGGGTGCCATTAATCACTCTTTAGAACACAACTTCCTCGGATGACGTGTATTTTCTACACCTGGTGCACTTGGAAGATGTTGTGAAATTATGGGTTGTCCTAGTAATCGTTTGGGCGCGGCCAATTTTTAGAACTTAACTTCTTTAAAGTTTTATTTTTTACACCTGGTGCACTTGGAAGGTGTTGCACAATGAAGAATCGTCCAAACAACCGTTGGGATGCGACCAATTCCTATTTAAAAATCAACTTTCTCGAGGAAGATGCATTTTGTACATCTGGTGCACTCGGAAGATGTGCAATGACGGTTCATGAGAAAAATAAGTGAGATGCGGCCAGTTTTCATCTGGAACTTGAATTCCTCTAGGTGGATGTATTTTTTACATACCTGGTGCACTCGGAAGATGTTTTAAAATGACGGTTCGTCCCAGTAAGCGTTTGGGTGCAGCCAATCCCAATGTAGAACACAACTTCCTCGAAGAAGATGTATTTTGTACACCTGGTGCACTCGGGAGATGTCATGCAATGAGGGGTCATCCCATTGACCATGGGGGTGCGACCAATTTTTATTTAGATATCAACTTCCTCGAGGAAGATGTGTTTTTTACACCTTGTGCGAACGGAATATGGTACGTTGGGGGAACAGTTAAATGGAGAGTTGAGTGTACTTATTTTTAATTTTAATCACCATAAAACTTGAAAAATCCAAATCAAAAATAGAAAAAATTGTGCCATTTTAATTGAAAACATTAAAAATTGAATAATTTTTCATTGAAGTTTCATAATTAGACAATTCTAAGTTCATGACCAATAGCCGTATTTCCTCGGTGCGAATATCGGGATCTGGAAAAGGGACTATTTTCACCGAAATTGTGGTACTACAATTAGCCGGATTTTTTCGGTACACATAGACACTGCCTATTTTTTAGACGTACGGATTTTTTCGGTCACATAGATACTGCCTATTTTGTATGTTAAATTTGTTCAATTTTGGATCATTAAAATGTTTAATTATTCGATACCATATTTTTTAATTGTTACATTTTAGGTACTCCGGTTGAAAATTATTCAATTCTGATAGTTCCAAATTCAAAATTTCAAATTAGGAATATTCGTCTTTAAAGTCTACCACTTTAAGCTGTTCTAATATCAAACGCTTGAAGACCCATGCTATTTATCAATTCATGAAAGTATGCTGAATTTTAACCATTTATTTATTTAATGCTCAATTTTTAAAACCACTAATTTTCTGAAATTACTTGAAGCAGAACGGTCTATTCAGAACTATACATTTTAATTTAAGGTGTTGGATTTGAAATCCACTAATCTTTAAATTTTGACATTTGACACGATTTTATTTCTAAAACGTTGAATTTTGTTATGGACATGAAAACTCAAAAAGACGTAAACCAGTGGTTTGCCCTCGTTTCGTCAACTTGAAAGAAATTCGTGCTTTTCATGTTCCTTTTTAAAAATAGTTCATTTTGAAAACTTTCTAATTTTAAGTTGAACAACTTCGAACGTCTCCAATTTTAAAATTTTCAACTTCCAACTCTTTCAACTTCAAAGATTTGTATTCGTGAATGATTTTAATCTTAAATTCTTTAACTCTAAACGCTTTCACATGGAATTGCTTTAATCTTGAAAATGTTATAATTTTTCAGTTATTCACTTCCAAACGTTCCTAAAGTTCATTCCATTATTTCTATACATAAAACTTGTATATAAGGTTTTTTGAATTTTAATTTATTTCTCAAATTGTAATTTTTGAATTTGAAATCACTATGCATTTTAAAAATGGGAAAGACTGGTAAATTATTGTGAAAAATTAGTTACGAAAAATAATAATTTTTGATTTAATACTCATTCTAAAATCGGAAATCGTTATAAATCCCCTTCTCAAAAGCTCCAATTGCTCTCTGGTATAACTAATCGGATTGAGATTCCACTTTTATCGACTACCGTAGAGTTCACGGAGACTGATAGAATCCGATAAAAAAAAGGAACAAGAAATTCGATTTGAAACTGAACTTTTTAAACTCATAAATCAAACATATTTAGCTCTTCGAATTTTCACTTCAGTCAATGCCACATATATTTTATAGCATAGAAATCTGTTGTTTAAATTCTTGGTTATTACCTTCCTCTTTTTTTTCTTCGTTGGTTTGAGTCAATTTCACTGAATAAATTTCATAATAATCAATAATTTCAATAAAATTCAAAAGTTATATTTCAGGAAGAAATTAATAATTTGAAAAAAATTTATAATCCATACAGCTGAAACTTCAATATTACAAGAAATATTTTAGTACTCAAAATTCAAATTTACAATTCAAATTTTTCCTTGCTTTTATTTCTAAAACTAAAAGAGGAAGAAGAAAATGGTTTTCAGATTGCAAGAGAATCTATAATTTGTGATTCCTAAATTAAAGGAAAAAAATTATACTCAACAAATATTTTTATTGATTTTTCCAAACTGTTTTTCCAATTTTTTTTCTTGAATGGGAAATGGGACTGAGAAAGGGAAAGAGAAAACTCTGTATTTTACAATTTCTGCACTTTTCGTAATAAAAAAAAATTATATCCTAGTAAAGCTTTTTGTTTTTTTTGTGTATTTTTCTTAGCATGAGGACCACCAAGGATCATCACAATGGGTCATAAAATATCTTTATGAATATATCTTTTAACTTAAACTGCACATAAGAAAATCATATTTAACATAATTTTTTCTCGATTTTTCGATACTTTTTTCAATCTTTTTTTTTCAATTGGGCAAGGGGACAGATACATCTATGTTTTCAATTTTTTTCATGGGAAAGGGGTCTGAAAAATGGGACCATGAAAACTCCGTCTTTTTCAGTTTCTTTCTTTTAATAATAAAAAAGTGACATCCTAGTATGACAATGGGTCGTGAAATATCGCGATAAATGTAACTTTCAATTTAACTATAAAGAAAAAAATTATATTCAACAGAATTTTTTCTCATATTTACGACACTTTCTTCAGTTTTGTTTTTCAATTTGAAAGTTGATTGGGAAAGGGGACAGAGAAAACTCTGTATTTTTTAATTTCTTTATTTTTCATAATAAAAAAAAATGATATTCTGGTATAGCTATTTTTTTCTTTTGTGTATTTGTCTTGGCATCAGGACCACTAATAATCTTTACAATGGGGCATAAAAAGTCTCTACAAATTTAACTTGAAATTTTATAAATAAAAATATATTAAACACAATTTTTTCTGAATTTTTTCAAACTTGTTTTCCAATTTCATTTCAATGGGAGAGGGGACGGATAAATAGGAGAAAGGAAATCTGTATTTTTTGATTTCTTCACAGGAAATGGGACCGAGAAAACTCCGTATTATGCAACTTCTGCACTTTTCGTAATATAGAAAATATATATGCTAAAATAGCTTTTTGTGTTTTTTTCTTGGTATGAGGACCACCAAAAATCTTCACAATGGGTCATAAAATATCTTCATGAATGTAATTTTTGAATTGACTGTTCATAAAAAAATTATATTCAACAGAATTTTTTCTCGATTTTTCCGTACTTTTTTTCAGTTTTTTTTTTAATGGGAAAGGTGACCGAGAGAACTCTTCATTTTATATTTTTTCATGGTAAAGGGGACTGAAGAAGGGGACCGAGAAAACTCTGTATTTTTCAATTTCTTCCTTTCAATAATAAAAACGTGATATCCTAGTATGACAATGGGTCGTAAAATATCTCGATAAATGTAACTTTCAATTTAAATATAAAGAAAAAAATTATGTTCAACAGAATTTTTTTCTCATATTTTCGAAACTTTTTTCATTTTTTTTTTATTTGAAAGGGGACTGAGAAAGGAACGAAGAAAACACTGTATTTTCCAATTTCTCTACTTTTCGTAATAAAAAAAATGTCATCTTAGTATAGCCATTTGTATTTTTTTCTCAGCATAAGGACCACCAAGAATCTTTACAATCTTTACAAACTTTTTTTCCAATTTTTCTTTATGGGAAAGAGGACAGTAAATTCTATATTTTTCAGTTTCTAAATGGGAAAGGGGACTGAGGAAACTCTTTATTTCTTTATTCCTCCATGGGAAAAAGAGACTGAGGAAGAGAACAGAGAAAACTCAGTATTTTTCAATTACTAAATGCCACAGACCTATAGTATCTCTATAATTTTAAATTTATATATTGAATTTTAATTTACTTTTTTTTTAAATTTATCACTTTTTAGAAAAGAGCCAAAAAAGTGATATCCGATATAAACTTCTCTCTATTTTGTTTACTATCACAACCTTCTGAGCTTTTACATGAGCCATAAAACATCCCTTTAACCCTAAAAAGAGAGCCAGAATTTCTATAAACAAAAATTGTAAATTCTTTAATTTATCACTGTTTTTAAAAAATGAATAAACGAAAAAGTGATACCTGATAGAACTTTCTCTCTCATTTTTCCGATAAACTGGACTCCAACGAAAAATGTAGTAGTTGATACTTCAACCAAAAAAGATAATTCTTCAGCCAAACAGATGCATTTTCAAACAAAAAAGATAAAACTGAGAGAAATAAATTTTCAAACCAAAATCACGAATTTTTAATAAAGGAGTTGATTTTTTAAGAGAATAGTTCAACTTTCCACCAAAAAGATGAATTTTCAACTCGAACGATGAATTTTTAAGCAAAAAGATAAATTCTTAACAAAAACGTTCCACTTTCAACCAAAGAGTTGAATTTTCAACCACAAAAGGCGAATTCTGAACAAAATATGTAATATTTGATATTCCAACCAAAAAAAGAAAGAATTTTCAACAAATTATTTGAATACTCAACTGAAACACATTAATTATCAACCAAACAGTTGCCTTTTTGACCAAAACGATTAATTTTTTATATAAAAAAAGGCGCATTTTCAATCAAATAGTTTAATTTCAACGAAAAAAAGGTACATTCTCAACCAAAGGAAAAATGAATTTCCAACAAAGGAGTTGAATTTTCAACCCGAAAATATGTATTTTCAACAAAATAGTTAAATTTTCAACCGAAAAGATGAATTTTATACTTAAACGATGAGTCGTCCATCAAAAAAATTAATTTTCAATAAAATAGTCACACTTTCAACCAAATAGTTGAGTTTTTAATCAAAAAAGATTCAAATTTTAAGTAAGAAACAGTTGAATTGAACCAAGAAAGGGGCACTTCAACAGCATAGTTGAATATTCAATTCAAACAGATTAATTGTCAAAAAACAGTTGCCTTTTAACTATAACGATTAATTTTCTACCAAAAAAGACAAACTTGCAACAAAACACATAAATTTGAATTTTGAACCAAAAAGATGAATTTTTAACTTGAACGATGAGGCTTCAACCAAAAAAATCGTTTTTTAACAGAATACTTCCACTTTCAACCAAGTAGTTGAATTTTCAACGAAAAAGATTTAAATTTTGAATAATACACAGTTGAATTCAACCATAAAGGACAAAATATATAAATTTTCAACCAAATAGTTGAATTTCAACTAGAAAGAGATGAATTTTTAACCAAAAAAAACAACGAATTTCCAACAAAAGAGTTGAATTTTGAACGCGAAAATATAAATTTTCAAGAAAATAGTTGAATTTTCAAACAAAAAGATGAGTTTTCAACTTAAGCGATGAGTCTTCAACCAAAAAAAATGCATTCTTGAACAAAATATTTCAATTTTTAAACATGTAGCTGAATTTGCAACCAAAAAAGATAAATTCTTAACCCAAAAAGATGAATTTTCAAGAAAATAGTTAAATACTTAACTAAAACAGATTAATTATCAACCAAACAGTTGCCTTTTCAACCAAAACGATTAATTTTCTACCAACAAAGACGAGTTTTCACCAAGAAATATCAATTTTCAACTCAATAGTTGAATTTTCAACTATAAAAAAGATACATTTTCCTTCAAAAATGGAATAGTTAAATTTTTAGTAAGAAAAGATTGATTTTCAAGAAAGAAAAAACGAGTTTCCAAAAATATAGTTTAATTTTCAACCAAAAAGATGAATTTTCAATTCAAATGATGAATCTTCAACCAAGAAAATTAATCTTCAACAAAATAGTTTCACTTTTAACCAAATAATTGAATTTTCATTCAAAAAAGATTTGAATTTTAAAGAAGAAACAGTTGAATTTATCCAAAACGACGAATTTTCAACAAAATAGTTAAGTACTCGATTGAAACAGATTAATTATCAAAAAGACAGTTGCCTTCTTAACCATAGCGATTAACTTTCTACCAAAAAAGACAAATTCGCAACAAAACACATAAATTCTCTACCAAATTGTTGAATTTTCAATTAAAGAAAGATAAATTTTCAACAAAAAAAACGTATTTCCAACAAAAGAGTTGAATTGACCCGAAAATATGTATTTTCAACAAAATAGTTGAATTTTCAACTATAAATATGAATTTCCAACTTGAACGATGAGGCTTCAACCAAAAAAATTAATTTTTGACAAAATAGTACCACTTTCAACCAAGTACTTGAACTTTCAACAAAAAAGATTACAAAGAAGATTTCAATTTTAAATAAAAGACAGTTGAATTTACCCAAAAAAGTCAAATTTTTGACAAGATAGTTAAATACTCAATCAAAGCAGATTAATTATTAGAAAACAGTTGCCTTTTTAAGCATAAGGATTAATTTTCTACCAAAAAAGACAAATTTTCAACAAAATACATAAATTTTCTATCAAATAGTTGAATTTCCCATTTCAAAAAGATGAATTTTCAACCTGAAAATATATATTCTCAACAGAATAGTTAAATTTTCAACCAAAAAGATGAATTTTCAACTTGGAAGATGAAGCTTCAACCAATAAAATTGATTTGCAACAAAATAGTTCCACTTTCAACCAAGTAGTTTAACTTTCAACAAAGCAGATTACAAAAAAGATTTAAATTGAAAATAAAACATAGTTGAATTCAACCAAAAACGACGAAATACATAAATTTTCAACCAAAAACAATTAAAATTTTCAATGAAAAACATTTTTTTTATCGAATCGTGCAAACAACAGTCATAAAAGAGGCAATAAATTCGAGGGAATCAAACTGGGGCTAAGTTAATAGACCTTAAATATTGACCTTTCCTCGGATAAAGTTCACAATCAATATCTCGCAAAGTATTAAGTTTTGATAGCAGAAAGGAGAGGTTTTCCCTCCTTCGAAAACTGCCTCCGATATCGTAAAAAAGACATTAAAGCGGATTAAATAAACCCAGACCGATAAATAATTATCCTGGAATTCTGAGCTTCCGATAATGAATGCAATTAAAATCTTGACTACGAGAGAAAAAACGAGGAAAAAATCTCTTTGTTTCACAAAAATTATATTACCACGGAAAAGGAAATTAAAGGTAATCGAATAAAGTGCTGAATGAAGGGATTTGCTTTGCTCTATTTTCCAGAATGGAAAATGAAACACCAAGAAGTGTGTGGGATGTTCAATTTCTGGTAGAATTGAGTGAAAATTAAATAAAGAATTTTAAAAAAAATTCAAATTGAAAAGGTGCACAGATTTGTAAATATTATTTTTATATCTTCGAACTTTCAAGATTGTTAATTTATCAAAGCATAGAAGGTTAGAAGCCTTGGAAACGATAAATGGGCTATAAAAATTCGAGCTTTCAAAATATGAAGAAGTTTAAATTAGAATCGTCTGACTTTCAAAAGTTTCGAACTTCTAAATTATAATGCTTTCAGATTTATGCCATGTGAATTTGAAAGCTTTTAAGTTTATAACGACTTCAACTTATCTTTGAAGTTCGGTGCTTTGAAATTGGAAACGAGGTAATTCAAACACTTTTGAAATAGGAGCAAAGTATATAAAGTTTTGAAAAATAATTCAAAAAAATCTCAATGGTGCAGTGAATGATGAAAAATTGTATTAGGAATTGGAAATGTTTGTTTTCAAGCTCTTTCAATTTTTGAAAATTTAAATTTCAAGTCTTATTATTAATATTCTTTAAATAATGAAAGGAAGATGAAAATAAGGAAAAAGAGACCGAGATTATGTAAAGTCACAGGGAAAACATGACAATAAAAAAGAACGTTTCAGTGTTAAAATTATTCAATATTCTGATTGTTTCAATTTGAAATCGGACAACTTTAAAATTGTGGCTTTGAATATGATATTTTTCTCTTGAAATACAAAGTCATTCACTAAAATACATTATTCAAATGTTGAATTATAAATTTTTCATTAATCTGCATTGTATGACGATTTGTTGACCTAGATTTTTATCAATTAGTGAGAATTGTCAACGAATTGTCCGATAAAGAGACGACAATCTGCGATCTCCCAGCAATTTATATGCATCACAGAAAAAAATTGCGTGTTATCATTTATCGCGAAATCTATATTTCTATATATTTTTTATTGTATTAATATTTGAACGTTTCCACAGAAAATTACATTTTTTGTGCCTCGCGGTTTTTACTTACTCGTTAGTAGATACGTAAGGGGGTTTCGAGCCCACTTCTTCCCCTTTCCAGCTCTGATTTGCGGCTAGAGGACAGAAGATTGTAAGATAGGTGTCGCTCCTTGTGGTGACTCAGCAGTCAAAGTGTTGAAGTATCCGATTCTTAATATAACACTCTGACTGCTGAGTCACTACAAGGAGCGACACCAGTCTCACTGCCTTCTGTGCTCTAGCCACAAATCAGAGCTGGAAAGGGGAAAAAGTGGGCTGGAAACCCCCGTATCGAGTATTAAAAATGGAACAATAATTGATTCTTCAAGAAGTCTCTGAATCCGTTTGAAATTAAACAATTTACATGTTTCAATATTGAAAATTGAACTGTTTTAATTCAAGATTCTTGTAGTTCAATAAATGTAAACGTCCGAGTCAAACTGCATGAACTATGTTCAATTTACAAATCATTTCAAATTAATAGATTCATTATTGAACGCCTTTATTCAATTTCAAATCCTATTTAAATATTGTTTCAGTCTAGAATATTTTACTTTTAACCCATCCAATTTGAAATTTTGTAACTTAAAAAACAACAGTTTTTTATTATTTAACAATACCTGACTGTTCATTTACAATGAGTAATTATAAATCAAATATTCAAAACCGAATTGTTAGAAATAGAAAAACTTGAATCGTTAAAATTTTAAAGTGCTAAATTTAAACTTTGAACGTTACAATTTTAATTGTTCCATCTTTTGAAAGTTTGATTTGTAAGTGAAAGTGTTGAATCTTGATGTAGGAAATAACAAATGAACAATTATCAATTCGTAACGACTCCAAATTAAAATAATTCGCCTTTAAAGGATATATGTATGAAAACGTTTGAATTTCGTAATTCTAATTTTGAAATAAAAGAAAGAAATTTAGTATTCAATTTTTTTCCGTATTGGAAGAGGAGCGAAAGAGGGACTTTTTTGTTTTTTACATTTTTATTGAGTTGAAGGCGGCAAATTTGGTATTTTTAACATTTTTAACACTTTTATCGAGTTTGAAGGGAGAAAATTTTGGTTGTCAATTGTTTTTCTGAATTGAAAGAGGGAAGTTTCGTCTTTTTATCATTTTTATTGAGTAGACTGGGGGCAAATTTGGTATTTTTAATATTCAGTAAAAGGGGGGACTTTTTATTACCAATTTCGTACTGAATGAGAATACGGATGAGTTTTATTTTGAGCATTCTTATCAAAATGAGTTGAAAGAAAGGATTAATTTCAATTTAGAGCTTTTAAAATTATAGCGTGAATTTATGTTTCAACCAGGAATCCTTGAACTGTTTAATTTATAAAAGTTTAACATTGTTTATCTTGCAGTTTAATGGCATTCAATTCCAAATTGTTCAATTGAAAAATGTTGAAAGCTTCCTTTAATAACGTATGAATTATTGAGCATTTGAATTGAAAATCTGTTAAGCTTTAATTTTAAAAGTTTGAAATTCAAGAGATTTCCACTTTAGGTGCTTTAGTTTGCAGTTCAGTTTCAATTAACTTCAAATAAAAAATTTTCAGTTTTGAGAGTTCGAATTTTTTGAATTTCAGTGACCGTAGAAAATATTGGCCAACCGGGAAAAACCCGGGACATGATACTTTTGGAAAAATCATGTTCAGTGTTGGAGAATCAAATTGAATGCTGTAATAATAAGATAGCGATCAGCTACCGAAAGATCGTTTAGTTTATTGTTAATATAACAATGACTGGAAGAGTTATCAGAGTTTTGAAAAATCTATATTATTTTTTCATCTCCCAAAATTTTGTATCCTTTTCCCGGACGTAAAAACTTGGATTCAATACCTTATTCCATTATTCTACACATCATCAAATCTGAAATGTGGAAGACTGATGTAAAATTATGCGTCTCGTGACAAAAGCTCGTCTCTCTGACTTTTGAAATTAAAACAGCTCATTCGGAATTAACGGCGTAATTGAATCCGGCAGTTTTCCCCCTTTTTTCACGCTCATAAATGGTATAAAAAGTAAAAAAAAAAGAAGAAAAAATGAGTCCTACTGGGTGAGACAAAAGAGGATGTCCTGGCTGATTGTTTGAGTCAGTAAGCCAGCCAGTTAGTTTTCCTGGCTTGCTTCGTCGATTTCTAAGAACACATCGCGCAAAACACATAACGAGGCAAAACAGAGGATGTGACGCAACTTTATGGGAGGCGCATGCCACGAGAGTAGAATGAATCGCACAGATGTTTGTAATGTTTCGAGAGATTATGGTGTTCGTATTACAGATGAATTCACACGCGTTTATCTTGTATTCTTGTATATTGCGTGATGCGCTCCACTGCCGCTATTTTACGGCTGTTTTACGAACATTACTCGTACAGAAAGCTGCCACTACTTCGTAATAATTAGGAGTCAGTTCTGTTGTTACTGAGTGAAAAGAGACGAGAGAGAAAGGTGGAGGAGATATGGAAATGTTTGTAGAGAATGAGGCCTCTTTAATTTCATTCAGTTTAAAAAACTCTAGTGAAACGCTTAACATTTGTACGATATTAACAAGTTTGCGAGTCAATTTTTCAATTATCAAGGTGTCTACTCATCTGGAAAACCTGGAATTTTGATAATCAACTTCTTAAAATTTAAGAGGCAATATTTTCTCCGATCGATTCCAAATAGTTACCTTAATAGGAACATTAAATTCTACTATTTCGGTCTAACGATCAAATTAAAAAATGAAAAAATAAAAGCATTATTTAATTAATATTTTGATGTTCGTGTATCGATTACTGGTCAAATTTTTTTTTGGAGAAATAAGAAAAAATCCACCTAGGCCCGGATTTGAACCGGGAACGCCGACTTTACATGAGTGGAGCGTTAACCAATTACGCCACCGAGGCCGCAGTAGA
>JAUMHM010000005.1:28225474-28256301 GCA_032362435.1 Melikaiella ostensackeni | reverse complement strand
CTACTGGTTACGCTCATACCCCGCAGAGGCCGCTCGAGCGCTCTGGCGCGAAGATATGAACGCAGGTCGGATACTTTCCGGACACACCTCGTAAAGCATTGTTTTTTGCATCTGAATTTTTAGAAATATTTTATGATACGTTGATATAACGGAACTGAATAGGACATGCATATAGTGCTAATAAAACAAAAGGTTTATTGAGCTAATTTCAGTGTTTTTAACTACGAAGCTATATATTTCGAATCGGGGATGATGTAAATTGCAATGCAGATATCACAAATTGTTAATCTGTCTAATTTTCATGCAATAATTTGGGAGGCTTGTCCATTTTGGATAGGCGAGAGAGTCGCTTGAGGAATGGTCAATTCAATTTACACGTCTTGTCAAACGAACCTGATCCTGGAAAGCTGGTGGCAACCAATTTCCAGAGTGAAATGTGCATTTACTATTCAACGAGGAAACGTAGGCGTCGCATCCTGCCGAGAATGAATAATTAACGAAAATACACGTCCGATCTAAGTCACAGGGGAAAATGTTCAAACATGTATGCATATAACCAGGCCCCAGGGACATGAAACTTTCAAACAAAATCACTCCGAGACTTGTTCTCCTGCTTCACCTTTCTCAAAAAACGTCTATTTTGCATTTATAACAAAATGCAAAACATGGAAATTAAAACGTTCGCGTGAATAAACGATTTCATTAGTTCAGTATTGAAAAGCTATTCACTAATTAAGCAATCATTTATGATAAGTGCGCATTTAAAATTAAACTGATTTTCACTATATTAATTCAGACCGAATTGAAATGGATTACTTGAATGATCACAATTTGAAATTGTTCAATACTTACGATTTTAAACAATAATTAATTTAACATCCTTGAAAACTGATATCTTTTTATTTTAAATGTCTTATATCGAACCCGCTCCTACTTTAAATTGTGGATACTTCAAATTTTGTTCTATTGAATCTGTTAAATAGTGCGAAATCAACTCTTATTATCAAGCTGTTTATTTTCAAACATTATACATACTATTATTTATCGAGTTTTTCTCCTAATTTGATACTGGACGTCACTAAAACTTTTTCAACTTTGAAATTTCACAACTGTTAAAATTGCAATTAAAATAAAGAATGAATAAAAAATCATTATTCAGTTATTCAATTATTAAAATACAGGGATCACAGCAGTTCAGTAGTTAAATTTCACGTAGAAAATGGGATTTTTCCTGAAAAAAGTGGATTAAAAGGTGATTTCTATTATTATTAAAAACTTTCTACTGATTAAAAATACATAAGAAGAAAATTCAAAAAAATTAAAGATGGAAAAAAGTATAAACAACAGAATTGAAAAATGCTAAAAAAAGAATGGAGTGTAAAAAAATTATTAAAAAAATATTACTCACGAAATTAACAATATTATGAGGATAACAATTTTTTTAAACACGTTTGCTAATGTGTAAAACCAAGCCATATAATAATCAGCTGCAAATCAATTATACTTTATTAGAGGAACCTGATACATTACTTTCTTTTGCATTTTATTTTCGATTTTTTTTTTCTATTAGAATTTTGTTTGGTCAAAAATTAAATTTTTTTTTTTAAACTCACATTATCAGGATGAAAGTTCAACTGTTTTCTAGAAATTTGGGTTTTTGGCTTGAAAATTCAACAATTTGGTGGACATTTTTTTCCTTTCTTGACTGAAAAATCTTTCTTTGTTGAAAATTTGTTTTCTTGGTTGAAAAATTCATATCTTTTGGTAAAAATTTCATCTTTTTTGGTTAGAGATACAACTGTTTGCTTGAAAATTAATCTGCTTCATTTGAGGATCTAACTTTTTTCGAAAATTGGTATTTTTCGGTTGAAATATCAACTATTACATTTTTTACTGAGAATTTGTCTTTTTTGATTGAAAATTCAATTAATTTCTTGACAATTTTCCTTTTTAGTTGAAAATTCAACTAATTGTTTAAAATTTATTCATCTGGTTTAAAATTTCACTTCTGTATTGGAAATTTAAATCTTTCTTGGTTGGAAATTCAATTACTTAAATGAAAATTCTACAATTTGGTTGATTTTTTTTACTTTTTGTCTGAAAAATCTTTCTTGGTTAAACATTCAACTCTTTTGTTGAAAATTCGTGTTTTTGGTTCAAAAGTTCATCTTTATTGGTTAAAAATGCAAATGTTTCGATGGATATTCACCTTTTTTGTTTACAAATTCGATTATTTGGTTGAAAATTTAATTATTCTCTTGGCAATTCAAAAAGTTTATTGAGAAGTCACCCTTTTCGGTTAAAAATTTGTTTTTTTCTTGGGCTGGATATGCAACTATTTTGGTAGGAAATTCTACTATTTGGTTAAGAATGAAATTTTTTGTTGAAAACCCCTCTTTAATGAAAACACAACTTCTTGTTTAAGAATATATCTTTTTGGGTCAAAAATATAATACTTTGGTATTTAATTTAACAATTTTGTTAATAAGTCATCTTTTTTAGTTGAAAATTTGTCTTTTTAGGTTGAAAATTCGACTGTTTTGTCGAAAATTCGCCTTTGTGGCTTGAAAATGCAACAGTTTGTTTCAAAATTAGTACGTTTTGGTTGAGAATTTAACTAATTTGTTAAAAATTCAACTACTTGGTTCAAAGTTCAACCACTTTGTAAAAATTCATTTTTTTTCGGATGAAGATTTATATCTGTGCTTGAAAATTTAACTTTCTTGTCGAAGAAAGCGTTTTTTTGTTGAAAATTAAATTTTTGACTGAAAATTTTGACTATTTCGTTGTAGGTTGAAAATTGATCGTTTCTTGTTGAAAATTCAATTATTTGGTTGAAAAGTCATGAATATTGTAAAAAGTTCTCCTTTTTTCGCAGAAAATTAATCTTTTTAATTGGAAATTCACCTCTTTGGTTGAACATTCAATTGTTTGTTTGAAAATTTATCTGTTTGAAATGAGGGCTCAACTATTTTGTTAAAAATTCAACTACTTGATTGAAAATTCATGTATTTTTTTGAAAGTTCTTTTTTTCGGTAGAAAATAAATTTTGTCGGTGGAAAATTTAACGATTTGCTTGAAAATTCATCTATTTGGTTTAAAATTCCACTATAACGTCTAAAATTAAAAACTTTTTTGGTTGAGATATCAACTATTACATTTTTCATTCAGAGTTCATCTTTTTTGGTCAAGAATTCAACAACTTGGTTGAATTTTTTTTCTTTCTCCACTGAAAAATGTTTCTTGGTGAAAAATTCAACTCTTTTCTTGAAGATTCGTCTTTTTGGTTTCAAGATTCATCCTTATTGGTTGAAAATGCAACTATTTGTTTGAGAATTTATCTTTTTTGGTTACAAATTTAATTATTTAGTTGAGAATTTGAGTATTTTCTTGAAAATGCAACAATTTTGTTACAACTTCATTTATTTGGTTTAAAATTCAACTGTTATGATGAAAATTAAAATCTTTTTTATTCGAAATATCAACTATTACATTTCTCATTCAGAATTTGTATTTTTGGTTGAAAATTAATGTATTTCGTTGAAAGTTCTTTTTTCGATAGAAAATTATTCTTTTCGGTTGAAACTTTAACTATTTGGTTGAAGATTCATCTATTTGGTTCAAAATTCTACTATTATGTTGGAAATTAAAACTTTTTTGGTTGAAATATCAACTATTACATTTTCATTCAGAGTTACTTTTTTTTGGTTAAAAATTCAACAATATGGTGGATTTTTTTTCTTTCTCCACTCAAAAATGTTTCTTGGTCAAAAATTGAACTCTTTTGTTGAAAATTCTTTTTTTGGGTTTGAAAATTCATCCTCATTGGTTAAAAATGCAACTATTTGGTTGAGAATGTATCTTTTTTGGTAACAAATTCAATTATTTGATTGAAAATTTAATTATTTTGTTGAAATTTCAATAATATGATTTTTTTCTTTTTTCTACCTTTTTCTATTTTTCTTGTCTTTCTTGACTAAAAAATCTTTCTTAGTTAAGAAAATATTTGAAATAAGTATCATCAAAAAGAATCTATCTCAAAGTGCCTTGTTTTCTAATGTCTTGAAAAAAAGAAAAATGGGGATTAGGTTAAAAAAGGGACGGGCTGGGATCCCTGTAATTATTAAACAACAAACAAAATTATTTATTTTTGTATGAAAAACTTCTACCTTACTACAGAGTGAAGTTTTAGTTACTTGTATGCATATTTTCCAAAAGTTTATTTTGAAAAATTGTTTAAAACAAATTTCAAGTTAGAATAATTATTTTTATATATTATATTATATTTCATTTTATCTTTTTATATTATATAATATATTATTTTTTTATAGTCTCATTCACACATTCTAACCATTCTTTCTCCGGTCTACCCCTGGGTACGCTACCATTCAATTCACCTAAATATACATCCTTTCTTAAACGTCCCTCATTCATTCTCTCAGTATGTCCACACCATCTCAGAAAATTTCTTTTACTCCAATCAATGTTTCTTCTACACTACCTTCTTTGAAAACTCACTCATTACTACCTTTGTCCATTAGCGTCACATCGTACAAATTAGTGAAACATATCTCACAATAATAACAAAAATAATAAAATCTTGATAAAATATGGGTTGGACATGCATTTGTTATTGAATGGTAACTAAAATTGAGATATTACATGGTAAGGATGTTTCTTGAAAACGTTTGCTGTTTTTGTTGCATTTTCAAAATTACATGCCAACGATCGAGGTTGGTTCGACGACACACTGGGTCTCAGTCATTTATTTAAATTAAGCCCTTGATGCACTTTGATTCTCCTATTCAATCAGTGTATTTTCAGCTGCCTGGTATACATAGCTGTTCATTATGAATTCAATAGGGCCGATAATAGCTATACGACTAAGTCTGTATATCTCTTGCATAGGTATATACCTACACCACAATTCCGCATTTGCTCGTAATAATACGCAGGCGACGACGTGAATTTCATATGTCGTCCTACGTGCTCTACTCACGTTGAAATTAAACGTGATTAAACCTATTTTCAAAAATTCAAATAGGAAAGGCGGAATATATTTTGCGAACATTTCAAATAAAATATTTATGACTAAGCTGAACGAATTTAAGGTGAAGGCCCCGGTTCGTAACCACCGACAAGTTCATAATCCAGCAAGCGTATTTTTATATAAGCGATTTTTATACAAGCGATTTTTTTATATAATACAATGGAAACTGTTGACTGATATGAATTTCTTTTTAAAGTAAAAATGGAAATGTACAAAACTGATATGAGATGATAGGTATTATTTCGCGTTTATCAATTCGAAGAAATAAATACGTCGCGTTCTGATAAGACCAGCACTAAAATGACTCCATGAAGCTTGACAGTTCGGCGTGTTGTGAGTAAAAAAAGTGTCAATCCAGTGGACAGTGCTAACTTTCGTCTTGTTTCGAGTGCAATGATTTGAGTAAGTAGCTTTCCATGTCAAGACACAATAATTTCTGAGTCGGTTACGAACGGGCACCGAAATATTAGCAGTGACGCATCTGTAACCCCTCTGACAAAAACTCTTATGAAAATTAAAATATGATACAGATTGTTAAGACGCTGAGGCAGATCTTCACTTTTATTTATATTCTTCAAATATCTATATTAACTTTCACCTGTGATCAAAAACAAAAAATTAAAGCGTCATTTAGAAATTGACAGTTCTCAAATCGATTGTGAGGTTAGTATACAAATTTACACACTTGGCGTAATTTGCTGTTGACGCCAGTTAGTGTCAACTTTTACGAGTCTTGAAAAATCAACTCCTTTAAACAATTATATTGATATTTACTCGATAACAGGAAAAGCCTATAATCCCGAATTCACTTTCATTCATAAGTCGGTTACGAGCCGGCTCATTATTGGGTTACGAACTGGCTCAAAGAGGACATTCGGGGGTTACGAACCGGCACATCGAATATGTTCGTTCAAATTCTTAATTATTTAATTAATGCAATTTTAAACTTGTTTTTAATGACATTTTTGGTTAGAAATGGTTTATTCTTCATGTAAGAAGAAAGTTTATTGCATTTAAATATTGCTTGAGGCATTCGAATAGGATTTTATTCTTTCCAGCTTCTTTGTAGGTTACGAACCGGGGCCTTTACCTTAGTTGAATAAAATTCATTCAGTCTAGTCATAAATATTTTGTTCAATGTATTCATTTATTTATTTAATAAATTAGTTTTGACATGTGAGAAAAGTCCATAAATATTTTGCCTTCAAGATATAAATATTCAGCTTCATAGTATTATGCTAAATATTTTGCATTATTGGGTAGCAAGAGCTTTCTAGGCGGAAAAATGATACATAGTCGAAAAAATTATCTATAATTTTTTCCACCACAATTTTTTCTACTAATTCTTCTGCCTAGGTTCATATTTGATTTTCATAGACTTATAATCTTTTCTGGAGGCAAAAAATAATGATTTTAAACTGATACAAGCGGAATATATGATAACATTCAATAAAATGGCAATGACTTTTTCTCGGGAATTTCGATATTTGTGCTAATGAAAAAATATTTAAATTGAATGTTACTCTACGTCACATCAAATTATGCGAGATTTAAAGAGTTACTTTTGAAAGTAATTTAAATTGCAACGATTCTAAATTTAGATAGTATACCGTTTTGAGAACTGAAAGCTGAAAACCTAATTCTAAAATTGTTTTATTGACATTTTACAAGCAAATTTGACAATGTGAAAATAGTAGCCACTTTTGAAAAAATTTGAATCAAGTACTTTATTATTCCACAATTTCAAGTTTGATAACTTAATTTGTGAAGAATTATGAATTTAACTTCATCTAAAATGAATTTGTGTTGACCGCAAGATTGACATTTGATTTTGAAGGTTTAAATTTAAAAAAAAAATTATTTTCGAATATCTATAATTTTGAGTTTTACAAGATTGAAAAATGCTCCAAACTGACCATTCTTCAATTCTAAGTATTTTCAGTTTGAAATTATTCAATATTGAACCCTTCAAAAGCTGATTAATTGAGAAAGTAACGAAACCCATCTTTTCGAAAAATGGACAATTTTAAGTTTGAGACATTCATCAATTTACTGCAATTATTGACAACTGAAAGCGTTTGAAACTGAATAATTGTAAACAGAAACTTTGAAACCTGCCTTCAAATTTTTCAAATGTAAAATTTTAAATTGAAAATATAAATATTTTGTTAATTTTCAGAGTCTCATCACGGCGAGCTTGAACCAATTTTGATTGAAAAGTGCTTACCTATTCCAGTTTTTCTCTGAATATGTTTCAGGGATGCCTCCCGAGTATTATGAGCTGTTAATGAAAAAAAAATCGTTGGGCACTGACCAACAAGTAAAAACCAACAAATAAAAAGTGAAAATTAAGATTTCTTAAAAACGACTTTCTTTCATTTACACCTTAAATAGTCGGGAGGCATTCCTAAAACATGTTCAGAAAAAACCTGAAATAGGCACGCACTTTTCAGTCAAAACTGACTATTGTCGGTCAGGGAAAAATCAGGAATGGGAAAAAAATTGCAAATGTCAGGGAATTTCTATATGATGAACTTTTACTGTAAATGACTGTCAAAGAAAACAAATTTCAAAATTCTATATTTTTATCAAAAATTCGAAAATATTTGAATTCTGGTCTTCAAATATTTATAGGTCAGGCAAAATGATAAACTGCTCAGGGAGAAATCAAGGATTTTCATAAACAGGTTTTATTTCAAATGTTCAATTTTATAAAATTTCAAATTTTAAGCCTTCTAAAATTGAAGGAAAACATTAAAAATACACTTAAAGTTATACAATTTTCAACTCGAAGAATTCAAGATTCAATACTCTTAAATTTGAAGTGCTTAGATTACTCAAGAAAATATTGGAAGCATAATTCGATAGGTTAAACATGACACGAATAACTCAATTTTGACTGAAAAGTGCTTGCCTATCCCAGTTTTTTTTTAAAATATGTTTAAGTGATGCCTCCCGAGTATTTTAAGATGTAAATGAAAAAAAGAAAACGTTTCCAGGAAACCTAAATTTTCACTCTCTATTTGTTATGTTTTACTTGTTGGTCAGGGAAAAATCAAGAATGTGAAGAGAAATTCCAAACGTCAGGAAGTTTCTATAAGATGAACTTTTACTATAAATGACTATCCAGAAAAATCAATTTTAAAATTGTCAATTTGTATCGAAAATTTGAGAAGATTTGAAATCTGTTCATTAAATGTTATAGGTCAGGAAAAATGATAAATTGTTCAGAGAAAAATCAGGGATTTTCATAAACAGGTTTCAATTCAAATGTTCAATTTTACAAAATTTCAAATTTTAAGCCTTCTAAAATTGAATGGAAACATTTAAAATACACTTCGAATCAAACAATTTTCAACTCAAAGGATGCCAAATTCAATAATCTTGATTTTGAAGTGCTTAGATTACTCAATAATAAATTGGAAGCATAATTCGATAGGTTCAACATGACACGAAAAGACTGACTTCGTGTCATGTTTAACCTATCGAATTATGCTTCCAATTTTTTCTTGAGTAATCTAAGCACTTCAAATTTAAAAGTATTGAATCTTGAATTCTTCGAGTTAAAAATTGTATAATTTGAAGTGTATTTCAAATGTTTTCATTCAATTTTACAAGGCTTAAAATTTGAAATTTTATAAAATTGAACATTTGAATTGATCCTGTTTATGAAAATCCCAGATTTCTCTCTGAGCAGTTTATCATTTTTCCTGACCTTTAATATTTGAAGATCAGAATTCAAATCTTTTCAAATTTCTGAAAGAATATACAATTTTAAAATTTGTTTTTCTTGACAGTCATTTACAGTAAAAGTTCATTGTATAGAAATTCCCTGACATTTGAAACTTTTTTTCCCATTCCTGATTTTTACCGGACCGACAAGTAAAAACCAATAAATAAAAAGTGAGAAATAGGATTTCTTGAGAACGATTTTTTTCATTTACGTCCTAAAATACTCGGGAGGCATCTCTGAAACATATTTTTAAAAAAACTGGGATAGGCAAGCACTTTTCAGTCGAAATTGGTCCAAGCTGGTCGTGCCGTGTTTAACCTATCGAATTATGCTTCCAATTTTTTCTTGAGTAATCTAAGTACTTCAAATTCACGATTATTGAATTTTAAATCATTTGAGTTGAAAATTATTCAACTTGAAGTGTTTTTTAAATGCTTCCGTTCAATTGTAGAAGGCTTAATTTCGGAAATTTTGTAAAATTGAACATTTGAATTGAAACCTGTTTATGAAAATCCCTGATTTTTCTCTGAACAATTTACCATTTTTCCTGACCTATAACATTTGAATACCCGAATTCAAATCTTTTCAAATTTCTGAAAAAAATACAATTTTAAAATTTGGTTTTCTTGACAGTCATTTACAGTAAGAATTCCTCTTATAGAAATTCCCTGACTCTTGCAATTTTTTTCTCAAAATTCCTGACTTTTCCCTGACCAACGAAATTCTCTGTGTTCTTCATGATTTCCAGCTTTTCCATGACCTCCGGCCACCCTGACTATTAATAGTTAATAATAAATACAAATTTTGTTTGCAGTAAGCAAACAAAATCGATCATTCATGCAAAGGCTTCACCTCGGAATACAAAACTGAATTTGAAAACGTCGTTAAGAATGAAAAAAAAAAAGTCTATTAAAATTGATATTCATAGCGCGTAAGTCGACAACTCAATAGATGGAAAACAATTCGTGGGTGTTTTGAGAGTAGTGAATCTATTGTGAATTTCGACTTTATAGCACACTTGAAATGTTACAAACCCACTTCCTCCTCAATCGATTTGTAAACTATCTTTCATTGTTTATACTAACTGTTTGCGTACCACGAGTGGAATAACAATTCTCGCCATTCGTTGATGGAATTGCAAAATACCTCCGTTTCCATGTTATTACATTTCATTGTTCAAATATCCCAATTGTAATTTCCTACTTGATTCGTTTTACATAATCTGCTTACGAAAACTGAAAGCACGATCATATTGCATTTCCAGGGCAGCCGCAGCCTAATTTACTTAAAAAAAGTGAAAAAGTGAACTATTTATACCAAAAAGTGAACAAAAATGACTAATTTCTAACTCAAAAAGTGAGATGAATTTACTGAAAGTGACTAATGTGCATTAATAATGTGACTTGATGTTCTTTTAAATAAAAAAAAAATTTGATGAAATTCATAAAAATTCCAGGTAAATATTAAAGAATTCAGAATTAATTTATAACAATTAAAGTTAAATTCAAAAAGATTCGAATGAGTTTAAAAAATCCAGAAAATTCCATTGATTTCAGTAAATTTGGAAGAACTTAAGAGGTTCTGACAAATTCAACCGAATTCAGGGCAAATTTAACAAAATTTAAGTGAATTGCAAAAAATTAAGGTGAATTTTTTAAAAATTCAAGCGAACTTTAAACAATCCAAAAGGATTTGAAAAGTTCATTGAATTTATTAAATTTAAAGTGAATTTGCGAAAATTCAAGGTGACTCATTGATGTTCTAGGTGTACAGGCAAGTTCAAATTACCTAATCTTTAGCTTAATTAAAAAAATTGACATAAAGAGGCCCATTGATAATTGTGATAAATTTTAGAAGAGAAACCTGAGCGTATATAATAAAAAAATAGTTCAGGTCATAATTGTTTAATTAAATGTAGTTATTTTCATATTTGTGTTTTTTCTTCCGCCTTAGGCAAAATTCGTAATTTTCATTCAATTTTGATTTATGAAGGCTCATTCTATTCCATGAAATTTTTTCTACAATTCTGTCCATCACCTTTTTATGAAATATTATATTGGAAATATTTTAATCCAAAAAATGACTAAAAATAATTGTACGTATAATTTCTAAATAAAAAAGTTTCGACAAAAACGTGACGAATAGAACTGTAAACAACCTTTCAAGGAATATAATGAGCTCTTAAAATTAAAACTGAATAAAAATTACAACTTTTATCTAAATATAGGGAAAAACACAAATATGCAAATAACTACATTAGAATAAACAATTATGACTTCAAATGTTTTTTTTATTCTTTATGCTTAGCTTTCTCTACTAAAATTGGTTGCAATAATTAATAGACCTTTTTTGTAAATTTCATAAATCAACTTAAAGATTACGTAAATTTAAACTTGACTGTACAGCTAGAACATCCGTCAATGAATCTAAAAGAATTCAGGATAAATTAATAATAATTCTGACTTAATTCGAAATGAATTCAAAATATCCAAAATGTTCCATTGATTTCAGTAAAATTGGAGCGAATTTAGAAAAATTCAAGGGAATCCCAGAGAATTCGATGAAATTCATACGAATTCAAGTCTAATTTAAAACGATTCGGAGTGATTTATAATAATGCGAATGAATAGAACAAATGTTTTAGAATTCAAAAAAATTCAATTGAACTCCATGAACAGATAAATGGGAGTGAGTGGAATTAGTCAATTTAGAGGCATTTCAGGAAAATGAGAATTCGATAAAATTCATAAAAATTCAGGTGAACTTGAAACAATTCAAAACAATTTGAAAATATCATTAAATTCATTGAATTTTAAGTATATTCGAACAAAATCAAGGAGATACACAGAAATTCAGAATGAATTGAAAACAATTCAAGTTGAATTAAAAAGGATTCAAATTGATTGAAAAAAAATAAGAAAAATTTATTGATTTCAGTAAATTGGAGTGAATTTAGAAGAACTCAAGTGAATTCCAGAGAATTCGAGAAAATTCATACGATTCAAGATTAATTTGAAAAAATGCAGGGTGAATCTATAATAATTTAGGTAAACGAAACAAATTTTTCAAAATTCAAAAAAGGGTGAATTGAGAATAATTCAAGTGAATGGAACAAATCTTTTGAAAATAGAAAGAATGCATTGATTTCATATAAATGGGAATGAACAGAATTAGCGAATTTACAGGAGTTTAAGAAGGATGAGAAAAATTCGAAAAAATTCATGAAAATTCTAAGGGAATTTAAAAAAAATTCAAGTGAACTGAAAACAATTGAAATCTTTTTTGAAAATTGATTGCATTCATTAAATTTGGAGTGAATTTACGAAAATTCAAGGGCATTTAAAAGAATTTAAAAGAGTCCAGGATAAATTAATAAGAATTCTAGGGGAGTTCCAAATGACTAATTCAAGATTAATTTAAAAGAATTCAGGGTGAATTTAGATAAATTCAGGTGAATGTAACAATTTTTTATTTTTTTTTTAATTCAAAAATATTTCACTGAATTCAGATAAATGGGAGTGAGTGGAATTAGTCAATTCAAATGCGTTCCAGGAATATGAGAATTCGATAAAATTCATAAAAAACTGAATGTCAATTTTTGAAAAATTCAAGTGAACTAATAACAATTTAAAACTGTTTTAGAAAATTCGTTAAATGCCTTAAATTTGGAGGGAATTGAATAGAATTCAAGGAAATTCAAAATAATTTGATGAAATGCGTAAGAATTCAAGGCAAATTTGAAAGACTTCAGGGTGAATTGAAAAAAGTAAAAAAATCCAAAATTTCATTGAATTTAGTAGAATTAAGTGAATTTAGAAAAAATCAAGAGAATTCAGGGAGAATTTAAAGGAAAAATGAAGCCAATTCTGAATAATTCAAAAAAATGCAGGATGATTGATGAAAATTTAGGATGAGTTCCAAATAAATTTTAAAAAATCCAAAAAATTCCATTGATTTCAGTAAAACTGGAGTGAATTTAGAAGAATTTAAGGGACTTTAAGAGAATTCGACAAAATTGATACGAATTCAAGACGAATTTAAAAATAATTCAAGTGAATGGAACAAAATTTTCAAAATGCAAAAAAAATATAATAAATTTAGATAAATGGAAGCGAATAGAATCAGTGAATGAGAAATCACGCTAAATTTAAAAGTCTTCAATGTGAATTGAAAAAAAATTTTAATTAAAAAAAAGTTTTCATTTCAGTGGATTTCAAGGGAATTCCAAAGAATTTAGGATGAATTGAAATAATTTTATGAATAGTTATATATATATATATATATATACACACACACACATATATATATATAATAATCGAAAAATTAATATATAATAATTATATAATATAATATGATAATTTAATCAATAATTAATAAAATAATTTGATAAAATTCAATGAATTAAATGAACTTAATAGAAATGAATTTAATGATTTAATAAAATAAAATAATTTAATAAAAAAAATATTTTTTTGATAAAATAAGTAATAAATGCATAAACAGGTATAGATTTGAATTCAATAGTGGTTGGCCCTTGGGTTCTCTGTTTTAAATTTTAAAAAAAAGAGTGACTAAAGTGATCCTTTCATTTAAAAAAGTGATCATAGTGACTTTGTCTTCAAAGAAGTGACTAAAACGTGACTTGAGAAAATAATTGACTGAAAGTGACTTAAGTGACTGCATGGCAGCCCTGTGCATTGCAAATAAAAGAAATTCCATTATTTTTATTTTATTTATTAACAGGGTGCCTACTCAAATCCTGGAAAAAGTCCCCTGACAATTCCAGGTTTCTTCCAGGGGTTTTTAGATTTTTAAGTATTAATTACTGCTCTTTTCAAAGCAATCGATCCTACATCCTTTCAAATTCAAAGCATTACATAATACTTGAACAATCCTTTATTATCCAATTGTGAATGGTTAGGTTTTAAGTAATTAACAAATGAAAATCGGAATATGTATACAATTTTTGGAGTTTATTTTAAATAATGTTTCCTTATTCCTTGTAAATATCTAAATGGGTGAAGTAATTAATTTTCTTGTTGAAAATTTATATTTTCCCGTTCGAAATTAAACTTTTTTTGTAGAATATTCATTTTTTTCGCGTAAAGTTTTGATAGTTTGGTAAAAAATTCAGCTAATTGATTAAAAACTTCAGTATTCGGTTGCCAATTAACATTAAGTTAAAAATTTGTCTTTTTGGTTTCAAAATGTTTTCGTTGAGAACTCAACTATTCTGTTGAAGATTCATCTATTTGGTTGAAGATTCATCTATTTGGTTGAAATTTCAACTATTTGGTTGAAAGTGAGCATTTTTTCTTGAAAATTCATATTTTCAGGCCTGGAAATGCAAATGTTTTGTATAATATTCGTCTTTTTGAAATTATATTTTAATAGTTTGGTTGAAAGTTTAAATGTTTCATTGAAAATTCATCATTTCAGTTAAAATTCATCGTTCCGGTTGAGGATTCAAAAATTTTGTTTTAAATTCTTCTGTTTTGTTAAAATTAACTTTTTACTTGAAAATATGTATTTTCGAGTCAAAATTCAACTGTTTTGTATAATATTCGTCTTTCTGAAATTAAGCTTTAATAGTTTGGTTGAAAATTTCAGTCTTTCATTAAAAATTTATCATTTCAGTTAAAATTCATCGTTCCGGTTGATTCAAATATTTCGTTAATTCTTCTGTTTAGTTCAAAATGAACTTCTTACTTGAAAATCCATATTTTCGGGTCAAAATTCAACTGTTTTGTAGAATATTTGTCTTTTTGGCTTGAAATTACAATAGTTTGGTAGAAAATTCAACTATTTGGTTGAAAATTCAACTATTTAATTAAAAATTAACTTTCTGATTGATAATTCATATTTTAGAATAAAAATTCAACAATTTGACAGAAAATTCAACTATTTTGTTAAAAATTCAATTGTTTGTCTGAGAATTACCTATTTTGTTGGAAATTAGTTTTTTTCTCGTTTCTCCAAAAACGATCAGTATTCGGCAAAAGTAACATAAAAAATTATTAACTTTTTTGGTCAAAAATGCAACTGTTGTGTTAGAAATTAATCCTTTTTAGTTGAGGATTTAACTATTTTGTTGAAAATTCGTATTTTTTGGTTGAATTTAATTGTTCTTGATTTGAAAATAAAATATTTTTTGTTTGAAAATTTAACAGTTTGATTAAAATGGCAACTTGCTGGTAATTAATCTGTTTCAGTTGAGGATTTAACTATTCTGTTATTACTTCACTTTTTTCGGTAGAAAATTAATCTTGTGTTTGATTTAATTAATTTGGGAAGTTTTGGCAAATAATCATAAGATATTCTTGAATATATTAAATATTGATATCGAATGACTAAATACATTGATTAAACTAAAAACATGATCAATCCTTTTTCAAATTTGTTCCTTAAGTGCATTGATTTGAATAATAATTGAAACACACTTTTATTTTATCTTCATACTTGAAATTCAGTGCATATTTAATACATCAATACTTTGAATAAGAAAATATTTTCCTGAAAATAGTGAAAATGATAAAAAGAAGTTTGATTTAAATCAGTATAAATCCGATACTATAAAAGTTACTTTTACAAATGGAAAATCATTGTTATTTAGTTTTATACAACAATTTAAAAAAATAGTACGCCTGAAAAAATTCCCTGACAATTCCAGGTTTTCCATGTTTTCTAGGTAAGTAGACACCCTGATTAACTAAACCCAAGTGTTTTTTTACTAGGCTTAAGGGGTTAAATTAACTCAAAACAAATATTTGGAATACCTGCACTTTAATTTGAAGTTCACGTACCGTAAAACGACGGACACATGACATCACGTTGGTGATTGCGAGAGGCCGTGCGGACGGGATATTTAAATTTGAAATATTGTTCTTATTAATGTTGTCAATAATTTGTAATACCGTTTATTGAGATTATTACATACAACAACTGAAGTACACAATAACATCAGTAAGTGGCATTATAAATTGCTGGAAACATTATTTGTAATGGAATTTAATGAAAATAATTTGAAAAAACAATAAACAAAGATTCTAATCATGGATATTTATTCGACATAGATCACAGAAATAGTTTACAAATGTTTTTTTTTTTAATATATGTACACAACTGTCTAATGCATAGTGAAGAAACATTGTTTTAGCAAGATTACTAATCGACATTTTACACTCTGGACTGCTCAAAACTCTTTACAAGTGTAAAATCAGAAGAGCGAGAGTATCGCTATTCGGTTTTGAGTTCAGAAATCGCTTGATAGAGTGCAGCGTCCGCGTCTTTTTGATTCTTAATCTTGTTTAACGTGTTGAGTCCAATTTCATTCTGAAAAAGGTGCATAATGGCCTCGAGATTAGAGATCTGACGTGCAAGAATTTTGAAATCGCTTGCCTTTCGAAGAGCCATGGATTAGGGCTAACCATAAAAAGTCATGCATCTCAGAAAACGTAATTAGGAAAATGTATTCACCGAGCCTATAGGAGATCTAGTGATGTTAACAGGCACCGCTTGTGGCGCCTACAAGGGTAAACATACAAGAAAATAAAATGAGCAAGAAATTCAGGAATAAGTAATCATGAGTAATCTGCGTAATCATAGTAAATTGCCTCGTGCAACATGTTATACCCTGCAGGTAATAATTTAGATCGTGTAATGGTACAGATAATAAGTAGTAGATAACAGTACACACTGTAATGAGGAAAATTAATTGTATAATTAGGTTCATGCCGACAGGTTAATATGAGAGTTCAGAATCAAAGCGCACCATAACCTATCATGTCCGGGTTTATCGAGATCGGAAGCTGATGACTAATATCGAACAGTTAAATTCCATTTCCAAACAATTATGCATTATTTTTTTTGAACGTTTCATTTTATTTACATTACTGATTCAAGGAATATTAAAAACCTGTTGAAAGACATATTTTTTTAATGTTTAGATGAACCACTTCAACGTTTCGTGATCTCTTGGGACCGAAAAGCTGAGATGAACATACTTATCAAATTTACTTTCAATATGCATTTTAGTATTAGTATCAGTGATGGGTAAGTTACTTTTTGAAAGGAACTAGTTTTCATTACTCTTAAATCACGAAAAAAGTAACTAGTTATCGTTATCATTACCGATTCAAAATGTTACATTTTCTTAGTTACTTTTGAAAAACAAAGTTACTAGCGTTACTTTTTTAGTAAATTCTGTATTTTATAATTATATAGCCAAATTAAATTTTTACACAACTTCATTCATACCTGTTGAGTGACAGCTGGTATACATTTTATTGAAAGTCGTAGGTTAGTCATGACCAGAGAGCGGACGAGCCCAGTCTGAAGTTGCGCACCGAGCCTAGGCTCGGCTCCCTCGTTGCAGACAGACCCTGAACCGAGCAAGCGAACATGCGTGCGCACTCAGTGCTGTCCGCTAATCACAGTCACTGACGTTTAAACGCTCGCGCGCGCTCTCCCACCACTTCCCCCCATGCAGCGGTTCTCCGCAACGAGGGAGCCGAGACTGGGCTCAGTGCGCAACTTCAGACAGGGCTCGTCCGCTCTCTGTTCATGGCCAAAATAATATTTCTGAAGCATTACAAGAGAAATTTTTAATCAAAAATGGAATATTTAAATTTCCAGTTGAAAAATTATTTTTCAACAAAAAGAAAATGAATTTCCAACAAAATAGTTCAATTTTCAAATAAAAATAAGAGTTTTCAACCAAGAATATTTATTTTCTACAGAAAAAAGAAGAATCTTCAAGGAAAACATGAATATTTAGCTAAATAGTTTAATCTTCAATCAAACACTATACATTTTAAACCAAAAATACAACAGTAAAATTCTTAGTTAAAAAAATTAATGTGCAATCAAAAAAGATATAAAAAAGTCAAATTTTCAATGAAAGAGACAAGTTTTGAACTAAAATGATGAATCTCTAACAAAAAAAAAAAATGAATTTTCAAGAAAGTGGTTCATCTTTTAACAAAAAGGACGAACTTTCAACAAAATAAAGAAAATTTTAAATCAAAAAGACGAATTTTCATCTAAAAAGGATCAATTTTCAGCAACAAAAAAAAGAACTTTTAATACAGAAGCAATATAAAGAAATATGAATTTTCAACAAAAAAATTAGTTTTCAACCAAATCAATAAATTTTCTACAAAAATAGTTGAATTTTCAATCCAAAAAGACGAATGGTCAACAAAACAGTTGAGTTTGCAAGCGAATAGAATAATTTTCTTGAAAAATTGTTGAATTTTGAACAAAATAATAAAGTTTTCAAACAAATAATTAAATTTTTATTTAAAAAAAAACGAGTTCTCTAATAATAGTTAAATTTTCAACCAAAGAGATGAATTTCCAACTAAAATGATGATTATTCAACCATAATAATGAATTTTTAACAGAAGAGTCCAACTTCCAATCCAGTAGTTAAAAATTGACCAAAAAGATGAATTTCCGACCAAGCAGATTAACTTTTCTTATCAGAAGGAGACGAATTTTCAATAAAGTACATAAATTTCCAAACAAAAAATGAATTACCAACATGAGAGAAAAAATTAACCAATTGTTGGAATTTGAAGCCAAAAAAAGCAAATCTTCGACAAAATAGTTGCGTTTTGACAAGCAAAATATGAATTTCCAACTAAATAATTAAACTTTTAATCAAAAAACGTGAATTTTAAACTAATAATAGTTGAATTTTCAACAAAAATGATAAATTTGCAACAACAAAAAAAGAACTTTTAATACAGAAGCAATATAAAGAAATATGAATTTTCAACAAAAAAATTAATTTCCAATCAAATCAATGAATTTTCTACAAAAATAGTTGAATTTTCAATTCAAAAAGACGAATGGTTAACAAAACAGTTGAGTTTGCAAGCGAATAGAATAATTTTCTTTTAAAATTGTTGAATTTTGAACAAAATAATGAAATTTTCAAACAAATAATGAAATTTTTATTTTAAAAAAATGAGTTCTCCAAGAAAGGTTACATTTTCAACCAAAGAGATGAATTTCCAACTAAAATGATGATTCTTTAACTAAAAAAAAATGAAATTTCAACAGAAAAGTTCAACTTTCAATCTAGTAGTTAAAAATTGACCAAAAAGATGAATTTTTGACCAAGCAGATTAATTTTTCTTACCAAAAAGAGACGAATTTTCAACAAAATATACAAATTTTCAACCAAAGAATGAATTTTCGACATGAGAAAAAAAAAGCAATTAGATTGTTGGAATTTGAAGCCAAAAAAGCGAATTTTCCACAAAATAGTAGAATTTTAAACCCACAAATATGAATTTTTAACAAAAAAATGAGTTTCCAACCAATTCATTGAATTCTCTACCAGAAGAGTTAAATTTTCAATCCAAAACGACGAATTGTCAACAAAACAGTTGAGTTTTCAAACGAATAGAATAATTTCAGCGAAGTTGTTGAATTTTAAACAAAATAACTAAATTTTCAAACAAATAATAAAATTCTAATTGAAAAAAATGTATTCTTCAATAATAGTTGGATTTTCAGTCAAAGAGATGAATTTTCAACTAAAATGAAGAATCTTCGATTGAAATAGTTGAATTTTCAGTTCAAGAAAATAATTTTCAACCAAAAAAATGAATATTCACCTTTGAAATTAACTTTTCTTCCTTCTAATATTTTATCTATTGATTATTGAAAATTTAGAATTCCAGCGTGGGAGAAAAATTACAATTTTCGTATGTTTAGCTATAGAACTCTATAGCTATATACCGCCACAATAGGAATAGTGAAAATGAAAAAATAGTTGCAAAAGCAATAATATTGATTGAATGTCGTAAAAAAGACTTGTGAACTACATTTCGGAAGTAACTAAAGAAGTAGTGATTTTTATAGTTACTGTTGCTGAAAGAAATGTAACTAGTTACCAATTCGTTACTTATTTACAAAAGTAACTAGTTACAGTAACTAGTTAAAAGAAACTAGTTACTTTTTATCACTGATAAGAATAGTTTTAAAAAATCCTGGTCACTGTATCAAATCCCCGGTCATTGCCCGGTTTTCCCCGGCGAACAGAATTCCCGGTCATTTACCAGTTTTTCCGGTCAAGTAGACACCCTGTTTCTGTTTTTTTTTTTAAATTCTGAAGAATTTTATAGTTGAATTTGAATTTTTAATGTTGAAAAGAAATATAACTTCTGATTTATTTTGGATTTAATTTCTAACATTTTAATGAATGATATTTCAGAATAATGTAGAACATCTTGACACACTCTAAAGTATTCGATAATATTTCAGCATAATATATATCATTTCAAGAGTTTCTAGAAGGTTCCAAAAAAATCCGGAGAAGATAAAAATATTCCGAATATTCTATGAGACTCCAGAACATTATTCTAGAATATTACAGAATTTGAGAACAATGTAGAACATTTCCCCTTACAGCAAAAGGATATCCAACACACAAAGTGTCATTAGAGATATTTTCAGGATATTTTACGGGTATCTTATAGATATCTCATTTAATAGAATTCGGATATCTGCGGCCTATCCCTAAGATTTTAGTACAATATCATGTCTCATATTTATAAAACAGGGACATATTTTGAACATATCCAGGATTTCTCAAAATATATTCAAGATGTTTCATGGATACTACCATTTCCGCTCTGTACGATATATATCCTTCGGATATCCCATGGATATCTTAGGATATAAACGAAACCTAAACCGGACATCCCGCCGATATCCCTTCCTGTGATGGTCAGAACAATCTAGATCTTCCCAAAACATTCTTGAAATGTCCCAAAATTTCTATAATATTCCAGAATACAAGAAGACTCTAGACAATTTAGAAAAATTCTAGAACACTACAGAATATTTTAATACATTCTAAATCTAGATCATTCTAGATTGAAAAAGTACCTAAAGTAACTAGAATCTTGTAGAAAATTTCAGAATATACTAGAACAATCTAGAAGATTCCAGAACATTATATAAGACTCTAGTTCGAATACTTACCAATACTTGTTTTGAATAAGGGATTCTATAAAATTTCCAAAAATGTAGAAATATTCCAGGAAGGAGTCAAAGATATTCCAATATAGTACATTCTAAAACATCCTAAAATATTCTATAGAAGTTCAGACCACTCCAGAATATTGGAAAAAAGTCAAGAAGATTTCAGAATTGTCAGAGTATTTTTTGAAAAGAAAATAATATTCATTCAAATGACAAAAAACTAAATGAACATTCCAGAATATTTGAACAAAGTCAGAAAAATTAAATAGAATCAGGTACACTCCAAAATTATATCAATGAAATTTTGGAATATTGTAGAATGCTTGAGGATATTGTAGAATATTCAAAGATATTCCAAAAATCTTAAAATGCGTATAGGTTAATCCTCTCTTCCAAAATTCATTGGTAATCTAGAGTTTAACGGGGTACAAGGGGTTATTCAAACAACAAATTTTTTCTACAGTGTTTTTACGAGTTCACATACATTTTTAAACATTGCAGAATATTTCACAATAATATTAGAATAATTTATAGCTAATAAATGATGCTTTTCTAATTAGAAATATAAGACAAATTACTGCGACTTGGAGCTTTTACTGAAAGGATATGATTGATTATGTAGTTCTGGACTTCCTGCAGTCTATCTTTCAAAGTCATTTGAACGTTCGTAAATATTTTTGCGTAAATGAGACTTGAAGAAGTAAATCGTCGGTTTACGAGAGACATGACAGCTCTTAGTTGCTTTTACGATATGCTGGTCAATAAAATTATGTGCAATAAGAATGGAATATAAATGCCACTTTTCAAGTTTTATTTTCGATAATGGATTGTGTAATAAAAATAAAATGTCATTGCAAGAAGAATTATAGGAAAAGTAATTATTATAAAATATTCTTCACTCAATAATAGTTTAAGAAGCCATTTTAGTAAACTATTTTTTTGAGGAATTAAAGCGATATTTATTATGTTTATTGTATTTATACTTTGAAGATCAGATTATATTTTTACTTCATGTATACCGTTTTCGGGGTTTTCCTCGTCTGCAGCCGGATTTTTATTAGAAGCGCTTGCATTCACCTGAACATTTGGTCAGGGGAGTGGAAAACTGCAGAAAACCGAAACTCCCGAGCGCAGCCAGTTATCGAAAGACGAGTTTGGATTCATGAAAGACTCTAATGGAGATTGTTAAAAGACTATAAGAGGTCTACAAAGGTACATAGAGGGAAAATAAATAAGTGGTTGTGCATACTTGGGTAAATTGATGCTTACATAAATGACAAGCAAAGAGTTTAGTACTTCAGTGTCTGAGGGTATAGACAGCAATCAGTCTCTTGCAATTTGTTCGAATTGCAATTGGTCTGACCACACACAGTATTTTTCTACTTTGCCTGACACTTGGGATATTGAGAGCCATTATATATTACGTAGTAATTTCAATATTGGTATTCCTTATGGTAACAATTTAATACTTAGAAAAAGGAAAATTGCCTCTTTGAAAAATTATTTGAAATCATGTATTTGAAGGCTCTTTGTTATTTTTTAATGATAGCGCAAATTGTAATCATCTAATAAAGAAAAAGGGATAAAATCAAAACGGAAGAAGATAAAAAAATGGAACCAAATAGTTCAATTTTCAACTAAAAAAGAATGTTTAACAAAGTTAATCAACCTTCAACCAAGTAGTTCAATTTTTGACTAAAAAATATATTCCTTTTAAACAAAAAAGGTTGAATTCAACCAAAAAGACGATATTTTAACAAAATAGTTCAATCCTCAACCAAAACAGATTAATGTTTAACCAAACAGTTGAATTTTTAAACAAAAAAGGTGATTGGGAGAATTTTTAGCAAAGAAGATGAAGTTTCAAACCAAAAAGACGAAATTTATCAAAAGGGTTGGATTTTCAAGGCAAAAAGACGAATTTTCTACAGAACAGTTGATTTTTAAATTAAAAGAGATCAATTTTTAACTAAAATGATAAATCCTAAAACAAAAAAATGAATTTTTAACAAAGGTATTCAATTTTCAGCCAAATAGCTGAATTTTCAGTCAAAAAGATGTATTTTCAACCAAGAATATTAATTTCCTACCAGAAAAGACAAGTTTTTAACAAAATACATGAATTTTATACAAAATATATGGATTTTCAACTGAAAAAGATCAATTTTCACCCAAACAGATGAACTTGACTAAAATGATAAATCTTCCAACAAAAAAATTAATTTTTCACAAAGGACTCTAACATTCAACCAAGTAGTTGAATTTTTAACCAAAACGATTTTTTACCTGAAAAGAATGACTTTTTAACAAGATTTTTAAATTTTCAACAAAGTAATTAAAATCTCAGCCAAATAATGAGATATTTTAATTTTGAACAAAAGGGAAGAATTTTCAAACCAAAAAGACGAAATTCAACTGAAATAATGAATCTCCAATCAATAGACAGAACCGTTGACAATTCGAAACTGAAAATTAAACTGAAAATTTAACCAATTCATTTTTGGTTGAAAACATATCTTTTTTATTGTTGAAAATTCAACTACTGGTCTTTTTCGGTAGAAAATTAATTGTTTTAGTTAAAAAGGCAACTGTGTGGCTGACAATTAATCTGTTTTAGTTGAGTATTTAACAATTTATTGGAAATTCATCTTTTTGGGTTGAGAATTCATCTTATTTGGTTGAAAATTCAACTACTTGGTTAAAAATTGAGCTATTTTGCAAAAAACGGATTTTTTGGTTGAAGGCTCATCTTTTAAGTTGAAAGTCCATCTTTTTGGTTGAAAACTCACCGTTTAAGTTGAAAATGAATCTTTTTGGTTGAAAATTTAACTATTTTGTTGGAAATTCGTTTTTTTGCTTGAAAATTAATTTTTTTAAACTGAAAATTTAACCATTCCATTTTTGGTTGAAAACATATCTTTTTTATTGTTGAAAATTCAACTCCTGGTCTTTTTCAGTAGAAAATTAATTGTTTTGGTTGAAAAGGCAACTGTGTGGCTGACATTTAATCTGTTTTAGTTGAGTATTTAACTATTTTGTTGGAAATTCATCTTTTTGGATTGAGAATTCATCTTTTTTGGTTGAAAATTGAACTACTTTAAAAAAATGGATTTTTTTGGTTGAAGACTCATCTTTTAAGTTGAAAATCCATCTTTTTGGTTGAAAACTTAACTACTTTGTCAAAAATTTATATTTTCGCGTTGAAAATTCAACTTTTTTGTTAGAAATTCGTTTTTTTTTTTGTTGAAAATAAATCTTTTTCTACTTGAAATTCAACTATTTGGTTGAAAATTTACTTAATTTGTTGAAAAATCGTACTTTCTGTTAAAAAATTAATCGTTTCGGTTAAAAAGCCAACTGTTCGGTTGATAATTAATCTGTTTTAGTTGAGTATTTAACTATTTTGTTGAGAATTCGGCTTTTTTGGTTGAATTCAACTGTGTTTTATTTATCGTTCAAATCTTTCTTCTTGAAAATTCAACTATTCGGTTGAAAGTGGAACTATTTTGTTAAAAATTAATTTTTTTGGTAAAAGACTCATCGTTTAAGTTGAAAATTCATCTTTTTGGTTGAAAATTTAACTATTTTGTTCAAAATACATATTTTCAGGTTGAAAATTCAACTCTTTTGTTGGAAAGATGTTTTTTTGTTGGAAAAAAACTATTACATATTTTGTTGAGAATTCATCTTTTGTCGTGGAATATTCAACTATCTAGCAAACATAATAAATGGTTAGACAAATACAAAAAAAACTGACCTTCGCGGTTCGTTACCATACGTACATGGTTTATCAGAGAGATTAATAAGTGCTCTGAAAATGTTTGACATTAATGCATATTTTAAATATGATGGCCTCGGTGGCGTAATTGGTTAACGCTCCACTCAGGTAAAGTCGGCGTTCCCGGTTCAAATCCGGGCCTAGGTGGATTTTTTCTCATTTCTCCAAAAATCAATTTGACCACTAATCGATACACGAACATCAAAATATTAATTAATTAATTACTCTGGTCGATGAAATAACATCAATATTTTAAGTTATTAATGATTAGATTGAATTATATAAAGACTGGAATGAGTCTAAAATTTTGCAGGGCGAAAGAGATGCAGACCCGCGTCCCCCTATGGTATAGGAGAAATGAGAAAGGATCTACTGCGGCCTTCGTGGCATAATTGATTAACGCTCCACTCATGTAAAGTCGGCGTTCCCGGTTCAAATCCGGGCTGAGGTGGACTTTTTGTCATTTCTCCAAAAATCAATTTGACCAGTAATCGATACACGAACATCAAAATATTAATTAATTAATTACCCTGGTCGATGAAATAACATCAATATTTTAAATTTTCAAAAATACCGGTTTTTCAAAAAAATGCCCGATTTTTTTGGAAAATTTTTTTTTTTTAAATTTTTGGCACCCCATTCTAAAAGTTTCATGCTTTCTTCACAATCTGAGCCTATTTTAAGTGTACCGCACCAACTATTGGTAGATTTTGTAGATTCATAGTTCAATTTATATTTTTAAATAAAATAAGGGTTGGAAACATCAATAAAGTGTCATGCACTTCTGTACTTAGAATTTTGTGGCGACTACTACTTTATAAAAACCATGTGAGTTGATTTTTAATCAGATCCACATTTTTTGGAATTCATTTGAATGCATTAAATATTAAACATTATAGTTTGTACGAGGAAAAAGTGTATGCAAATAAAAAATTAATTTAGAAATGTATATGATACTTATTACTCCTTAAGCTATATTTTACTTGAAGTAAAAAAGTTGATGGATCAAAATAACGTCTGAAAATTTCGACATTTTAATTTTTTTTTTTAAATTCAACTTTTTAAAATAGCACTTTTGAGTTTCAACTATTATTGAATGTAATGAGTTCACATTTTATTTGGATAGCACATGAAGAACAAAAAGTTTTAATAAGGATTTTATTTTATAGAAGGTACTATTTAATTCAAAATTTGAAATTTAACCACCTCACCCGATTTTAATGTTTTCCAGAAGACAATAAATTTTTTAATCTTCAGGAAATAATTTTTAACGACCAATCTTCCCGGTTATTTCTCGGTTTTTCCCAGTTTTTTCACGGTTGTAAATATCAAATCTCTTTTTACTAGATGTACGAATGAAACGCACCTAACATAAGGTCTTCCCATGTGTAATTTTATGCATTGCGATATCTTATTATATTTAAAGAAAATAATATTTTTCTAATTTATGGCGAATAAAACTTACAAACAATTATAATACCATTTCGATGTGTTAATTATCTGCGCCGATTTGGATAATATGACAATTGTTTTTTTTTAACAAATCTTTGGTTAATTATTTTCGTATTCTAATTAGTAAATAATTCTTAGATATAGTTATAAATTTCTTTGGTATTAGCACTTCAAAGAAATTCATAAAGATTTCAAAAGATTTCAAAAGATGTCAGAAGATTGGTGAATAATTCAGAAGATTTCAGTAGATTTTCCAAAAATTTCAAATATTTCAGAAATATTTCAAAGATTCCAAAAGAATTTAGAAGATTTCAGAGATTTCGCAGATTCAAACATTTGAAAGAAATTCACAAAGATTTCAGAACATTTTGCAAAGATTTCAAAGATTTCAAAATTTCACTAAAATTTTAAAGATTACAAAAGATTTCAAATATTTCGCAGATTGAAACATTTCAAAGAAATTCACAAAGATTTCAAAACATAGTAAATCATTTCACAAAGATTTCAAAAGATTTCCAACGATTTCAGAAGATTTTGCAAAGATTTCAAAGATTTCAAAGATCGGTAAATAATTCAATTAAAGAGATTTCAAAGATTAGTAAATATGTCATTTGATTTTCCAGATTTTAGATAGGTTTCAAAGATTGGTAAATAATTCTCATATACAATTCAGAAGATTTCAGGAGATCTTCCGAAAATTTCAAATATTTCAGAAATATTTCAAAGATTCCAAAAGATTTTAGAAGATTTCAGAGATTTCGCAGATTCAAACATTTGAAAGAAATTCACAAAGATTTATAGTAAATCATTTCACAAAGATTACAAACGATTTCAAATCATCTCACAAAGATTTCCAAAGATTTCAGAAGCTTTTGCAAAGATTTCAAAGATTTCATAGATTAGTAAATAATTCAATTTTAAATATTTTAAAAAGATTTCAAAGATTAGTAAAAATGTTATTTGATTTTCAAGATTTTATGAAGATTTCAAAGATTGGTAAGTAATTCTTAAATATAATTCAGAAGATTTCAGAAGATTTCCCAAAGACTTCAGATATTTCAGAAAGATTTCAAAGATTCCAAAATTTCACTAAAATTTTAAAGATTTCAGAGATTTCGCAGATTCAAACATTCCAAAGAAATTCACAGAGATTTCAAAACATAGTGAATCATTTCACAAAGATTTCACTAAAATTTTAAAAATTACAAAAGATTTCAAATATTTCGCAGATTCAAACATTTCAAAGAACTTCTCAAAGATTTCTAAAAATTTCAGAAGATTTTGCAAAGATTTCAAAGATTGATAAATAATTCAATTTAAAATATTTCAAAGATTGGTAAATAATTCAATTTAAAAGATTTCAAAGATTAGTAAATATGTAATTTGATTTTCATGATTTTAGAAAGGTTTCAAAGATTGGTAAAAAATTCTCAAATATAATTCAGAAGATTTCCTGAAGATTTCAAATATTTCAGAAAGATTTCATAGATTCCAAAAGTTTTCAGAAGATTTCAGAGATTTCGCAGATTCAAACATTTCAAAGAAATTCACAAAGATTTCAAAATATGGTAAATCATTTTACAAAGATTTCAAAAGATTTCGAAAGATTTCCAAAGATTTCAGAAGATTTTGCAAAGATTTGAAAGATTTCAAATATTGGTAAATAATTCAATTTAAAAGATTTCAAATTTTTTTTCAAAGATTAGTAAATATGTAGTTTGATTTTGAAGATTTTAGAAAGGTTTCAAAGATTGGTAAATAATTCTCAGATATAATTCAGAAGATTTCCCAAAGATTTCAAATATTTCAGAAGAATTTCAAATATTCCAAAATTTCACTAAGATTTTAAGGATTACAAAAGATTTCAAAAATTTCGCAGATTCAAACATTTCAAAGAACTTGACAAAGATTTCAAAGATTTCAGAGATTTCGCAGATTCAAACATTTCAAAGAAATTCGCAAAGATTTCAAAAGATATTAAATCATTTTGCAAAGATTTCAAAAGATTTTAAATCATTTAACAAAGATTTCAAAGGATTTCACAAGATTGTAATCATTTCACAAGGATTTATAAAAATCTGAAAGAATTCAAAAGATTCGGAAAGATTTTAAATAATTTTGAAAAGATTTCAAAAGATTTCACTAGATTTCCAAGATTTTGCAAAGTTTTCAAAAGATTACAAAGATTTCAAAATTTTCAAAGAAATTCACAAAGATTGCGAAAGATTGTAAGTCATTTCACAAAGATTTCAAAAGATTTCTGAAGACTTCAAAGATTTCAAAAGATTCAATTTGGATATTTTTAAAAATATTCAAAAAATTATGAAAGGGTTCAAATTAAAAAGGTCTGCGCAACAAAGTAGAATTTTACAATAATTAATAATCATATCTTTCAGAGAATATCATTTGTTCAGAGCTTAAACATCGTTCGCTTTTGTTATACAATTTTTGAAATGTTATAATTTCTGAATACTCTTTTGCATATTTATTACAATTCTTCAATTGATTTGTCTTGATATAACGATTAATAAGAATATCACATTTTCTGAATATTTAAATGTCATTCCCGATTTGAATTTGTATTTCCGGTTAATTTCCGGTTTTTTCCGGTTTTATTTTCATTCCCGGCTATATCCCGGTTATTCCGGTTAGTAGATATCATGTATAACGAATTCTATGGGAATTTTTCAAAAAATGTTCTCGACTCAAATTTTCTCCGTTATTATAGTGAAATTTACCATGAAAATGAACTGAAGAAGCTAAAATTTCTTTCTTACGGAGCAATGTTAAAGTTTTCTTATGTTTCCAAGATTTGAACCATAACCATAACTTTGCAATTTTTTTTTAATTCTAAAGACTACAGGAAATATTTTCAGTTTCTTGATAAGATTTTTTGACACAGGAGTAAATATTTCAAAAAATAATCTACTTTTGATTTCTAAATTCATTTTTAAGGTTGTTTAAAACCTCTTAAAAATTTATTAGGAATGCGAACAAAATGTGAGAAAATATTTAGAACTAGCTGTGAATTCGATCTCGGGTGTCTCCACTTTGTATTTATATAATTGTGTGGTGCTCATTTGATGAGCTTTTGGCTCCCTCATTATCATTAATTAACAAAAATATTTGCTTCCTCATAGAGAAATTATTAATAATTTTTTAATCTTCAATCACGGAGTTTCTATTCTTGCATCAACTTTGAATTCAGTTAATGAAAAACGTTTCACTGTAAAAAAACAAATTTTTCAAATGTTATAAATTACCATAACTTTCTTACTCGTGGATAAAATGTATCAATATTATAGGTCAATCGATTCGTCAAGAATCAAGGAATCTTTTCTAGTCATGCATCAACTTTTAATTATGTTAATGAAAAAAGTTTTCCTATAAAAAACCGATTTTTCAAATATTATAAATGACCATAACTTCCATAACCATAACATTTCGATAAAATGTTTCAATATTATAGGTCAATCGATTTGTCCCGAATCAATGTATCTGTTCTATTCTTGCATCAACTTATAATTATGTCAATGAAAAAAGTAGTAGTAGTAGTAGTAGTAGTAAAAAAGTACCGCGAAAATTCGATTTTCATATACTATAAATTACCATAACTTCCCTACGCTTCAATAAAATGTATTAATATTAAAGGTCAATCGATTTGCCTCGAATTGAGGAGTCCTTTATATTCTTGAATCTACTTTGAATTATGCTAACGGAAGAAGTTTTACGATAAAAAACCCACTTATAAAATATTATAAAGTGCATAAAAAATGTAAAATTTAATATTTTGAAAAATTCCTGTGTCAGTTTAAGTGTCACTCTATGTAAATTTCACAAATTTGTCTGAAAACAATTACTTACAACGTAGTATTAGACATTCATCAACTGCGAAACGTTTAATTAAATCATTTTGAAAATATTTGAAATTGTTAATACTAAAAAGCTTTCTCTATGAGAAAGCAAAATATTGAAAAATATTAGGTGTGACTTTGACGGGGTCCTCCGCCCACCATAAACACACAAAAAATACAAATAGGTCAATCAATTCGCCTCGAATCAAGAAGCCTTTTCTATTCTTGCATCAACTTTGAATTATGTTGATGAAAAAAGTTTTACTGTTCACAGTAAAACCCAAGATATCAAACCATTGCATATCATTCTGATTATCAACTTCAGATCAAAATGATCCACTTTTTTGAACCCAAAACACATTTTTAAGCAAACTTAATGTATATCTGACGAGAAGCAGTTGTTATAATTTTTCTTAAAAATCATATGTTAGTCATGACTGACGATTTAGTACAACTTTTTACCAAGTAGTTAAATTTTCATCAAAAAACATGAATTTTCACAAAAAAACATAAATTCTCAAACAAACAGTTGAATCTTTATCTGCAAAAGTGCAATTTTCAACCAAAAAGATGATATTTCAACTAAAAAAGAAGATGAATTTTCAACAAAATAGTTACATCCTCAAACAAAACAGATTAATTTTCAACCAAACAGTTGCATTTTTAATCAGAAAATATGATAATTCTCCCAAAAGAGATGAATTTGCAAACCAAAAAGACAAGTTTTCGACAAAAAGTTAAATTTTCAAGCCAAGAAAGATTTCTCAGTCAATAAGGAAAAAGAATTGAAACCAAACTGTTGAATTTTCAAGCAAAAAAAAACGAATTTACTACAAAACAGTTGAATTTTCAATCCGCAAATATGAATTTTCGACAAAAAAGTTCATTTTCAACAACATATTTGAAGTTTCTACCAAAATAGTAAAATTTTCAACAAGATAGTTACATCCTCAAACAAAA
>JAUMHM010000005.1:28211320-28225374 GCA_032362435.1 Melikaiella ostensackeni | reverse complement strand
ATCTTTGCGGGTAGAAAATTCAACTGTATTCTAAAAAATTCGTCTTTTTGGCTTGAAAATTAATCTATTTGGTTTAAAATGCACTTTTATAGGATGAACATTCAGCTATTTGGTTAAAAATTAAACTATATTATAGAAAATTTATTCTTTTAGTTGACTTCAAATATTTTATTGAAAATATCTCCTTTGCTAAAAAAAATTAACTGTTTCGTTGAAAATTCATCTTTTTGGATTGAAAATTCATCTTTTACGGTAACAAAGTCATCTTTCTTGGTTGAAAATGAACTCTTTTGTTCAAAATTAAACTTTACGGGTTGAAAATTCAATCATCTTCAAAAAAATTCGTCTTTTTGGCTCGAAAATGGCTCTGGTTGAAAATGCATCTTTTTAGGCCCCTTATCTCCTCGCGCAAAGTTTCAGATGAGAACGTACATATAAAACGTTTCTTCTTTGAAAGCTACCCAGGGCACCAAATACCTACCTTGTACCTGGAACAATGGGGAAAAATGGAGCAAACGTGATGTCCCTGACAATGCCTTGACCTCGACTCACCGAGCAAAAACGAGTCAAGCAGGGAATATGGTGTATGACAAGCACTCACAATCAGTCTCTAAGCTTCCGCATTGCCTCAAAAAAACCTTGAGACCCAAAATGGACAAGGTCTCGATGTCTTCGCGGAGGCCAACAACTGAGGACCTAACGGGACACTTTTGGTGGCCACAGTGTTTGCGGAAACGTCTGTGGCTCAGTCACGCTGGGACATCTTTTACCTTTCTTATACTTGCATTATTCAAAAAAAAAAAAAAACGGGACTTCATTGTCACTAAATCAGAGCGCAGCGGATGAGGCCTACAGGCCCTGGATTTTTACTTTAGGTTTAGGCACTTTAAGATTTGGGTGGAACCAATGAAGGGTCTCGTAAATCTAAAGCGGACTGGCGGTATCTTTACTTTTAGCAATGTGCTTTTTTCACAGGAAGACAATACTCGTTTTGGCAAGGTCGATTTCTGGAACAGATTTTGTGGAATCGGATGTTTGGTCTTGAAATTTGCACCTGCATATCTATAGCTGTCATTTTGCCTAAAATATTATATATATATATAAAGATTCGGGGTATCGAATCGCGGCCAAGTACTACAAAAAGTAGACAAATTTTGTGGGTTGATTTAGAACCAATCTATTCAGATTATTCCATTTTTCAAAAAAGAAAAAGGCAATGATCCAAACCAATAGCACATTTCTGAAAAATTGCTAGCTTTCTCAAATTTATAAACTATATTTAAGTAAAATAGATATCTTTTGGTAAATTGAGTTAACCATTAACACCTCTATTAAAAGAAATCTTAAGTATTCATAGGCAACCCTGCAGATTGGAACAAATCCTTGCTTAATGTCTCTCTTTTAAAATTTCTTGAAGACCAAAATGAAATCTACTTTCTTATGAAAATTTTGGGTGTGCTGAGAAAGAAACACCCATAAAGTTCACAAATGTTGACATTGGCGAGCTTCCATGATTTGTGGAACTGAAATTGTTGCCAGAATAGACTTAACCGGATCAGATCGAAAATACCCTCGGGACACAGGAAAATTTCTTTGCCAATATAGAATAATTTCAAATGTTATGGTATTGAAAATTAAAGTTAGAAATTCAAGTATTAAAAATTGATTTCAAATTTCCGGTAATAAACTGAAAGCTTCCTTTAAATTAATGACAAGCGGGGAATGCTGAACGGCGCTGAGTATAATCAACCTAATTTTACAGGAGCAAGAAAAAACCTTTCTAGATAAACAATTCATATCCGATTGACTAAATTATTTGTTTCTTGTGTAGGTGGATGGATCAATTTAATAACCATTGTGTGAAAAAAATAGATGTCGCTACATGTGTATGTAATAATCTAATGGAAATGTCGATGGACTCAGCACTGTTTAGCTTCCCTGGTTGTATAAATAAAAGATGTTTTTTTTTGTTTTTGACCTTTGGTCTTGATAATAAAGGTAGAGCTTTACAATTTATGTTAGAAGAATTTATTAATAAAAGAATTAATTTCGTATATTTATCTCTGATCTTCGAAAAATGATATATTGAAACTGATTGATATAAACCTACTTATTCTGGCCGAACTTTAAATTATCTTTGTAACCATCATGAAAATTATACGAAAAGAATTGTTTTTTCTCTTGTTGATAGAACAACATAAAAACTCAGAACCCCACTTCCATGAAAAAGCATTAGCTTCATTTATGAGACTCTAATTAACAATAATTATCCTCATAATTTTATTATCAGGAATATAAAAAGAAGAATTCAACACTTAGAAAATTTCAAAAGTGCACAACCAAATTTTCAGAATAACAAAAAACCAATAGACTTCTCTGAAATAGTTGTTTTACCTTTTGAAAAATACCTTTATCGTCCGCTTATAAGAATATGTAAGAAATTAAATATTTTTCCCATTTTTTCAACTAAAAATAAACTTTCTGATATTTTGCTCCAATCCAAGCAGATCACGACCATGTGGCTCTACTACAATTTTATTTAAATTTTGAAATTTTTGAAAAAAATGTAACTCAAAATTAATTATGATATGCACAACTGTTTTTGAGATTTTCAATTGGTTCCTTTCCAAAATTATATGCATTTCACCTTTTACGACAGAATATTAGAAATTTTTCATGGAACTCAGATACACTCATTTTATCCATTTTCTTGTAAGTATACTAAAAAACCTTTTTTTCGGACTTTCTTTCAATGCACACTCGTTTTTATTCATCTAAATATAATATTTTTCATATAGATTTCTAATTTCTTCAGTTCTCGACAATGTTCCACATAGAATGTTTTCTTACTCATATCACTTAAAATAACATCACTTGCGATAATTCTGTAATGTTAAAAACAAACTTTTCTTGCAAGGAACAACTATTATATTCGGGTTTGTAATAATTTTGTTTATTGCCATTTCTCATACTTGTTACATTCCTGGAGAGGCCATGATTCATCGCGAAATGCATTGACGTTGCTTTTGAATAAAGATTCATTTATTTATAAACTGTCCTATTTCAAAACCAAAGGCCAAAAATGAAAAGCATCTTTACATTATCGGTCTAAAATAATAACCATTTCATTATAAATAAAAATAGTACATAAATCTTCAAAAAGTTATATGAAATCCATATTTGTGATTATTTCATAAACAAATCATACTATTCAACAGAAAAAAGTAACGTTTGTAGTACTAGTACAACATTTTTTAATTTTGATAATAATATCTCTAATTGTAAACGCTTGTCAAAAACCTTTATTGACCGTCGAATTATTGAAAAATTGAACTCTTTAGTCTACTTCATTCATTTAGTTTGAGTTTTTGGAAATTTTAAAATATTTTGACACATTTAAGTTGAAAATTTAGGGTAAAAACTTGCAAAACCTTCTTTTATTCACTGATTTAGATGTAAAAAAGCAAGGAAATATGACTTTTGAAGAAAACTTAATTTCGTCAAAAAGTGGACTTAGCACCGTTTAGCTTTCCCTGCTTCAATTATGATTATATTTTATTACAAATAATTGTTTAAATTATGACGTTTTCTAATAGCATAATTTTCCTTCTGTTTCAGGTAAACTTCTCTTATAGTTCTACGTAATTCTCTTCACTTTAACAATCAGTGGTAAGAAATGAATAATCATCTATTGATAATTAAGGAATTGGAATTGTTGTTAGTCTGATTTAGAAGCCTCGAACTTTAAAGCAAGATTTGAACTTATAAATTCAGGATCTTGAAGGAAATTCATGTTACGGAAAAGAACTTTCGAAAATTCGGCATGAACACGAACTATCGAAAGGTTTTGAATGTCGGTAAATTCCGGTAACAGGAATCTTGAATAGAAGCGGCTTCGGCTTCGTAAATTAATTAAATTTCAAAGCATACTAAAGAAATGTTTGCAGCTGGAATTTTTAGTCTTGAAGGAATTTAGAAGAGTAGAGATACAATTCCAAAATTGATATAAAAATGATATCCTTGATATTCCGAAGAAGATGATAGTAGACAATTTTTGCAGGAATTGATTGAAAAATAATGAATAGAAGTCGGCTACTAAGTTTTAGACATGCAACAACGAGTACCTCTTTAATTATAGTGGGTAATTGCTTAATTAAGATAACCATTATCACCAATTTTATTTAACCTTGGGGCACTAGGAAAATTGCTTGAAATAACCAGTTTTATTATAATCCATTTTCTTAATTATTTTAACTCAGTTTCCTAGTACTCGAGGTGCCAATATAGGTTAAACCAATTAAGAAAATAGGTCAGAATATAATTGGCTATTTCAACCCATTTTCTTATTTCCTTAAAACTCTAACGTCTTTAGATAATAGATACAAATTGAGTGTACAATACTGATTATCGTAAGTGATAAATTAGTCAGACACGTTAATTGAGAAATTAGTCAGCCTAATTAAGAAGTTAATTAAATAACTTACTAGTAATTTCATTAGTCAACGTAATATCTCTGTTGACAAGAACCTTTGGAGAGAAAAGAATTATTTTAAAAAATTTCGGAAGATAACCAAATTTTGAAAAAGTAAATTGACCGTGAAACTGGGCTTCCGAGACTAGATGTTACATTCTCTAATTGAATCGAACAAGAGTCCTTCTTTGGTATTTGGCTATCGAAAGCTATTGGCCCAAGGAATCGGAAAAAAATTATAAACCAAATTTCAGACTGTCGGAAGATAAAAAACGTTGTGACTTTCGGAATACAACCAAATTTGGAGAAAACTCACCCTGAAACTTCACTCCCGAATCTAGAAGTTAAGTTTGCAAATTGAACCTAACGAAAATCCCTTTTTTGGTCTTCGGCTGTTGAAAGCTTTTTATCCGAGGAATCAGAAAAACATTATAAAAAAAATTTTTTACTATGAGAGAACAAACAAATTTTCTACTTTCGAAAGACAACCAAATTTGGAAAAATCTGACAGTGAAACTTTTCTCCCGAACCTAGAATTAAAATTTTCCAATTACCTGAACAAATGTCCCTTTTTTGGCCTTCCGCTATCGAAAGCTATTAGCCGAAGAAATTTAAACAATCAAAAACAAGCTTTTCGACTATCGGAAGAAAAAAAATTCGACTTTCGGAAGACAACCAGATTTGGAGAAAACTGAGTCTGAAATTACGCTTTCGAAGACAAAAAATGTTTCGAATTTCGGAATACAACCAAATTTGGAGAATACTGACGCTGAAATTACGCTCCCGAACCTAGAAGTTAAGTTTGCTGATTAAACCGAACAAAAGTCCCTTTTCGATTTTCGGCTATCGAAAGCCGTTGGTCCAAGGAATAGGAAAAAAATTATAAACAAACTTTTCGACTATCGGGAGAAGAAAAAATTCGACTTTCGAAAGACAACCAGATTTGGATACAACTGATGGTGAACTGAGGCCTCTTTTTCGGTATTCGTCTATGGGAAGCTATTGGCCGAAGGAATTCGAAAAAATTATAAACAATCTTTTGGACTATTAGAGGAAAAAAAGTTCATCTTTCGAAAGACAACCAGATTTGGATAAAAATGATAAAAGTCCCCTTTTTGGTATTCAAATATCGAAATCTATCGCTCCAAGGTATCATAAACAAATTAAATACAAACTTCGCGACTATCGGAAGACGAAAAATGTTTCGATTTTTGGAATACAATCAAATTTGGAGAATGCTGACCCTGAAACTTCGCTCCCGAACATAGAAGTTGAATTCGCTGATTGAACTGAACAAAAGTCCTTTTTTGATTTTGGTCATCGAAAGCCGTTGGTTCAGGGAATTGAAGAAAAATTATAAACAAACTTTTCAATTATCTGAAGAAAAAAAATTCGACTTTCGGAAGACAACCAGATTTGGAGAAAACTGAGTCTGAAACTTCGCTTCCAAACCTAGAAGCTAAGTTTGCTAACTGAAACGAAGAAAAGTCCTTTTTTTGGTATTCGGCTGTCGAAAGCTATTGCCCCAAGAAATCAGATATATATATAAACGAATTTTTCGACCAACGAGAGAAAAAAAAATCGACTTGCGGAAGGCAACCAGATTTGGAGAAAACTGATGAAGGCCCCTTTTTGGTATTCAGATATCGAAATCTATTGCTCCAATAGATCGTAAACAAATTATAAACAAACTTTTCGTTTATCGGAAGACAAAAAATGTTTCGAACTTCGGAATACAACCAAATTTGGAGAATACTGACCCTGAAATTACGCTCCCGAAGCTAGAAGTTAAGTTTGCTGATTAAACCGAACAAAAGTCCCTTTCCGATTTTCGGCTATCGAAAGCCGTTGGTCCAAGGAATAGGAAAAAAATAATAAAACAATTTTTCGACTATCGGGAAAAAAAAATTCGACTCTCGGAAGACAACCAGATTTGGATGAAACTGATTGAGGCCCTTTTTTCGGTATTCGTCTATCGGAAGCTATTGGCCGAAGGTATCAGAAAAAATTGTGAACAAAATTTTCGACTATCGGAAAAAAATTCGTCTTTCTGAAGACAAGCAGGTTTGGAGAAAACTGACCCTGAAACTTCGCTTCCGAACCTAGAAGGTAAGTTTGCTAATTGAACCAAACAAAAGTCTTTTTTTCGGTCTTCGGCTATCGGAAGCTATTGGCCAAAGGAATTAGAAACAGATTAGAATCCAACTCTTCGACTATCGGAAGACAAAACATGTTTCGAGTTTCGGAATACAATAAAATTTGGAGAAAACTGACTGAAATTTCTCTTTTAAACCTAGAAGTTAGGTTTGCTAATTGAATCAAACAAATGTCCCATTTTTGGTCTTCGGCTATCGTAAGCTATTGGCTGAAGGAATCAAAAAAATTAGAAACAAGCTTATCGACTATCCGAAGAAAAAAAATCGGCTTTCGGAAGACAACCAGATTTCGAGAAAATTGACTATGAAACTTCGATTTCGAACCTAGAAATTAAGTTTGCTAACTTAACCGAAAAAAGTCCCTTTTTTGATATTCAGCTGTCAAAAGCTATCGCCCCAAGAAAGAAAAAAGAAAATTCTGCCTTCGGAAGACAACCAGGTTTGGAGAAAACTGATGAAGGCCCCTGTTTTAGTATTCAGTTATCGAAATCCATTGCCCCAAGGAAACACAAAAAAATCATGAAGAAACTTTTCGACTTTTGGAAGACAAAAAATGTTTCGACTTTCGGAATACAACCAACTTTTCTGGTCTTCGGCTATCGGAAGCTGTTGGCCCAAGGAATCAGAAACTTTTAAAAACAAGCTTTCCGACTATCGGTAGATAAAAAAAATACATTTGGGAAGACATCGACCTATTTTTGATAAAACTGACCGTGAAACTTCTCTCCCGAACCTGGTTAAATTTGCGAATAGAACCGCACAAACGTTTTTATTTGCAATATAAATGTTTTTATTTTGTTTAGAGAATGAAAGCGATTAAAGGATTGTGAATTGGAGAGAAATGAAGAGAGATAAAAGAAGCGAATGTTGGGTAAATTATACGGGAGAGAGCCAGGTTGGCACTAGTCGTGTCTACGGTTTATACGGTTTATACTCGTACCATGTCTGTAATACCCAGGACGCCTGTTTCCAGAAGACCATCGATCTAGTTGCCCTACCTGCTGGAGCTCCAACGTCGAGCTCCATGGAGATCCTCTATAGTCTATAGGTACCACCTTTCGACGTGTATCACGATCCCGTATCCGATATAATCCCACTTTCCTTTAGATTCCCTATAGGATGTAGAGTCGGCACAAGGAAAGGCAGTAATTTGCAGAGTGAAATTTTCCCACGCTCCAGGCGTACCTACACACTGTATACAACAACCTTAATCTAATTACGAGTTTGAGCTTGATGCTCTAAGACCTGCCTGCTTGACGTTTTAGATCAATTGCTGTTATGGAGTTTCGCTTGATTTCGTTCGGACTTGCCGCGATCGCTTTCCTAACTACGGAGATCCTCTCTGACAAATCTTATTAGCGAACCTATGATTTCTACCCCAACTTTACCAACTTGCCACAAATTCAACTAATTTAGTTTCAGAGTTATGAAGTTCTCAAGTTTTTTGACAATTTTTACACAAAGAAAGATTAATGTTTTTCATTTTATAATTCTCTAAAAGTTGAAAAATGAAATTTCCTTTTATTGGCCTTGGGGTCTGTTTATTGTAGGATTCCAATCAATTCGGGAAACGTTTCGACCACAAATGAGGGCCTTCTTTAGTGCATAATAATGATAATAATAATTTTGTTGCTTATTTAGTATTATTTATCAGCAGTCAATTCATTGTTCGTTTCTCCCTTTTGCTCTCTACTTAATTCACTCCATAACTTAACACTGACCAGTGACCACACTAGCACGTCGAATATCCACACTTTCATCTTCCGGTCCTCGTTGAACCTTCCGTTACCTGTACCCCACATTTTTCTTTTACTTTACTCGCACATTCCCAATCTCTTTTTCACCTGCAGCTCATTTCCTCCTCCTGCTTCGAACCAAAATCCTAGGTATCGAAACTCCTCCATCAACTCCACCACTTCGCTATTAATCTTCCATTCGTACTCTCCACTTTCTGTTTCTGAAATACGTTATCTTAGTCCTACTCACATCTTTTTCTTTCATATACTCTTCTAGCGCTGTTATTATCAGGCTCATCCCTCTTTCTTTATCCGCTACTAGAACTACATCGCCTGCGTGTCCTAGTGAATAAAGTTTGACTGTTTCCAATATTGTCCCCCCTTTTCCATCTTTTCCTTTTCTCACCACCTTCTTATTCAAGTCCGCAATTAGGATACTAAACAGAAGAGGTCTCTTGAGGCACCCTTGCCTTATGTCCCCTTTCTGTCCAGAATTCCTCCCCTTTCTTTTTTCCTATCTTCACCCTTATCCTTTTTGCCCAGACGGTCACATATATACAAAACTGATTTTTAATATTTTAAATTTATGTATCTTTTTGTTTCTCAAGCTTCGAATTGTACAACATTTTCGACTGTTTTCGACATTTCACAGAAAAATATTTCAAAATTGTACAATTTTATTTTGGAACACTTATTGGTTGAATATTTTGAAGACGAAAACGTGCAAAATCGAATAAATTCAAATTTGATTCTTGAAAAATGAACAAATTCATATTCCAGTCATACTGTTTCAAAGTATAATTTCCAAATGAAAGCCTTGATTTTCGATATATTTCAGATTGAATTTCGTAAAAAAATTAATTTTATAACCAGTGGTGGAAAATAACTAGTTCCTTTTAACTAGTTACTGTAAATAGTTACTTTTTTTGTTAACGATAGTTGTAACGAAGTTACTTTTGTAAATAAGTAACGAATTAGTAAGTAGTTACATTTTTTTCAGTAACAGTAACCATAAAAATGGCTACATGGTTAGTTACTTTCGAAATGTAGTTCACAAGTCTTTTTTACGGCGTTCAATCAATTTTATGGCTTTGGCAACTATTTTTTCATTTTCACTATTCAACTTGTGGCGCTAGATAGCCCTATTGATTCATAGCTCAACATACGAAACTTGCAATTTTTCTTCCAAGCTGAGAATTAAACTATTTTGGTAGAAAATTCAATGATTTGGTTGAAAAATAACTTTTTGGTTGAAAATTCATATTTGCGGGTTTAAAATTCATTTATTTTGTTGAAAATTCGTTTTTTGGTTAAATGCGGCCGTTTTGGCTCATAAACTAAAACCCTTTTTGTTGAAATATCAATTATTACATTTTTCGTTGAGCATTCATCTTTTTTCGTTGGAAATTAATTTTTTTAATTGAAAATTTAACTATTCCATTTTTGGATGAAAGTTATAATTATTTTGTTGCAATTTCCTCTTATTTAGGTGGGAAATTTGTTTGAAGATTTAACTATTATGTTGAATTTTCGTTTTTTCTTTGGTTCAATATTAATTTTTCTAACTGAAAAATTAACTTATCCATTTTTAATTGAAAATTCATGTTTTTCAATTGAAAATTCATGTCAGCTTTGGTTGAGGATTCAACTATTTTGTTTAAAATTCAACTAATTGGTTGAAAGTTGAACTTCTGTATTAAAAATTAATTTTTTTGGTTGCAGATTCATAATTTTAGTTGAGAATTCATCTCTTTGGTTGAAAATCCAACTATTATTGGTTGGGAATTCATCTTTTTTTTATTAAAAATTTTATTATTTGTTTGAGAATTTGATTGTTTGGTTGAAAATTAACTTTTTTCTTGGAAATTCATATTTGCGGGTCACAACGCAACTATTTTGTAGAAAATTCCCTTTTTTGGCTTCAAATTCCAAAAATCTGGTTGATTTTTCTTTCTCTCATGTTGAGAATTCATTTTTTGGTTGAAAATTTATGTATTTTGTTGGAACTTTGTCTGTTTTTGGTGAAAAAAAATAATCTGCTTGGTCGAAAATTCATCTTTTTGGTCAGTTTTTAAGTACTGGATTGAAAGTTAGACTCTTCTGTTGAAAATTGATTTTTTGGCTGAAGAATCATCACTTTAGTTAAAAATTTATTTTTTTGGTTGGAAACGTGAATATTTTGTTTCAATTTTTTTTCCTCTGATTAAACTATCATTCCTTAACTCAAAATTAAGTTATTCCATTTCTGGTTGAGAAATTACCTTTTTTGGTCGAGAATTCAACTGTTTGCTTCGAAAATTTATCTTTTTTAAATGAAAATTCATCTCTTTGGTTTTAAATTTCACTATTTTGTTAAAAATTCGTCCGTTTTGTCAAAAGATGAACTACTTTATAGAAAATTAATTTTTTTGGTTGGAGATTCATAATTCTAATTCAAAATTCGTCTCTTCCATTGAAAATTTAACTATTTTAAAAAAAAATCTTTTCTGATTGAACATTACTTTCTTCAACTGAAAATTTTACTGTTCTATTCTTGAGTTAAAATTTGGTAGAAAATTAATCTTCTTCTTAAAAACTCATATCTTTGTTTAGAAATTAAACTGTTTTGTTGGAAATTAATTACCTTTTTGTTAAAAAACAATTTCTCAACTGGAAATTCAACTTTTCTATTTATAGCTGAAGCTTCATCTTGTAATATTCTAAAAATATTATGTCGGTCATGACTAACCTACGACTTTCAATAAAATGTATAACAGCTGTCACTCGACAGGTATGGATGAAGTTGTGTAAAAATCAAATTTGGATATATAATTACAAAATACAAAAGTAACTAAAAAGGTAACGATAGTAACTTTGTTTTGCAAAAGTAACTAAGAAAAATATACATTTCGAATCGGTAACGATAACGATAACTAGTTACTTTTTTCGTGATGTAACAGTAACGATAACTCGTTCCTTTTAGAAAGTAACTTACTCATCAATGTAGTATATAACAAATTGCAAGTGTTTTAAAATCAGAAATTTGATTTAACCACATTCAATAGCACAAAATATCAAATCGAAAGCTTTAAAAATTAAAAAAGCTTAGAATTAAAATATTTCAAAATAATTAAGTTCCAAATTCAAGAATATTTTAATGTGAATGTCTTCAAGAATGAACAATGCTGAATAAGAGCATTAATCTTTTATCAATATTAAAAGTTTCAAAGATTTCTGTTTTGGAAATAGTTCAAATTAGAAATTCTTTTCTTTGTTTAGAATTCAAAAAGAAAGGATTCGAGATAGGAAAAGAATAAAATTGAAATAAAGCGGAACAGAAAATTGAAATTTTTCGACTTTACGAAAAGTAAAATTTAGAAGAAAACTATGACCTAGAAATTATTCCAAATCGTAAAAACCTTTAAATAAATAAAAGAGAATTATTCAGGCAACTCAAGTTCAAAATGCATATATAAACTTGTCTAATTTAAAAATAATGCAAGCTGATGAGTTTAAAATTTAATTTAAAAACATTATAGGCGTGGATCAATTCATTTTAAAATATTGTATGGAGAAATTCTTGGGATTTAAAACTTTTCTTTTGCGTTTGGAAGAAATTTATAAATTTCAACGAAATTGTTGAAGTAGGAATTAATTTTTTTTTAAATTTCTTCATCTTTGGAAATATTTCAAGTCAAAGTTAATTAGTTTCATTTTATGCAATTATTCTTCTTTAATGATATTCTTCTCTTCCTCTAAAAGTCTCTATTTTTTGGAATGGAACTGTCAGTGTATGGTTTAGATTTTTTTTTCAAATTACCTTTGAAAAAGCGTGGAAAAGCCCTGAAAATTGAAAAAGAAATCTCTCATATTTTCAAAATATCTACATAGAATGCAAAATTATCAATATAATGTTATGGAATTTCTTCACAGTAGTTCTCTGTTCAATTGTAGTATGCTTTGTAACTTAAAAAAGAAGAATCCAATGGGTTCAACGATTAGTTTCATTTTTGCTAATGTAATTTGAGAAGTAAGCAGCCATAAATGCATGAGTCCATTTTTCTTTTTTCGGAAAGTTTGCCTGAATTTCTCGAAAAACGAAAAGTGGCCTTATGCATTTATGTTAAAATAATTATTTACTTATTTGCAAATCTACGGAATTTTATGCCAAAAACGTATAGCGTTTGATCTAATTTTCTTCGTTAAGAAACAAAAATATTACTCATTGGAGTTCTTTATCTGAAACTCTTACTCTGCATTCCTAAAGAAAGACATTTTTCGAAATTTCGTGCAATTTATGTAACTTAGGCGATTTTTCAAAAAGCATTCCAGTCAATCCAAGGCCTGTGTGATTCATATAAATATAAGTTAATTATTTTTCAAAAATCATGCCAATATTTCGCTACTATTTTTCAAAATTTATGCCAATATTCACACTATTTTTTGTCTTTGAAGAGATTCCGAGCCCTGTAGACAATTTATAATTTGAATTATCCAATTGAAAACATCGACAATTTTGGGTCACCTGGATGTCGCAAACCACCACCAGGGGGCTTACACCTCACCTTTCCCGCAAGTGGTGACCTCAATTCTCGAAATAATGAAAATTCGTCATCTCCTAAAACACTGAATTTCCCAGCATACGAAATACCCCTAGGAACCGCACTGCTCTGAAGATTTGTTCTCGTCGGGAAATTTTACGGCATGATGGCTCTTGCAACCATTCTTCGACATACTGTTCCTTCTATTACTCATTCCCGAGAGAGCGTCGTTGAAAATGTTGAAATGCTCCTCCACTGATCTCGAGACGGTGGAGAATGCAAAAGTAGAAGTAGATATCACAAGAAGATGAAGGAGAAGAAGAGGAAGAGGAAAGAAGGACTATGCTCTTTTCAGGGTGGGAGGCGCCATGATTTTCCTTTTTTGTCCGATTTTGTTCCATTGGGAACCAAGTCTCAACCTGAAATGGTTTGTGGGTGGGGGAAGGGGGCTAGAAGAGGCGAGAGATTCATCCGGTCTCGTTTAGATACGGCTCTTCAATTCAGATACCGAAATTGCGAGAACCGCCGGGCATAACCGCGGCAGTAAAACCTTCATCGCGACTCCCTCGCTTCCCAACATCTTTTCCTTCTGGCACCCCCCCCACCCATGATTTCGTCTTTGCTATCCGCATTTTAACCTTAGGTATTCGCCAACGTCTTCCGAGTTTTACGCTCCTCCTTTCCAACGACCGAGCTACCCTCAATGGTCGAGAACGATTTCGAGTTGGGCATTTCGCAGATCAAACGAGCTCGGAGGCAGATGAATCCGATTCATCGTCACCGCGAGAAAACGTGACGGTGGAAGCGTTGTTATGACGATCTCTGAAGTGATAAATGTTTAGGAGCGAATTGGTTTCTTTTACGAGAGTAAGAGGACATTTATGGGGATTTTTTTACGACGGGGTTTCATTTTAATTAGGTGAGAGTGAATTTGGGAAATTATGGGGTTTCGGGGTGCTTAGTTACCAGGGGAAGACCGACGATTGTGAATTTTAGTTTCTGTTTATAATTTTTTTAATGAAAGCTATTTTTCTGAGTATTAATTTGCCAAAGCAGTAATATGCGATTTTTCACCGTTTACGAGAAAATCGACTTTGAAATACCACCTTGATCAAAAAGTTTTAGGACTTTATTTTTAAAATCAAAAATACAAGTTTATTCATCATAATCG
>JAUMHM010000005.1:28183846-28202076 GCA_032362435.1 Melikaiella ostensackeni | reverse complement strand
TTTTCTTGGAAAAATATTGTATGTTTTTGCGATGACGGTTGTTTTGTCAAATAAAATGTTATGTCCTGTTTTGATATAATGCTCAGCTAGTGCTGATTACGTGAAATGTTTTAGCCTAACTTTATTCTCATGTTTTTTCACACGTTGTCTCACCGCTTTCCGGGTCTCTTTTTCCAAGAAAACATAAAGAAGCAATCGAAATCTCGAAACACCCTAATAACATCAATAGGGACAATGGATATAATACCAATCTAAAGCTTCAGTTTCAGATTAGTCTTGACGAAACGTCGGCCAGATCCGTAGTTTTGCACACGATTGAAACCCGAAGCATCTTCTTTTTACTAGAATAAGAAAATCTTAACGTGCTCAAGAAGCTGTAGAAATAAAAAAAAACTCCTGCATTTCTGGAACAACTTGTTGTTCATATAGATGGCAAATTGCTTACAGAAATTTCTGGGGCCCGCTGAAAGAAGAAAGTTTAGCTATTTTGGTATCGGGAAAAGAAACAACAAAGCTGTTGGGAGTTCCAAAAATAGATGAAGGTACAGGTGAAAAAATTGCGGAAGCAACATTTACTACTCTGCGTGATTGGAAACCTGTTGAGAAGACCGTAGGAGTTTGCTCCGATACTGCAGCAGCAAATACAGGATCTATAAATGGCGCTTGTTCTTAATTGGTAAACAAACTGGATAAACTTCTGCTGTGGTTCGCATGTCCACATCATACGTTTGAAGTTGTCTGTAAGGATGGATTTAAAGCTGCGTTTGGAGCATCTGGTGGTCCAAATATTGTCTTATTTAAACGTTTTCGTTAAGCTTGGCTTATTTCGAGTGATGATTATGAGGAACTTTTGGAATTAACACTGATATTTTTAGGCGAAAATCCATCTAATACATCGGATGGTCCAAGGTTTCGAACTCCAGGTGCCTTTCATCATTTAAGATGGGTATGCAAAGTGATATATGTCCTGAAAATTAATCTTTTTGGAAATAATCATGAGCCATGAATCCAATGACCTAATGTTTGCAATGCTCCTGTGAATGATCTCTCATTCATTAAAACATTGACTTCTCATAAGAATACTTTTACACCTAGTTGATGAAGCCGCATTGAAGGCAATTAAACGTCACTTGGTACTTTGGTCAAGAAATGGTAACTCTCAGTCTTTTTTCGGACCTAGTGTCTACTGAGACAGAGCGTAACATGGTTTCACAGCTGGAGAAATACTCTGATCAAGAATGCGGTTGCTCTAACAAATATGGAGGAAAGGATGATGCCAGCAAATAATCAATGCAGTCATTCATTGGGCCTGCTTCTCATTTTATGTTAAAAGTATGAAAAATCGACACCTCTTTTTTAAAAGAAGACGTTCAGGATTGAGAGAACCTCATTCCTTATCATGAAGCTAAGAAAGTTCTTCAAGCTCTAAAATGCATAAATGATCGTGCGGTAAAGGGGGTTGCTCTTGCAACAACTTTCAACACTTCCATGACGAAGAAAGAAGAACAGAAACAATTTCTTCTGCGTGTGGTGGAAAATCATAGAAAGCGTTTTCCGAACGCTGACAAGAATACACTCATAGCTGCATTAAAGAAATCGCAATTAGTGGAAGAGGCAGAATCATAATGAACGTTTAACGACGTTTATTATGCGATGATATCTGATAAACGATCATTCTAATTCGAAGTCACGAAGTAACTTCGCAAAGTAAAAAAGTAAAAAATATCACTTTTAAAAATCTGGACTGTTTGACGGTTATAAAATGAAGTGAAGAGTTGCCGTCTCGTTAAGTTTAAAGTCACATTCCCGAAAAGAGGTGAACGTGGTCACGCTCGACATAAGGCATTATGAGAGTTTGTCGAGCGAAGTTCCTGTTTTTATTTTCGGTCTATGGGTTGGTTGAGCTGCAGTGCAGGGGCCTTCCAACAGCAAACGTTAAAAGGTGTCGACGTCGAGGACTATTGCTAATGGAACGGTAGAGTCCTTTTTCTTCACTTACCTCTTTTTTTTTACCCTCTCTCACTCTTCTTTTTCTACCTTTTCATCCGCGTGTTCAATTCGCTGAACGAACTTTTCCAAGCTCCTCTTTCGCGTCACGTGCTCTCGTTAACCGACAGCTTCATCATAGCACAATTTCCTACAAAGGAAAAAAATCGCAATCTGCAAAAAAACGACTTTTTATTTCACCCTTCTTATACCTTGTGTGCCACGAACTTCACGCCTTGAGCTCGTCGAACAATGTCGGAGAGCTGTTAAATTCTAGTTTCACTACCTGAAAAGAAGTTTTGTAATTCTAAGTATCTGATAAAATTTTTCAAGTCATTCTAGATGTTATGTGGCTCTCTTCTCACCATTCCTACCTTGAAGAGATGAAGATAATAAAAATAAAATTATCATTGTTTCCTAAATATAGTAGGTTTAGATAAAATGTTTTTTTTTAAGATGTGGAGAGAATCGAATTGTTTCGTGCCAACCTTTTGAGAACTTTATTTTTGAGAAATAACTCAAAAACCAAATTTCAAAAACGAAATGAAAAATCGTTGACTTTGGCAGTTACAAGAAAATAACACATGTTCTGTGTTGGGCTCTTCGAAGCAAATACTTTGGTAACTTTTATCACATTAAAATTTTTCAGAAAAAAAAATCAAATTCAAAAATCAAGAATTTCTAACTTTTTTTTTAGTTTTTTCTCTAAAAGGTATAGTAAGATGAAATTTTGAAAGGGGGAAAAAATTTTTGTTTCTCCGAGTACGATCCAGTACAACTCCTGGTTTTTCAAAATTGGAAAGTTTTGAAATTCTTAGCTTTTTGAGTTTTTTTTTGTGAAAAGTTACGTTAGAGTACATCGTACACTGTTCACTAAATTTATTAAGTTTCGTAATTATCTAGTTTCAAATCTATTTTTTTTCTTATTTGTTTCAGGTAAGCGTCACATTTGGCTATTGCATAACTACATTCATTAAACTGGTGAGATTCAGTAATTTATATATATTCAGAACAAACGATTAATCAGTTAGTACCCGATATTCTTTTAAAAAGAAAACTAAAAGTTTTTTTTGAAATTATACGATATAATTTATATTGATGTTACAATGTAAAAATATTCATTTTGTGGAAGTCTTAAAACTTGAAAATGAATAAAGATGAAAGTGTGTTTTTTAACAAAATTAATTTTGAATTGGACTTTCATGCTAGACATGTTGCTTTTAAACTTCAATACGAAATATTTCTAGTATTGAAAAACTTTCGAAATCGTCAAATTTCGCTCGCTTTATGTTTGAAACTTGTCCATTTTGAGCAACTCAATACGAAAATTAAAAAATTTGTATGGTTCTCATTGAAACTTTTGCAAGAGTTATTTTGTGTACGGAAATTGTACTAAATGGTTCAGTATTCAGATTGTTGAATTTTCAACTTCACCATTAAAATCATTTCATTTAATACTTTTTAATTTGGAAACTACTGAAATATTCGAATGCTTCATTATGAATCTTTGAAATTTTTATAGAATTTCCTGATTCACATTAAAAAATTATTTCAAATGATTGAATTTAAAAATTACTCAACTTTCACGATATTGAAAATTATACAATTAAAATTTGCGTTCTATATGATTCAAAATTTAGATTTTTGATTTTTCAACATTTAAATGGCTCTATTATGGACGCTTCAAATTTGAAATTAAAAAAATTCAAACTTAGTGTGAATTCGAAACAGTTTGATATTAATTTCAACAATTCTTCGCGATTCCAATATAAATACCGTTTATTTTCAATTGCAAGGTAAAATAAGTGGTCGTTCTGCTCATTTCATCCATTTAGAATAAATTGTTTAATTTCGATCGCATAAGTTTTAAAAAATACAGTGTGCCTTTCTAAAGGTTTTAGTTCTATAAATCGTATAGAAAAACTGTGTAGGCCCCGGTACGGGGCACTTATGGTGCCCGGAGGCTATGAGGGGCCTATAAGGGCAATCCAGGCCTGGCCCCTTGTGGGAACGATATGCTAATCCCTAAGGATTCAACATGGGCTTCCCTTATGGGTCACGTATGAGGTTATATAGCTGGATAAATTACCCATATTTTGAGTTCAGGACGAATCATTTAGGATGAAAAACGTGTCACCGGGGCATTTTTAAAATTGGAACTTCGAAAAACCGCTTTTCAAAAAAAAAACGCATCTAAATTTGGCGAGGGCCATAAGCGCACATGTTATGGTTCTTCTTCGAACATGAAATATTATATTGTATTATATTTTGTATTTTATTTGCTTTTCTTAATTGTTACAAAGAAATGCCAGCTAATAAAAAAATAATCTACGAATTACAAATAGTAATTTGCATATAGATCCGCTGACGTGTGCAAAATGAGGAACGTAGACCCCGCATGCACTAATTTTGCCTATAGGAAAAAATTTAGCTTACTTGTAGGTAGAACATAGCCTAGGTATTCATAATAAAATCACGCATTTGGAGAACCTCCCTGATAAAATTAAAGGTAGCTTCCAAGTCGAATAATGAATGGGAGTTCAAAATGCGCAACCAGAATAGGTTCGAGCGGGTAATTTCTAATGAAGAACTAAAGTATTTGCGCCTGAAATCACGGTAAGCCGGACAAACTGCCAGAATATGGAATGAGTTTTCCCCGGCATACACATTACGAAAAGTACATAGATTTCCGCTCAAAAGAGACATACTTCCGTTTTCCGCATATTCTTCCTCTCCTTGTTGAATCGAGTACAGGCCACAGATTTTCTAGACCTGCTGAGACAACAAAACCCCTTACCTGAAGTATCCAATTGTACTCCGGATAGGTAGAGTCTAAGCTGGACATTGCATAAAGTTTGTTACGGCAGACTTTTGGCAGTCTATGAGTTGGCATTGTCAAAACCTCCTCCATCCATGAGAGGGATGCTTTAAGAATATCATATGCTACTATAAATCAGTATCCCCCGTCTCTAGTCGAATTGCATACTCCGGTGGGCTGAGAGTGACAAAATTCTTAAAAAAATTTGGTCTGCACTTTTTCAAATAGACTGATCGTCTTGTTAAAAGTCGTCAAGAACTTTACCAAGGAAGTGAAAGTCTTTCCCAGATAATCATATTCGGAGACGACTTACAGCAAGTTCTCCTCGAAGACGAAAGTATATCCTTCTGGAAGGTCGAGAGTCGATTTTCTTTTGAAGACCCGCCAGAGAATCCGCGAGCAGAACAATATCATCAGCATAAGCCAAAAAAAACCTTTGTTTTCAAGTCAATAGAAATGCCCCTAACCCCACGGTCTCTCAGAAAATTCTCGAGGTCATTAAGAAACAACATAAAGAGTAACAGGCTGAGAATTTCACCCTGGAGAACTCGCAGAGTAATATCTACCGGCAATGAATTGCCTTCAGGTGTACAAATTACTAAGGTTGCATTGTAATAAAGACTAGCTAAGATCTTTAAATTTTTGCACTGACCCCCATTTTGAGCACTTTTTTCCAGAGGAGGTTATGGTTCACGGACGGAAAAGATGTTTTAAAGTCTACAAAAAAATGGTAAACCTTCCCTCTAGGTCTCGACAAATGAATTTGTACAGTTGAACTTGAGGTAATAATATGGTCTACACAACCTCTCCCAGCCTTAAAACCCACTCAATTTTCACGAAGTTGTCCCTCACTTCCAGCCCAGTTTGAAAGATTATTCCGCAAAATTTTAGTAAAGATTTTGGCAATCGCGTTGACGAAAGCGATGCATCTATAGTTACCTGGGTCGGATTTACTACCCTTCTTGTGAATGGTTGTTGCATTAAGAGAAGCCCAACTTTTAGGTATTCTTTCAGCTTCAAAATTTATACCAAACAGAGTCTGTAACAACAACAGCCAGGCGAGTGGAAGAAATTTGCAAAATTCGCTACCAACATCTACGAGGTACCAAAGAATTAACTTTTTTCCAAAACTCGGCTGAATTTTTAAATTCTGCGAGAGTTTTAGTAATGGATTGCTTGTGCTCGAAACTTTTTGCATCTTTTTGAGCTTGTTTTTAATTCGTTTAGACTCCTGAGTGACTTTGAATCAAACCACGGGTTTCTGCTTACAAAACTTGGGCTCAAGTACTGTACCAGGCCTTTTTCGTGCAGAAAAGCGGATTGTTGCGGTTAAACAGGACCTTATAGCCTCCAGATCGTCTTCAAGGGCAGCGTCTGGATGAGTGGCCTTCATCAGATCTACAAATGAGTCAGTCACCCCGGTTGTCTCTCCACACCAATTCATCCAGGCGGGGCCCCTCCATCTGAGAACTTTCAGGATTCGTTGAGAAATCCCTCTCTAGGGATACCACAGCCGGCATGTAGTTGGACGGCGTCGGAATCAGCAGAATCTCAAAAGTTCCCACTAGCTCAACAAAAAACCTGTTACACGCCACCATGTCTCTGACAATATTATTATCCTTGAGGCTCATGAAACATGAAACAGGCAGAGTTATCAGTAGTTGTTCTACTATTCAATACCATAAAGTAGTTATATTCCAAAAAGTTGTTTTTCCCCCATGGATTGTCCACGTGGGCCCCTGATGGTGGCCGAAATTCCAAAGGGAGCTAAACAGGGGTTTTCCACACGGTAACCTTTAAAATGGATTATATTTATTGACCGAAATTATTACAGAATAGAGTAAACTATAGATCGAATAATCAAAAGTGCTTCAGGAATGCCAACACTTTATCATTGGAATGACCGTCTTGTAAAAAAATCCCCACTATTCTTAAAAAAAACTTTGCTTATTTTTTCGCGAGAAACAAGTTAGAATTCCTTGCGAGTTCTGGTGAAAGGAGATAAGTCGAAAGGCGGTCTAATTGAATGAAATGATATCAAAGGTCGGTAAACAGAGTCACCCTCGAGTTGCAGTGCCGCTTTAATTCTCCTCCGTAGAGTATGGCGAATTTACCAAGCTGTTCTAAATCTCAAGTGCGACCGCAGTAGTTAACGCTTTTATGGTCAGACAGTAGAACATACAGAATACAGTTAATTTATCCGGAGGTGCGGGTATGACTCAGGTTGCATTAAAGTTACATTTATCGCTCTTTTGAAGCACTCTCTCCTACGGTACCTTTGACTCCTCGTCGGGCTTATGTAACCTCCTTCTATACTGGACTGACATGAATGCCTGAAGTCTGCACCCACGTCCTGTTCCCCGATTACTGTGCGACGAACCAAAAAATTACTTCGTGTTATCTTCCTTTAACATTACGCGTCAGTTTGAAAAATTCATTTCTTGTTTATTTGATATTCAGTAGGACTGTTAAGTTCTTGATGGTCTTCGGGCTTATGTAACCTCCTTCTGTACTGGACTGACATGAATGTCTGAAGTCTGCACCCACGTCCTCTTTACAAATTACTGTACGACGAACCAAAAAATTACTTTGTGTTATCTTCCTTTAACATTACGCGTCAGTTTGAAAAATTCATTTTTTGTTCATTTGATATTCAGTAAGACTATCAAGTTCTGGATTGTATTTGGGCGTATGTAACCTCCTTGTCTACTGGACTGACATGAATGTCTGAAGTCTGCACCCACGTCCTCTTTCCCAATTACTGTGCGACGAACCAAAAAATTATTTGGTGTTCTCTTCCTTTAACATAACGCATCAGTTTGAAATATATCTTTTTGTTTATTTATTCAGTAGGGGTTTTAAGTTATTGATTGTCTTCGTGCATATGTAACCTCCTTCTCTACTGGATTGACATGAATGCCTGAAGTCTGCACCCACGTCCTCTTTCCCAATTACTGTGCGACAAACAAAAAAATTATTTGGTGTTCTCTTCCTTTAACATAACGCTTCAGTTTGACATATATATCTTTTTGTTTATTTATTCAGTAGGACTTTTAAGTTATTGATTGTCTTCGGGCATATGTAACCTCCTTCTCTACTGGACTGACATGAATGCCTGAAGTCTGCCTCACGTCCTCTTTCCCAATTATTGTGCGACGAACCAAAAACTTATGTTTTGTTATCTTCTTTTAACATAACGCTTCAGTTTGAAAAATTAATTAATTGTTTATTTAATATTCAGCAGGAATTTTAAGGTTAGTTTAGCACGGTGAGCCACGATTAAGTTAAACTTGAAGGTTCTTGCCCATCCAGTTTTGTTCTTGTTCATAGTGGTCAAAGTTTAAAAAATGTTTACAATGGTAAAAGTTGTTCCCCTGTTTAAAATCTACAAAAATGTACTCTTCGAAAATATTCTATAATCATTCATTCGTCAACCAAATTTGTTTGAACAATGAACTATTCATGCCTAAGTGTGAAGTATAACAGCAGGACACATGAGCAACCTACTAGTTATTGATTCTGCTGAAAAAAAACAAAACGTATCCACTCAAAAATAGAAAAATAATACATGATTGTTGTTGTAGTGCAAACTATCATAGCAGAAGGCCATTGGTGAAATATTTATAGCTAATTCTGCTGAAAAAGCTAAATCTGCTTAATTAAAAATGCCTTGATTTCGTATTTGTTTATTAAATTGTTATAAACAATCAGAAATTTATGTTTAACGTCTTCTAATTATAAGTTAACATTATTTCATTTTCATTTTCTCCTGAATATATTGGTTTAGTGCATTCAAATGTGGCAAATGAAGAAGATAATTTCTGTTTACTAATTTGTTTATAACAATTTGAATTTTTGTTACATAAAATCAGTACTGCCGGACGTCATTTTCAATGAGCGTTTGCCTCGACCCGGATCATTTTCGGTAGAATAATTTTTTTTAAACTAATTGTCTTGAAAAATAAATAAAAAATTTCTTTTGTTTATTAAGTAGAAAATTGAAAAAAAAGTTAAAGTCGGATGAGTAATTTAGTCCGAAAATTGATTTGTCCACAAATGCTTTTTTTGCCCCACTGTGCGTCGGTTAAAGAGAGTAATGTTTTCTATTGCTATAAAAGTATGAAATTGAAGCTTTTTAAAGTTCAAACAGAGAACTGAGTTACCAAGACTCTTCTGGAGATTGTTTTTCATTCAGGTGGATTTTTCTGTAAATGTGAAAACCATTATTGACGATGGCACTTCCCTGCTCGATAGCAAACGCGTTGCTACGTGGGATTCCGGTCAGACTGCTTTCTGCTTATTCGCCTTCGCGCTCCACAGTAATTGTTCCGTCGACAGCAAGTGGAAACTGGCAGGAGACAATTTGAATTATCTGCCTTGTTAGCGTTGATAGGAATGGAAGTAGTACGAGATGCTCTGGTCGAGTTTCGTGTGGGCTCAAGTATATTATGTCCAATGCGCAAGACGAATTATATGAACATTAACGTCTTTACTCAAGAAATGAGAATCCATTCAGAAATTGGATTTTGACAACATTAAAAATTAGAATCTTTGCAATTATCTTAGCAATTACAAATACAAATCCTATGCGATCTCTATAAAATCTCGAGCGATCTATATAGAATTTGGTGTAATACTATGCAACCCTTTGCAATATCATGCAATCCTTAGCAATCCCATGCAATCTTTTAGAACCCCTGTGATCCGATGCAATCTCTATAAAATCTCAAGCAATCTCTATAAAATTTCGTGCTATCCCATTCAATCTTTTAGAATCTCTTGTAATCCCATGCAATCTCTATAAAATCTCGATCGATCTCTATAAAATTTCGTGTAATACATGCAATCTTTTGAAATCCCATGCAATCCTTTAGAATCCCTTGTAATCCCATGCAATCTGTATGAAATCTCGAGCAATCTCTGAAAAGTTTCGTGTAATACCATGCAATCCATTGCAATCTCATGCAGTCCTTCAGAATCCCTCTTAATACCATGAAATCTCTATAAAATCCCAAGCTGTCTCTATAGAATTTCGTGTAATCCCATGCAATGTTTTGCAACCCCATGCAATCCTTCAGAATTTCTTGTAATCCCATGCGATCTCTATAAAGTTTTGAGCAATATTTATGAAATTTCGTGCAATCCCATGCAATCTCTTGCGATCCTATGGAATCCCTTAGAACCCCTTGCAAGCCCGTGCAATCTCTATAAAATCTCAAGCGATCTCTATGAAATTTCGTGCAATCCTTTAGAATCGCTCATTATTCCATGCAATCTCTATTAAATCTCAAGCGATCTCCATAAAATTTTGTGCAATCTCATGCAATCTTTTGTAATCCCATGCAATCTCTATCAAATCTCGAGCGATCTCTATATAATTTCTTGTAATACCATGCAATACTTTGCAATCTCATGCAATCCTTTCCAATCTCATGCAATCCTTCAGAATCCCTTGTAATTCCATGCGATCTCTGTAAAGTCTGGAGCGATCGCTATGAAATTTAGTGTTATCCCATACAATAGTTTGCAATCTCCTGAAATCCTTCATAATCTCTTGTAATACCATGCAATCTCTATAATCTCGAGCGACATCATGAAATTTCGTGCAATCCCATGCAATCCTTCCCAATCCCATGCAATCCTTTAGAATCCCATGTGATCTTTCAGAATTCCTTTTAATCCCATGCTATCTCTATAGTACCTTGAGCGATCTCTATAAAATTTCGTGAAATCCCATGCAGTCTATTGCAATTAAATTCAATCCTCAAGAATCCCTCGTAATCCCATGCAATATCTATAAGATCTCGAGCGACCTCTATAAAATTTCGTGCAATCTCATGCAATCCTTTGCAATCCCATGCAATCCTTTGAAGTCCCGTATAATCCCTTGCAATCTCTATAAAATTCCGAGCGATCTCTTTAAAGTTTCATGCAATATCATGCAATCATTTGTGATCCCGTACAATCCACTGTAATATTCCTTTACGAAAAAAATATTGTAGGAAATTTAGTATAGGTTTATAATGATTTTCCTATAATGAATTTATTTTAATTTTTTCGTGATTCTAGGAAAATCATTACAGAAAATCATTACAAGAAAATCAGTACAAGGAAATCATTACAGGAAAACCAGTATTAAAATGAATAATTTTGAAACATTCAAAGAATTGATGCAAAAAATAAAGAAATTATATACGAGTGATTTATTTATTTACTTATCTAGGATTTCAAATTATTTCAAGTGATTTAACAGGATTCTACAGATTTAAAAGAAATTCACATAATTCTGAAAGAGTTAATAGATTTTTATTATATCAATGGATTTCAACGAATTTCAAGGAATTTCAGAGAATTGTCAGGGATTTTAAGCAATTTTGTCAAAATTTAAAAAAATTTCACGAGCTTTGGAATGATTTCCAATTATATCCGGGGATTTCAAGGGATTTCAAGAGATTTCAAAGTACTTCGAAGGACTTCGACAGTTTTCAAGAGATTTGAAAATATTTCCACGCATTTCAACGAATCTTATAAGATTTCGAAACATTTGAAGGAACTCCGAAGAATTTCAAGAGTTTTGACAAATTTGAAGGGATTTCAAAGAATTTTGTAGCTTTTCCAAGCTTCTAAAGGAATTCAATAAATGAGTTTAATTCAATTTATATTAAAGGGATTTCAAATTATTTATTCTCATTTGAATAGATTATTACAATTTCCAAAAATTTCAAGCGACTTCAAGGGATTCCAAACGATTTTGAGAAATTTCGAAAATTCCAAGGGATTCCAAAGAATTTTGTAGGATTCCCAAAATTTCGAGGAATTTCTGGAGAGATTTGGAGAAAATGCAATTGAACTGAATTTTAAGGGATTCCTAGCGATTTCAAATATTTTAAGGAATTTTAAGGTATTTTATGGAATTTCACCAAATTTGAAAGGATTTTATTGAATCTCCAAGGTTTCGAAAGGTTTGAAGGGGTTTCAAAATTTTTTAGAGATTCAAACGGTTTTTAAGAGAAATTTAATGAATAAGTTTAACCTAATTTACATTCAAGAGATTTGAAATTATTTACACCTATTTTAATGAATTTTTACCATCTTTAAAGATTTCAAGGTATTTGAAGGGATTGTAACAAATTTCTATTAGGTAATAAATTGAATCTTATTTCAAGGGATTTCAAACATTTCAAGAGATATGAAGGAATAAAAATAATTTCAAAGGATTAAAAAAATTTCAAGTTATTTCTAAAGATTCCAATGATTCAAGGGTTTTCAAGGTATTGCAAAGATTTCTAGGGATTTGAACAGTTTTCTTTTTTTAACTTTGATGAATGATTTTAATTTAATTTATATTGGAGGAATTTCGAATGATTTCTACTCATTTTAATGCGTTTTTACGATTCTCAATGACTTCAAGGGATTTTAAATGATTTCAACGAATTTCTAGAGATCTTCAGGGGAGAAGTTCAATTTTATTTCAAAGGATTTCCACGGATTTCAAAAAACTCAAGGGATATGCGGAAATAAAATAAATTTTATTGCAAGGGATTTCTACGGATTTCAACAATTTCAAAGGGTATAACAAAAGATTTTGAAGATTTTAACTAATTTTAAAAGAATCCAAATAATTTCTAAGCATCTGAAAAATTTCAAGGGATTTCAAAAAATTTTGTAAAATTTTCAAAAATTTCGAGGTATTTCTAGAGAATTAAATTCTAGAGAATAAAATTTCAAACGATTTCTTACGATTCCAAAGGTTTTAAGGGATTTTAAGGACTTTCAAAGATTTCTAGGGATTGGATCGAATTTTTTTATTTTTAACTTTAATGAGTAAGTTTAATTTAATTTATATTGAAGAGGTTTCGAATGATTTATACTTATTTGAATGGATTTTCACGATTTCCAAAGATTTCAAGGGATTTTAAGAAATTTCGACTTTCTAGAGAACTTTAGGGGATAAATTAAATTTTTTTCCAGGGATTTCTGTGGACTTCGCCAATTTCGAGGGATATGAACCAGTAAAAAAATTTCAAAGGACTTCAAAGACTTGAAGGAATTTAATAGAATTTCACAAGTCTTAAAGAGTTTTATAGGACCCCCAAATACTTCAAAAATTTTATGGGATTCAAAGGAATACAAAAGGGCTTGAAAGATTTCAAAGGATTTCTACGAATTTCAACAGATTTCTAAGATTTCAATAGATTTAATCGTATTTCCGCAGGTATCAAGAGATTTCTAGTGATTCCAAAGGGTTTTCATGGAATGTAATGAAATTTCAAGCGATCCTAAGGATATTAAGGGAATTCACAGATTTTTGCTGTGTGAAGTTTATTTGTGCAGGATCACTATTTTTGTGTACTTCCGTATGAGATAATGAGTGATCTGAAAGAAATTTTTCTCTTGTAGATTCTCCACTTTTTACATTAATTCGTTCAATATTTTTGTATTATTTATTCCAATGTTGATTATCCTACAATCGTTTTCTATATAATGAATTTCATTTAATCCATGGAATCTTTTTCCACCTCATGCAATATATTTCAGTCACATATATGCAATCTTTTGCAATTCCATGCAATCTTGCAAACTTGCAATTTAATTTACACCAAAAATCAGAGTCATTAACTCCTCGTAAATACTAAATTTGGTATGTTTCTAACTTTAAAATGTCATGAGTACAAAAAGTCTAAATTTAAAACCTTGTGTTTTTTTTTCATGTAGAACAAATGCCCTAGCTCAAACTATGACTGGTAAGCCAAGATACAGAAAATGATCGTATAAAGTTGGTAATATGAAAAAATTGTCCTTATATGTACTGTGAACAAAATAATTAGTCTACAATTTAGCGTTTAAAGCAATACAATCAAGGTAATTATGAAAAATTTAGTAATCAATACGTCATTCTATGCAATAACAGTAGCTAATAACAACGGTTGCTTTATAATCGTAGGTTTAAAGGAGTTGTAACCAGTCCCTAACCTCAAAATTGAATTGCCTCATTTTGCTTCATAAATACTAGAGTTACATCTTTGTCAGATACAAATGGCCTACTCCTGTTTCGAATTAAGTCTGATTCGGAGTGACAACTTGGCTAATCTCAATACTTTTTATGTGAAATGATTTTTTTCAGATTCTAACCCGAGCATTCGAAAAAGTCGTTCTACAGAAAAAGTATTGAAATTAGCCAATCTTTCACTTCGAATACAGGCTTGATTCAAAACAGGGATCGCTTGAGTATCTAACAGAGATGTAATTCGAATATTTATGAAGTAAAATTAGGCAATTCAGTTTTGAGATTAGGGCCTGGTTCCAACGCTCTTAAGATATATTGATTGAAGGTGTGAACGATTGCATGAATGCATAAATTTTGAAGGCTGACAAATTTTTAAACCCGACGAATTTTACTGGATTTACAGAAATTTGAATTAAAGATTCGAAACTGATTTTTTTCAATTTTTTTTTGCTTTTTCTCTCAAAAACTCAGGGTTATGAAATAGAAAAATGAAAATTGTAAAAAACATTGATTGAATAAAAGATTGAAAAAGATTGAGTTCCTGGAAGGCAAATTGTGAGTACGTTAGTGAGAAGAATTAGAGAATGAGAAACAAAGAGAGGAACTTTGTTACGTGGGCCAGAAAGGTGAAGCAGGTAGGTTGACAGGTTGGTGCTAACGATATGTACACAAAAACAAACGAGAACTCACGAGGTGCGGGAAAAGACCTGCCATGATGGACAGGATGACGTGAGAAGCGAAGGTTGGAAGGAATAGACGAGAACTTCAGATTGAAATCCTTCGCACTCCCTTCTCTAGGGATTTAACACCTTGGAAAAAATACACTTTCGCCCTGTGGGAAATAACCGGGTTATATTATTTAACTTCTTCTATGCAAACTCAAAAGTCTGACTGGCCTTATAAATATTTTTAGAAGTAGAGAAGTTAACACCTCCAAACGTCGGTCAATATGTATTGCAATTGAATTTGAAACATAGAAGAATTTATGATGCAATCCAATTTCGACCTCGATCCAATTTTTTTCAGTTTGGAAGACGGTCCATTTTTTAATACAGTTGAATTTTGAATGCAGCCCAATTTGGAATGTAGTTCAATTTGAAACGCAGTCTCATTTTGAACGGAATCCGCTTTCGAACACAGTTCAATTTGGAATGCATTTCAATATGAAATTCAGTCCAAATTGAAACGCAGTCCTATTTGAATTGCAGTTCGTTTTGAAAAAATGAATTCCGCTTTGGAAGAATTCAGTTCCATTTGCAATCCAATCTTATTTGGAATGCAGTCAAATTTGGAATTCAATTCAATTTGAAACTTATTCCTATATAGAATTCACTGCGAATTGAGATCTAATTTCATTTGAAATGCATTCCAATTTTGTAGAATGCAGTTAATTTGTAATGCAATCCAATTTGGAATGCAAAGCTATTTGTAACAAAGTCCAGTTTAGAACGCAGTCCAATTTTGAATTCAGTCCAATCTTGAATTCAGTCCTATTTGAAACGCAGTCCAATTTGGTAGTCAGTCCAATTTAAAACGCAATCGTATATGGAATTCAGTCCAATTCAAAACGCGGTCCTATTTGAAATGCAGTCCAATTTGAGACGAAGACGAAATTGGAAGTCAATCCAATTTGGAACACAGACCAATTTGGATTTCAATCCATTTTGAAACGCATTCCTATATGGAATTCAGTCCGAATAAAATGCAATCCTATTTGAAATACATTCCAGTTTGGAAGAATGCAGTTCAATTTGTAATGCAATCCAATTTGTAATGCAATTCTATTTGAAACGCAGTTCAATTTAGAACGCAGTCCTGTTAGGAACACGGTCAGTTTTGACATACAATCGAATTTTGAACGCAGCCCAATTTGGAACGCACTCCTCCATGGAATCGAGTCGAACTGGAAATGCAGTCCTTTTTGAAATGTAGTTCAATCTGCAATAATGCAGACCAATTTGGAATGCAATGAAATCTGGAACGCTGAGCAATTTGGAATACAGTCCAATTTGGAACGCAGTCCAGTTTGGAATTCAATCCAATTTGAAATGCAGTCCTGTATATGATTCCACATAATTCGAAACGCAGCCCTATTTGGAATTCATTCCAGTTTGGAGGAATGCAGTTTAATTCGTAATGCAATCCAATTTGAAATTTGAATTTTGAAAAATTTGAAATTTGAAACAGAACCCAATTCGGAATTCAGTCCAATTTGAAACGCAGTCCAATTTTTACTTCAGTCCCATTTGAAACGCAGTCTAATTTGGGACGCAGACAAATTTGAGACGCAGACAAATTTGGGACGCAGACCAATTTGGAATTGAATTCAGTTTGAAACGCAGTCCAATTCTAAACTCAGTCCAATTTTGAATTCAGTTCAATTTGGAATTCAGTGCAATTTAAAACGCAGTCCTATTTGAAATGCAGTCTACTTCAGAAAAATGCAGTTCAATTTCGAATGAAATCCAATCTGGAACGAATTCCTATATGGAATTCAGTTCAAATTCAAATGCAATCCTATTTGAAGTGCATTCCAATTTGGAAAAATGGAGTTCAATTTTTGTAATGCAATCCTATTCGGAACGCAGACTTATTCAGAACACAGTCCGATTTGGAACGCATTCCAATTTTGAATTCAGTTCTGCTTTAAACGCAGCCAATTTGTAATTCAGTCCCATTTGAAACGCAGTCCTATATGGAATTTTGTCCAATTTGAAACGCAGTCCTATTTGAAATGTAGTCAAATTTGAAAGAATGCTCTCTAATTTTAAATGCAATAAAATTTGGAACGCAGACCAATTTGGGGCACAGACTATTCTGGAATGCAATCCAATTTGGAATTCAATCAAATATAAAACGCAGTCCAATTTGAAATTCAATCCAAGTTGAAACGCAGTCCAATATGTATTTCAATATAATTTGAAACGCAGTTCTATTTTTAATGCAGTTTGATTTGAAAGAATGCAGTCCAAATTGGAATGCAATCCAATTTGAAATGCAGACCAATCTGAAATTGAATCCAATTCGTAAGACAGCCCAATTTTGAATTCAATCCAATTTAAAACGTAGTCCTATATGGAATTCAGTCCAATTCAAAATGCAATCCTATTTGATATGCATTCCAGTTTGAAGGAATGCAGTTCAGTTTGTAATGCAATTCCATTTGGAAGGCAGACCTATTTGGGGCGCTGTCCAATTTGAACGCAATTAAATTTTGAATTCAGTCCTTTTTAGAATGCAATCCAATTTGGAACATAGTCCAATTTGAAACGAATTCCAATTCGAAACTCAGTTCAGATTGGAACGCAGTCCAATTTGGAACTCAGTATAATTCAAAACGCATTCCTATATAGAATTCAGTCCAAATTGAAATGCAAGTCTGTTTGAAATGTATTCCAATTGAAATGTGGTTCAATTTGGGAGAACGAAGTTCAATTTGTGATGCAATTCAATTTGGAAGGCAGATCTACTTAAAACGCAGTCTAATTAGAAGGCAGATAAATTTTGAATTCAGTCCTTTTTGGAATGCAGGACAATTTGAAAATCAGGCCATTTCGAAACACAGTCTAATTTGGAATGCAATCCAATTCGGAACGCAGGCCAATTCGGAACATAATCCAATTTGGAACGAAATCCAGTTTAGAATGGTTAAATGGCATCTTTGCTGGCTTTTCGAAAGACATCGGTTGAATTCAGTTTAGAACGCAGTCCAGTTTGGAACTCAATACAATTCAAAATGCATTTCGATATGGAATTCAGTCCAAATTGAAATGCAATTCTATTTGCAATGCATTCCGATTGGGAGAAATGTAGTGCAATTTGTAATGCAATCCAGTTTGGAACGCAAATCTATTTAAAACAAAGTCCAATTTTGAACGCAGTCCAATTTTGAATGCACTTATATTTGAAACACAGCCCAATTTGGAATTCAGTCTAATTTGAAATGCAGACCTATATGAAATTCAGTCAAATTTTAAACGCAGTCCTATTTAAAATGCAGCCCTATTTGAAGTGTAGTCCAATTCGGAAGAATGCAGTCCAATTTGGAATGCAATAAAATTTGGGACGCAAACCAATTTTGAATAGAGTCCAGTTTGAAATATAGTCCAATTTGGAGCTCAGTCCGATGTGAAACGCAATCCTGTATGTAATTCAGTCCAATTTGAATTGCAATCCTATTTGAAATGCATACCAGTTTGGAAAAATGCAGTTTAATTTGTAATGAAATCCAATTTGGAACGCAGGCCTACTTGGAACACAGTCCAATTTGGAACGCAGATCAATTTGGAATTAGTCCAATTCTAAACGCAGTCTAATTTGGAATGCAGTCCAATTTGGAACGCAGTTCAAGGTCAATATAGTAAAAAAAAATGGTTTGTCTCTTGTTTTTCAATCTCGGTTTTGTCAAGAAAAGATTGA
>JAUMHM010000005.1:28171775-28183746 GCA_032362435.1 Melikaiella ostensackeni | reverse complement strand
TATATAAATTAGAGACTTAAGTTGCCGATTTCGAATACTAAAATTTCCAAGAGTCCAAATGATGCACTTAATTTTGAAAGACCTAAAATTAAAGGAATAAATTCAGAAGTCATCATTTAAAAGCTATCTGATCGGGAAAACACTCGAGAGCATGTACCACAGCGTGACGCGACCAATAAAATGTAAAAGTCTTCAAATTTATAAAAACTCCCTTCGTTCCCATGAGAAGCACTTCATATTTTTCTATACCATTTTGGCAGATATTTCAATTTTCATTCACTTTGATACAGCCACTGACAGCAAAATAGTGAAGCTGATCAGGAAATGTTATAAAAAGTATAAAATATGGTTCAGGATGAACTGGGTTGAACCTAGGGACGAAGCTCAACCCTTTCTTGGCTTCTCCTCTTCTTCTATGTGTATATTAATGCTGATGCCAGAAGGCCATATATCGTATGTAGCGTGTTGGAATTTTTTCCTTTCATATGCAAGCGTACGCAAACCGCAGGGCATGAATCACGCGTAGAAACATATTACGCAACTCGTTCAGAAGCCGGGGACGCACGTTATAGGAAACTAGGAAAGGAATCGAAACTCACAGGAGTAGGACTTCAACATGTCGTCGTTTTTTTTCTTGCTTTTCTATGTTCAATGATTCATGTTGTCTGCTCGATTCTTTTATTTCTTCCCGCGATTTTTAGCATTCGTTGAATCCAGACTTTTACGACTGAATATGGAAATATTGTGCTCTAGAAGAGCATTCGAGTTTTCTAGCTCATTAAACTCTCTAATGGCTTATATTTTTCAACTGAAGTCGAGACTGAAGTTTACAACATCACGTGTTATTAAATGTTTATAAGATACGAGTAGGGGAAGATGAAGGAGAGGAAAACAAGGAGATGAAAACACGAAATGAGGAGTTAAGAGTGAAGGTAGAATTGATAGAAAAAAAATGGAATTGGCGCAGGTAAAGAAAATAGAGGGTGTTGTAAAGAAGGTAAGCGGGGTAGAAAGATAAATAGAAAGAAAGCAAAGGGGAGAAAGAAGAAACAACCTGATCGTTATAGAGTTGAGAGTGGTGGAGGAAAAGGAAAGAGAAAAAGCGCTCGAGTTGTTTAAAAAAGACCTAGAAGTGGAAGGGAAAGTGAAGAATGTAAGGAGGCAGGGAGTAAAGGGTAAAAAAATCCTGATAGTAGAAATGGTCTTGTGGGAAGCAAAACAAGAGGTAATGAAGAAAAAAAGTAAATTAGGGGAAAGAAAAACATACCTGAAGTGCCGGTTTGTAACCCCCGAAAGTCCTCTTTGAGCCAGTTCGTAACGCTATGATGAGCCGGTTCGTAACCGGCTTATCAATGCAAGTGACTTCGGGATTATAGGCTATATTCAATTAATGTCACAATTTTCAAGCTTTTGTTTTAAAGAGTTCATTTTTTGAGACTCGTCAAAGCTGACATTGACTGGCGTCAACAGAAAATTACTTCAAGTGCGTCAATTCGTATACTAACCTCACAATCGATTCGAGGACTGTCAATTTCTGAATGGCGCATTCATTCTTTGTTTTTGATCAAAGCTAAAAGCAACAGTTCTTATTGTATCATATAAGAAATCAATTTATACGCTTGCTGGGTTACGAATTGGTCGAGGGTTACGAACCGGGGCCTTTACCTTCTCCAATTTTCAAATATTTCTTTTAAAACTACTCAACATAATTTCTATTTCCGCTTCTTGTACACGTATCTTTTCTTTGAAATAATTATAAAATTTACATTTTTCTTAATTTCTGTTCCTACCAGATCTACTTATTCTCCCGTCTTTCTCCCTTCTCCTCTCCTCCTTGTTATTTTCTAGTTCCCTCAGCCATTCCACCACCTCTACCTTTCCCTTTTCATGCTTCATGCCACTTTTCATGCCACATCTCACAAGGGCGAATAATTTTTGCGATCCTCTTTCCCCTCTTTTCGGTTAATATTTTGCTACTCTCTACACTTGTCCATTCATATTTCTCATTATATCTCGCCTTTATTATTTTACTTTCTATTCCTCGCTTCAAGATGTCACTGTCTCTTTATATCACCTCCGACTCTACCTTTATATCCCTTTCGTGTGCTCTTGTGACTAATTCCCTTGACCATATATTCCTATTCAAGTAACTTTCTCCTTCTACCATTCCATTTCCTCCTATTTCCACTTCTCTTCCTCTAAGCAAGCTTTAATTATCATTCTACCTCCACTTCTCAACACCTTTTCCTCATATTTACATCCCCTATTCTCCGCTCTTGTTTTCATTTTCTCTCTATCTACTCCATTTAATACTATATACCAAGACGTGCGCCTGGCTCATTTTAAAGTCTATTCAATGTATTTTTCGCGCATTCTTTCTACCTCCATACATTCTTTTCAGCCACATACAAATTCCTCTTCCATGTCTTACTCTATCTTTAGTTTTCTCATATATTTCTCTTACTCTTTCTATTAAACCTCTCCTTATTCCCCTTTCTGCAATTACCTCCCAAAGCTTTATTCCTATCTACCGATGGGAATTCTACCTTTAAATCCACAAAGAAAGCACTTACTTCACCTCCTTTTTACCCTTCTCTACTACAAGTTGAGGATGTATAAATTATCTACAGTGCTTCTATCTTCTTGTAATTCTGGTATTATCTCCTCACCTTCTGCCTCTTTTTTTAGTCTTTCCGTTAACACCATTGCATACATTTTATAAACCGTAATCAAAAGTTTTATCTCCCTGTAATTTTTTACTTTCCCTTTTTCTTTATTCTTATACATTAGTATTATCAAGTCCTCTCACTAATCTTCTGGAAACCTTTTCCCTTTCCGAACTTTTTTTACTACCTCTCTTAATTTCTTTCTGGCCTACCCGCTACTATAAATATATGCTTCATTGCTTAGCCCGTCCCTTCCTCCCGCTTTTCTTTTCTTTAATTTTTTGATTTGGGCTTCTATCTCCTCGCCCTCTATCTTTATCACCTCCTCTGTCCCTTCTATAATCACCCTCTACCAATTTTTTTCCCTTTCATGTGACCCTTGAAACATTTCTTTGAAGTATTTCCTTCATTCTTCCATCTTTTTATTCTCACTTATACCTTCTTTTTCCCTTCTTATTTTATTGAAAAATTTCGATACTTCTCCCTCCGTTTTAATACTATCTATTTCCTCTTCTATTTCTTTTTGTTTTCTTTCTTTTTTTCTCTTGCATAATTCCCTATATTTTTTCCTGCTCCCCACATATTTTAACCTATTATTTTCCTTTCTTCCAGTCTTTATATGCTTTTCCGGCTTCCTTTTTCTTTTTCTTGCATTCACCATCCCACCAAATTTTTGTTCAATTTTCATCCCTTCCTCTCCTAACCTGAATCTTTTTCATTTGTCTTTGCTGTCTTTTCTACACAATTTTTTTTGCTTCCTCTGTCCACACTTCTCTCTCTATTATTTCCACCTCTACTTCTCTCCTTTCCCTTGTAATTTTCCTTTTTAGCCATATCCCTTCTAGTTGATGATCTGACTCTACTCTCGTCTCTACACTCATTTTCATTTTGTTTCCCACCCTTCAATGTTTGTAATTACATAATCAATTACTGTTGCTGGATTTTTTTCTTACACACGTGAATTTCCCTTCTTCATTTCCTGTTTTGTTACCATTACGTACACAGCAACCCCTTTCTCCCACTATCTCCAATAATTCTTTTCCCTCCTTGTAAGGCAACCAATCTTTTAAATTTCTTAAATTATACTCCCGGTCCATGTGTAAGCTCCCCCTTTTTCCTATTCTTTGATTTCAATTTCCTCCTATTATCAGTATCTCTTCCTTCTTTTCTTTTATGCAATTCTGTATTTCCTTCCTTGTATTTTTCATTCCTTTCCCGTTATAAGCTGTTACAGTCCTACGCCAGTTTTCTTTCATCTTTACTTTTCTTTCCTGTACCTCCTCACTCCCTCTTACTATTTCCTTTTCTGCTAGCGTTTCTTTCACTTCTGTGATTATTCCCCCACGAGCTCTACCCTCTCCTTTTTCCTTTACGGTTCCTTGTAGCTCCCACCTGAAATCAATCGTCAGTATACTTTTTATTCTTTCCCAATCTTCTTCTATTACCCACATTTCCGTTAGACCTACTACTTCACAATTTTCTATATATTTCCAGAAATCGTTGTCCAAAATATTATCTTTACTCCCTCCTCTTTTTCTTAGAATGCCCTACTGTTTTTCCCCTACTTTTATTCCTATTCCTACTACTTTTTTCTAACATTGTTCTTATCTTTTTTTCTCCTCTCCCTTATTTTAATAAACGTGTCCCGATTCGTAACCCCCGACCAGTTCGTAAGCCATCAACCATATAAATTGATTTTTTTTATATAATACACTAGAAACTGTTGGCTGATGTGAATTTCTTTTCGAAGTGAAAACGAAAATGTGCAAAACTGATATGAGATGATGCGCATTATTGCGCGTTTATCAATTCGAAAGGAATAAAAACGTCGCACTCTGCCCTCCACCGTGGCACAATGTATTCTCAGACCAGCTGACTATAAGACCAGCACTGAAATGACTCCACGAAACTTGACAGCTCAGCGTGTTGTGGGTAAAAAAAGTAGCTATCCAGTGGACAGTGATAACGTCCGTCTTGTTTCGAGTAAAATCATTTGAGTAAGTCGCTTTTCATGTCGAAATACAATAATTTCTGAGTGAGTTACGAACGGGCACCGAAATACCAGCAGTGACGAATCTGTTACCCCTCTGGCAAAAACTCTTATAAAAATTAAAATATGACACATATCGTTGAAACGCTGAGGCAGATCTTTAATTTATATTCTTCAAATATCTATATTAGTTTTCACCTTTGATCAAAAACAGAGAATGAATGCGTCATTTAGAAATTGACAGTCCTCGAATCGATTGTGAGGTTAGTATACAAATTGACGCACTTGGCATAATTTGCTGTTGACGCGAGTTAGTGTCAACTTTGACGAGTCTCAAAAAATCAGTTCCTTCAAACAAAAGCTTAAAAATTGTGAAATTGATCGAATATAGTCTATAAAAGTATCCTATAATCCTAAATTCACTTGCATTGATAAGCCGGTTACGAACCGGCTCATCATTGAGTTACGAACTGGTACATCGGGTATGTTCGTTAAAATTTCTAATAATTTGAATAATGCATCCTTAAACTTGCTTTTAATGACATTTTCGATTGAAAACGGATTATTTTTTACGTCGGAAGGAAGTTTATTGCATTCAAATATTGCTTGAGGCATTCGAATAGAATTTTATTCTTTCCAGCTTCTTAGTAGGTTACGAACCGGAGCCTTCACCTTATCACAGTGGTTGGTGCCATGATTTTCTATTTAAAAGAATAAATCTCTTCAGACTACTCCTCAGTCCTCTAAAACATGAGACAAAACTTGGTTATATTTCTGAGTGCATTTTTCTGTGAGAGGATTTTATATGCGAGGATAGGAGAAATTAGTGCTACGCCAGTGAGCAAGATGCTCGTGACTAACATAAGTCGATATCTATCGATGCTGTTACGTTATACCAACGTTAGCTGAAGTGATTCGCTGACTCGGCTCAGCGAACCTAACGAGGAACCGCACGGTTGAAACAGAGCCACTATTATATTCCTGCCAAAGGCCGAGGGATGGATTCTGTCTTTATCGCTTCTCTGCCTCCACCTAATCACTACGAATGAGGTTAATAATTCCTTCAAAGAAAGAAGCCACTCTTCCTCCTCCTAAATCCCTTTGATTAACGAATTCGAATCACTTTTCAGAGTGAAATTCTGATCTTTAAATTCTTTCAGGAACTCATTTTTATATTTCAGTGGTTCCAAGTTCAAAGAGTTCAAATTTAAAGATTAGGTGGAAGGATTTAATTTCAGGAGCTTTAAATAATCGTCTAGAAATTAACTGACAGTTTAAAGATGTGCAAATTTTCGAAAACCAAAGACATGGGTAGCTTGTGATTTTCTGGCCGATGAAAAAAGTATGTTAAGGAAAAATAGTGAATGAAAGAGAAATTGGGAAATTCTCTTAGCATTCTGAATAAAATTGTAAAATATTCTGGAAAATTCCAGACTGTTCCAGAATATACAAGGACGTTAGAGACTTTTCCAGAAAATTCAACAATATTCCACATGATTTCGTATTCTTGGAGAATATTGCAGAACATTCTATTGTACCATATTCCAAAACTTTCAAAACTATTAGAGATAATTTCAGAAGATTCAGAAAGTTTCAGAAGTGTAGAATATTCAATAAAACTCTAAATAATTTTAGAAAACTTTGAAATATTTCAGAGAATTTTTAAAGACTCGTAGTTCTTAACGAACTAAGGATGTGACGATGAAAAACCATTGAAGAATATTCTTGAAAATCTCATTCCCATAACACTTCAAAATATTCAAATGAAAAAAATCACAGAATATTACAGAATTATCGAATTACAGGCCTCATAGACCGGTCCCTATGTCCCCTATTGTCCGCTATATTCAGCTGTGATCCCTAAAGTACCCTGTTTTCAATATTTGATCCCGTAAGTCTCGTATTTTCAAGATTTGGCTCTTTAGGTCCCCTATTTTGAAGACTTGATCTCTTGAGTGCCCTATTTTCAAGTTTCTAAAAGTCAGGAAACTTCAAGGCTATTTTTCAGATTTGGTCTCTACGCTCTCTACAGTCCCCTATTTTCAAGATTTGTTCCCTAAAGTTCTCTGTTTTCCAGATTTGGTCTCTGCACTCTCTACAGTCCCCTCTTTTCAAGGTTTTTTTCCTGAGCTCCCCTATTTTCAAGATTTGATTTCAACACTCTCTACAGTCCCTTTTTTCAATATTTGTTTCCTTGAGTCCCCTTTATTCAGAATTTGGTACCTCAGTCCTCTATTTTCAAGATTTAGTCTTCTTTACTCTCTACAGTCCCCTATTTTCAGAATTTGTTACCGTGAGTCCAATATTCTTAAAACTTGATCTCTTAGTTCCCTATTTATACTCCCTACAGTCCCCTATTTTCAAGATTTTTGTTCAAAGTCCTTTATTTTCAAGTTTCGGTGACTACATTGTATGCAGTCCCCTATTTTCAAGATTAATTTCTTAAATTCCCCTATTTTTAAGATTTGTTACCTAAAGTCCCCTATTTTCAAGACTTGCATCCTAAAGTCCCATTTTTTTCAAGATTTAGTCTCTGCACTTTCTACAGTTCCCTATTTTTAGGATTTGTTTCCTGAATTCCTCTATTTTCAAGATTGGATCCCTACACTCCTACAGAACCCATTTTTCAAGACTTGTTACCCAAAGTCCCCTATTTGTAAAACTTGTTTTCTAAAAACCCCTATTTTCAAGATTGGATTTCTGAACTCTGTGCAGTCCCCTTTTTTCAATATTTGTTTCCTTAAATCCCCTATTTTTATGATTTGGTCCCTTAATCCCCTATTTTCAAGACTTGGTCTCCTACAATCTCTACAGTCCTCTATTTTCAGGATTTGATTCTTCAAGCCCCTATTTTAAAGCTTTCTCATCTAAAGTCCCTTATTTTCAAGACTCATATCCTAAAGTCCCGTTTTTTCAAGATTTAGTCTCCGCACACTCTAAAGTTCCCTATTTTCGAGATTTGTTTCCCAAATTCCCCTATTTTCAAGATTTGGTTCCTACACTCCTACAGTCCCCTCTTTTCAAGATTTGTTACCTAAAGTCCCCTATTTTCAGAAATTGTTTCCTAAAGTTCCTTTTTTACAAGATTTGGTCTCTGCACTCTTTACAGTTTCCTATTTTTGAGATTTGTTTCCTGAATTCCCCTACTTTTAAGATTTGGTCCCTACATTCCTACAGTCCCTTATTTTCAATATTGGGTTCCCTAAGTCCCTTATTTTCAATATTTGGTTCCATAATTCCCTATTTTCGAGATTTGGTCTCCTACACTCTCTACAGTCCCTTATTTTAGGATTTGTTCCCTCAAGTCCCCAATTTTAAAATGTGATCCCTTAGTCCTCTATTTATACTCTCAGCAGTCCCCAATTTTCAGTTTTTGTTTCCTAAAGTTCCCTATTTTCAAGATTTGGTTACTACATTCTCTACACTTCCCTATTTCCAAGAAGAATTCCCTAAATTCACTTATTTTCAATATTTGTTTCCTAAAGTCCCCTTTCCCAAGATTTGGTCTCTGCCTTCTCTGCAGTTCCCTATTTCTAAAATTTGTTACCTAAATTCTCCTATTTTCAAGATTTGGTCCACACATTTCGACAGTCCCCTATTTTCAAAATTTGTTTCGTAAGGTCCCCTATTTTCAATATTTGGTTCCTGAAGTCTCGGTCTCTACATTCTCTACAGTCTCCTATTCTCAAGATGTGTTTTCTAGGGTCCCCTATTTTTAATATTTATTTCCTAAAGTGCCTTATTTTCAAGGTTTGATCTCTACACTTTCTACAGTCTCCTATTTTCAATTCTTGTTTGCTAAAGTCCCCTATTTTCAAGATTTGTTTCCTAAAGTTCGCTATTTCGAAGAACTGTGCCTTCGAGTTTTTTTCAGATTCAAAAGGTCTTTTCGAATTTTGAAAGATTTTTATATACTGATCCATAATAGATAATTCCATATTTGGCAGACCACACTTTTTAACAACAAATTTGAAAACTCTTTTATAAGTGTCTACAAAATTTTTTCCGTTATTTAAGGCCTTTTTGCAGATATAAATACCCTAATCAAAAATTGAAAAGTCCTAAGGAAAAAAGGCAAAAATGTAGCAGGTTTTCCGAACAGTCATTTTTGTAATTAAAGAAAATTAAAAACATTGTTTAAAGACTGTAGAATTTAAAAAAAAAAAAATGTTGAATAAAATTTTCAACCATTCTAGAACGTTGCAGGTTATTTCAGATTATTTCAGATCATTAATCAACACTGTACAACATTTTATTCTAGAAAATTTTATAATATTTAAAAACAAATTTTACTCAATACTATAGAAGCTCCAAAAATATTCCAGAATTTTAATAGAATTTTAGAAAAGAAGTATTCATTAAAATTCGTAAACCATTCTATAAATTCCCTGGATATTCTAAAGTAATCTAGAAGATTTTAGATTCTTAAGAGATATTCAAGAACATTCATTTCCAGAACATTCTGAAACTTTACAGAAGATTATATATTCAAAAATCACCAGTACAGTCTAAAATACTCTTATATTATTTCAAATTCCATAATAGTCTAGAGCATTCTAAAACATTATAGAACATTCCAGAATATTTTATAAAAGCCAAGAACATTCTACAACTCTCACATAATTTCAGATTCAGGTAAACATGACCGTTTTTCAGAAAATTCCGTATCACACAAAAACTTTCAAGAAAATTTTAGATTATTACAGAATATTCAACAATATTCGATACAATTAACTATAGAAATAAAATATAAACCATTTCAAACAAGTCAATATTATTCGTACTATTCTAATGATCATTTCTTACTTACAAAGAAAATTTATAAAGTAGAAACCGTATATTATAAAGACTACTTTAAGCATAAATTTTACTTTTCTTTTAAATTATTTGTAGGCCGTGGCTACATGTGTCGAAATTTCAAGACGAATAGCCGGATTTTTTCGGTACAAACAGACCTGGAAAAGAGACTATTTGTACCGATATTTCAAAATTTCGAAATTTATTTATATAGCCGTATTTTTTCGGTACACACAGACATTACCTTATTTTTATGCAATTGCATATATTAGAAATATCGATTTTCTGTAAATGACATTTTTTTTATATTTTTAGACCCATACGTAGGATGTGAAAAGTCATTTTTCTCGGATGATAACATCAATTTCATTGAGAAAATTTTAGTGGTTCCTTTTTAAAGGTCTCATACAATACCATTGAATTACTGATGAAAAATTGTTAATAATAAAATAGTCCCGAAAATGCCTTGCACCCGAAATTATTCAACCGAGAAAGGGTTAGTCTTCGAGCGGCTTATTACGAATAAGAGAAATGAAACTGTTTCTACTACTTACAGAAAACATAGAGACATTTTTATCTTGATTCAGCGGACGCAGGAAGTATTTCGGAAGAAAGTTCGAGACAAAAGATGTAGAACACGAGATGCACCTTTTGTGCTTTACATTACCAGAGTGCAGAGAAAAGCGTCCACGAAAACTTTTAGAGACAAAATTTCTCAAGTGCTTTTCCTACTAAAAAGAATACAGAAACTAGAAAGCTGAAATTTCTTAAAATTATATCCTTAGAAACTCAAACCAGTTAACATATTTCTGGACTAGAGAACATAAAGAAGCGTTTCTTCCTTTAACAATATAACTTAAATAATAATTCAAAATCGAGTTTGAAATGGCAAGCTAGTTCTTTTAAAGAAGATTGATTGGTTACTTTTATCTTGAAAACCAAGTAGATGTCTTTAAGTTTGAAAATCTGGCTACGCCACTGATCGTCTCTCAAACCTCGAATAAAAAGGGCATCGTGGGCTTTCTACTATAATAAATATTCACCATAATAGTGATCCTGAATTCGAAGGATCACATGTGCCAAGAGTAAGCTTTTACTGAAGCACTCATGCAATTCCAATGATCTGTGTGCTCGGGAGAAAAGATCTAGAGCAGTTCTTGAAGTCGATTTGCGTGACTTGCTTGAATCGAGTTCACATGTTAAACATATATTTTCCTCAAAGTGTCTCTTTTATTTTCCCTCCTTTCATTATTTTCTTTTCGACTTCTCCTAACTGTTAATGTAAGGATGTCAAATTCGAAAATTTCTTTCAACTTTTAATCTTTTCAAATGAGAGGGCTTTGAATTTCTAAAACTTTCGAATTTGACAACTTATAAACTCAAAGATTGATACTTTAAAACTTGGTGAAACGTTTTTTAATCCTTCAAACTTTGTTCACTTGAAATTCATAGAGGCTTTTAGACAAGAAAGCTTTCAAACTGAACATTTTGAATAAATAATAAAACAATTTGAAATTCATTGAGTTGATTAAAGCCCATCCGGAACCAATATCAGAGATAGAATGTGATGAACAATAAATGTTCAGAAGAGCGTACTTTGCAGGCAGCTGTCAATCCGTTGCTGGGATGACATAAAGTGGTTTAAGCTGCAATTATCGTGGCTCTAATTATCGCTGCGTGTGTGCACTTCACAGGCACGCATTTCTCGTTTCTCGTAATATAATGTTTAATATGCCAGTTCCGGGAAATGTCATGAAAGCTACCGGTCGGAAGTACGGCCGGAGAGCAGGGTCATCAAACAACACTTCTAAACTGTTTGAAGACCCGACGCAACTTTCTAGAGGTGCTAACAAGAAACGTTTCTCCGACTCAAATGTCGATTTCAAACCAAACTTGCTTTATCTTAGTGGAGTTCTCAAACTACTCGAGTTCAGTTCGATTGTCCAAGTTTTTGATTCGAAATCGTCATGGTTACGAAACTATCGTATAAGTTTCTGATTCGGTGGTAGATTCCCTGTTACATATTCGGAATTTCATCTACTTTCGGAAATAATAAGAGGATAAATGGCTTATGAACTCCCTGCTGTACATGATGAAGTTTCAAATGATTGGAAAAAGGTGATTATCGTCCCAATCTACAAGGGGAAGGGTGATAAGGGCGACTATGCTAATTATAGAGCGTTTAGTCTAATAAGTACCGTGGGCAAAATATTCACCAAAATACTGATTAAGAAGGTCATGGAAATAACTAAAGAAAGGATCTGGGAAGTTTAAAGTGGATTTATGCCTGGAAGATCATGTGCGGATCAGATATTTAGCTTGAGACAGATCATAGAAAAGCGTTTGAGAGTAAACAAAAGAGTTTTCTGTGCATTTGTTGATTTTGAAGAAGCTTTCGATAAGGTGAATAGATCTAAACTTTGGGAAGTCCTCAGAGAATGTGGAGTGAATGGTTGGCTTCTAAGAGCAATAAAAACAATATACAATGGTAGTCAAGCGAGTGTAAGAGTGAATGGAC
>JAUMHM010000005.1:28137045-28160991 GCA_032362435.1 Melikaiella ostensackeni | reverse complement strand
TGCTTGAAATGGGACTTGTGGCACTCCTGTGACTGGTCACAGAAATAATTCAAGTCACACCCCTACCACTTACCAATGCTTCGTGGGGAGGGGATAGTAACCCTGTGACTATTCACAGAAACAATTTAAGTCACACCCCGTTCCCTTTCCAATGTCTCGTGGGGGGGGGGGAAGGTACCCTTGTGACTGGTGGAATGAATAATTTAAGTCGCACCCTGCCCCTTTCGAATGTCGCGTGGGGGGAGGCACTCCTGTGACTGGTCACAGGAATAGTTCAGGCCACACTGCTGCCTCTTGTGCTGTATTGCTGCGATTTAAATTTGTATCGTCCATTTTCTCGAAAGTTATTAGTCATAGATTAAAAATGTACTCTGAAGATTGATCTTCTACCAAAAAAGGAGAATTTTTAACAAAATATATTAATTTTCAACGCAACATTTTTACAAATTTGAATTTTTTAAAAAAATTTTCTTATGCGTCTATAGTTCATTTGGGGTGTGAATCACAGTTTTAGATTTAAGTTACAATAATTATAATTTTTTTTAATAAAGTTGAAGTACTCGCATAGAAAGTACGAAAACGAGCGCGGAATGCGAGACCGCGTCCGCGCATCACATGTGCGCTCAATCTTGGCGCCGCGCGCCGTTTTTGAGTTTTAAATAAATCCTGAAATTCAAATCCGAAATCGTTTAAATACAAAAAATGAAAAGCTGATGGATAAGAAGGGTGAGAAGGATTTATGGATTGAGAGGGACAAGGAGGGGTGGCTAGCAAAAGAGGGGGAGAGATAAGCTGTTGGGGAGGGGATGATAAGTGATTGGGTGGGGGAGACGAAAAGATATACGATGTAAGGAAGGGGAAGATAGTTGAGTGGTGATGAGATAGTGGAGTAGAAGTCGGTGGGAGGGAGAGGAAGAGCTTGGAGAGAGATATTGGAGTGGTGGTAGTTTGAGGATATGAGGTAGTGGAGAAGATAAGTTGGAGGGGTGGGTGAGTTTGGGTGGAGGAGAGAGACGAGGAAAGGGTTGCTGGAGAGAACGAGCGGGTAAAAGTGTTTGATGAGGGGGAGTGGGAGGAGGAAGATGAGTGATACGAGAGGGAGAGATACTAATAGCGGATGAAGGATGGTTGATTATAAAGAATTGATTATGTGATGATTAATTATAATTGGCTGATAATAAAGGGGGAGAGGGGAATAAAGTGGGGGAGAAGATGATTAAATGGAGGGTAGACGTTGAAGGAAGGGAGAATTTTGAATGGGATGTAAAGGGTTTTATGGGGGAAGGGTAGGGACAAGGACAGACAAGCTGGAAAAGTGAAGGCTGCGAAAGGGTATATTATAGTGAAGTGGGAGTGAGCTGGTTGTAGTATGTGATGAGGAAGGAAAGAAGGGGGTAGATGAGCCAGACGAGAGGTAGAGATACTAATAGTATAAGGGATGGACGATAATAAAGGGAGAAAGGGGAATATAGCGGAGGAGGAAACGAGTTAACAGAGGGTAGACGTTAAAGGAGAGAAAAATTTTGAAGGGAGTATAGAGGGGTTTATATGGGAAGAGCGTCGTCCATATATGATGATACGATGTTAGAAGGAGGGAGGGGTTTCACAAAAGCGTAACGCTAATGATATCAGGGTACGGAAAAACTCGGAAAATGCGTGACAATAAAGAGGGTAAAAGATACTAATGGTATAGCGGATGGATGATAATGAAGGGGGAGAAGGGAATATAGTGGAGGAGAAGATGAATTGGTAGAGGGTAGACATTAAAAGAGGAGAAAATTTTGATAGGGGCGTAAAGGGGTTTATATGGGAATGGCCTCGTCCAAAAATGACGCCACAATGTTAGAAGGAGGGAGGGGTTTCACAAAAGCGTGACGCTAATGATATCAGGATACGGAAAGACTCGGAAAATGCGTGACAATAAGGGGGGTAAATGTAAAAAATGTCGGAAAATTGCGTGTCATCATCTATGGACGACGCCAAGGGATGAAACGAGGGCAGAATAGCTAAAAAGGTGAAGGATGAGAAAGGGAAAGAGGGGAAGATTTTAGTGACGAGGGAATGAGCAGGTGAAAGTGTGTGGTGAGAAAGGATGGGAGGGGGTAGTTAAGCGAGATGAGTGGGAGAGATACCAATGGGATGAAGGATGGTTGATTATAAAAGATTGATTATATGACGGTTGATTATAATGAGATGATAATCAAGGGGGAGCAAGGAATATTGCGGGAATGGAGATGAGTAGACTGGTGGTAGACGTTAAAGGAGGGAAAATTTTTTAATAGAATGTAGAGGTGTTTATAGGGGAAATTACGAAACAAGAACAGAAAAACTGGAGAATTGAAGGATGCAAAAGTTTGGATTTTAGTGGCGTCAGGGTTAGCGAGTGGAAGTGTGTGATGAGGAAGTGAAGATGGGGGTATATGAGCGAGACAAAAGGAAAGGTACCAATGGTATAAAGGATGGATTATAATAAAGGGGGAGAGGGGAATATGGAGGAGGAGGAGATGAGTTGATAGAGAGTAAAAGTTGAAGCAGGGGAAAATTTTGAAGGGGTTATAGAGGGGTTTATATGGGAAAGACGTCGTCCATGAATGACGTCACAATTTCAGAAGGAGGGAGGGTTTCACCAAAGCGTGACGCTCATGGTGTCAGGATACGAAAATACTCAGAAAATGCGCGAAAATAAGGGGGGTAAGGGTAAAAAATGTAGGAAAATTGCGTGACATCATCTATGGATGACGCAAAGGGACGGAACGAGGACAGAAAAGCTAGAGAGGTGAAGGATGAGAAAAGGAAAGAGGGGAAGATTTTAGTGACGACAAAGCGACCGGGTGGAAGTGTGTGATGATGAAGAGTGGGAGGGGATAGATGGGCGAGATGGGAGGGAAAGATACTAATGGGATAAAGGATGGATGATAATAAAATAGGGGAGGGAAATATAGAGGAAGAGGAAATGAGATGGTGGAAAGTAAACGTTATAGGAGGGGGAAATTTTGAATGGAATGTGAAGGGGTGTATGGGGGACGGGACTGGACGATGACAAAAAAGTTGAAAAGGTGCAGGATGAGAAAGGGAAAGAGGGAAAAAATTTTGAGACGATTGGTGAGCGGACGGAAGTGTGTGATGATGAAGAGTGGGATGGGATAGATGGGCGAGACGAGAGGGAGAGATACTAATAGGATAAAGGAAAGGGGTTAATAAATTAGGAGAGAGGAATATAGAGCAGGAGAACATGAGTTGGTGGAGGATAGTCGTTGAAGGAGGGGAAAGTTTTGAATGAGTTGTAGACGGGTGTATAGGGAAAGGGACGAAACAAGGATAGAGAAGTTGAATAGGTGAATGGTTAGAAAGGGAAAAAGGGGGAGATTTCAGTGACAGGGGGTGAGCGGGTGAAAGCGTGTGATGATAAGGGGTGGGAGGGGGTAGATGGGCGAGACGAGAGGGAGAGATACTAATGGGATGAAGGATGGATGATAATAAAGGAGGAGAAGGGAGTATAGTGGGGGGAGATGAGTTGTTGTAGGCAAGACGCTGAAGAGGGGAAATTGGGGGGGGGGGGGTGAGGGGTTCATGTTCCCACCTCCTTCAATTCTTTTTTATTCATTACTTTTGAAATCATTCTTATTTCAAACTTAAAAATTTATTTTTTATGCCAAAATAAAAGTAGAAAGCCAAATGCAGAAGTAAGCCAAAGTAAGTTTTTCTCGAGTAAACAATTTAGCAGTTTAATTTATTTTACTGTGAGCAACAGGTGTGTGAGTTAACTAAAAATCAGAGACCAGCCTGGAATCCATCAGCTGCGAAAGTAATTTTGTAAATTCTAAATTTCCAAAAATTCAGTACACTTCCATAGAAAAAATTGGGTGCCTCCTTCGAGAGTAATTTGAGCGTTCGAATTTCTCTTTTTTTATTGCAGACGAGGACAAGGACGGAGCCGTAGGCTAGTGGAGTGCGCAAGATAAACCGTGAAGTGGAGACGGTCCTTTGGCAGTGGCGCTTTGGGTGGTCTCCGGCTCAACGTGGGTGGCCACTCACTAACACAATTTTGATATTAAGGAATCTGTGTGTGCATGAACCAGAATTTGAACGTGTATTCGCACGCACGAGCGCACACGCGCTTTGCGGCGATATATCATTTTAGTGAGGGCTGCGAAGCACCTATCAACATCCACTTCGAAATGGACCGATCTTTCTGGTATTTAGAACCCTGACGATCGCGAAACCCTTATCGATCGTTCATTTTCATCCTCATCCTCAGAATCCCTTCTCCAAAAGAGACTCTCTCATCTATTCTAGAATTCTAGACCCGAGACTGTATTTCAGGTTGAAATATTTGTCTACACAAATACCAGTAGCTGAAATTGAGTATTATGTTTCTTTATTATTTTATTGAAGCTGAAGTGCTAACTGCAAAGGAAATAAAATCTCAGTGAAGGTTCTAAGGGCTTAGAATTTAATGCACTAATGCGCCAAAACGTTCAAATAGAAGGCAATAAATTCTAAGATGCCATATAACCAAAAGATTTTTTTTCCATAAAATAATTTAAAAATTATTTCTTTTAAACTGGTTGAATGAATCAAGATTTTATCAGTTGCTAATCCCAGTATAAGGGTTTATTTTCTGATGTTTATAGATGACGCGCTTCGATACAGATCTGTATCCTTATCAAATCATTTTTCTTAACAAAAGATCGTTGAAGCTAGAAAAACACGATATTTTTTAAATATCATTATACATGTAGTATTATTTATAACCTAACAAGAAGCGAAGAAATCTAATGCTAAAAGAGAAAATATATATTTACCTCGTCGGAGAAATTGAAGATAGTTGAAAACAATTAAAATAATGTTGTTTCATGAAGAAAAAAAAAGTTGATTTGTATTAAAAGCATAATAATGCTTATTTAAAAATAGCATGTAAAGGTCAGACCAAATACATAACCTCCACAGAAAATATGGATTTGAAATTTAATGCCATTTTTTTCAAAAAAAACTTATAATATAATGAATATTATTGAATAAACATTGTAGAAAATTTTATAAATCACAGGAAAATATTCTGGATTATCTTAAAAAATAAATAGTTACATTTTTAAACAATAATTGAAGACGGACATGTGCCACTTATGGGTTAGGCGTTATAACAGCTTTTAAGGTTAAGTTAAGATGTCATGTGATATTTTTACCCGGGAAAATTGACCATTTAAAAATTTTTATATGAGAAATGAGATTGTGGTATATAATACTCCAGTTTTGAATATCAGTTCTGTAACTTATTGCCTTTTTTCTTTCGCGTGTAAATCATTTCTAAAGTAAATCTTTTATTTTCGTTTGGCTCTATAGTTAAAATTTCAACACTTTTAATATTGAAATCAAAATTATGAAATTTTGAACAGGCATGCTTTGCTAAAGCTGTATTATCTTTTTTTCCACAGATTTTCCATGTTCTTTAATCCTAACACCTAAGTGCCTGCAGGATTGACCAATGTATATCATCTTGCAATTTAAACATGATATTCTATGAATAATATTTACTTTATAAAATTTATCAATTAAGTCTTTAACATTTGGAAAGAGAAATTTATCAAAAGTATTTTGAACAAAAACAAAACGATTCGGATGTTGCTCTTTCTATTGAAAATTCTGAAAAAAACTTCGTCAAAACCACTAATATATAGCATTACAATAATTTTCTTTTGATTTGCAAGATCTGTAATTTGTTTATTCGTATTTTTTGATTCCGTAATAGTCTTATAACGTTCAGCTATTTTTGATTATAACAAGTCTATGGGATACCCACTTTTTAAGAAGGTTTTTTTTACAATGTTTAAATTTTCATGTAACTTCGTGTAACTGGTTACTTTTTTTGATAAAGATAGTGGTGACGAAGTTACTTTTGTTAATAAGTAACGAATTGGTAACTAGCCACATTTTTTTCAGTAACAGTAACTATAAAAATCGCTACTTTTTTAGTTACTTTCGAAATGTAGTTCACAAGTCTGTTTTACGACAATCAATCAATTTTATTGCTTTTGCTACTATTTTTTCATTTTGAGTACTCAAATTCTGGCGGTAAATAGCCATAGAGATTTATAGCTCAAGATGAGAAAATTGTAATTTTTTGTTTCACGCTGGAATTATAAATTTCCAATAATCGATAGACAAAATTTTAGAAGGAAAAAAGTTAACTTCAAAGTTAAATATTCATTTTTTTGGTTTGTTTGTTTAAAAATTTAATTATGTTGTTCAAAATTCAACAATTTCGCAAGAAAATTATTCTATTTGTTTGCAAATTCAACTGTTTTGTTGATAATTCGTTTTTTTGGATTGAAAATTCAACTATTATGGTAGAAAACTCAATGATATGGTTGGAAACTAATTTTTTTGTTGAAAATTCGTTTTTTGGTTGAATGCAACTGTTTTTGCTTTAAATCTGAAATTTCCTTTTTTTTCGTTAAAAATAAATTTTTTCAATTGAAAATTTAACTATTCCATTTATGGATGAAAGTTGTCTTCCTAAGTTGAAAATTCATAAATTTTGTTGCAAATTCGTCTAATTTGGTAGAAAATTTGCTCGAAAGTCTAACAATTTTGTTGAATTTGCGTTTTTTTTGGTTCAATATTAATTTTTTCTACTGAAAAATTAACTATTCCATTTTTGGTTAAAAATTCATCTTTTTCAGTTGAAAACTCATGTATTGTGCTGAAAATTTGTCTTTTTCGTAGAAAATCAATCTTCTTTGTTGAAAATTGAAAAGTTCTTTTCAAGGATTTGAATAATTTGTTGAATATTCAACTAACTGGTGAAAAGTTGAACTTCTGTATTTAAAATTCATTTTTTTTTTTTGGTTGCCGATTCATCATTTTAGTTGAAAATTCATCTCTTTGGTTGAAAATCCAACTATGATTGGTTGAGAATTCTCTTTTTTTATTAAAAATTTCATTAGTTATTTGAGAATTTAATTATTTGGCTCAAAATTACCTTTTTTGTTGAAAATTCCTATTTGCGGGTCAAAACGCAACTATTTTGTAGGAAATTCGCTTTTTTGGCTACAAATTTCAACAATCTGTTTGATTTTTTATTCTCTCATGTTGAAAATTCGTCTCTTTTTGGTAAACAAAATTAATTGCTCGGTCGCAAATTCATCTTTTTGGTCAATTTTTAACTACTGGGTTGAAGGTTTGACTCTTCTGTTAAAAATTTATTTTTTTTGGGTAAAGAATCATCATTTCAGTTGAAAATTTATGTCTTTGGTTGAAAACGTAGATATTTGGTTGCAAATTTGTTTCTTTTTATTTTGTTGAACAATAATTCCTTAATTTAAATTTAATTATTCCATTTTTGGTTGAAGAATTATATTTTTCGGACAAAAATTCAACTGCTTGGTTTGAAAATTTATATTTTAGATGAAAATTCATCTCTTTGGTTCAAAATTCCACTATTTCGTTGAAAATTCGTCGTTTTTGTTAAAAATGAACTTCTTGAAAATTTCTTTTTTTGGTTGAAGATTCATCATTTTATTTCGAAATTCGTTTCTTTCATTGCAAATTTGACTGTTTTGTGGAGAGAAATCTTTCTTGATTGAACAATTATTCTTTTAACTGCAAATTTTACTGTTCTATTTTTGGTTTAAAATTTGTATTGTTTAGTTGAAGATTCAACTATTCGGATGAATATTCATGTATTTTATTGAAGATTCATGTTTTTTTTTGGTAGAAAATTAGTCTTCTTGGTTGAATACTCATATCTTAGTTTGAAAATTGAACTACTTTAGTTTAGTTGAGTAGTTTCGAAGTCTATTTTTGAATTGTGCATGTTTCTGTGTTCTATTTTAGTACATAAAAACTTTCATGAGAAACTAGATTTTATTTCTATTTCTAAGAAATTAAATTCAATATTTATCTGAAAATAAAAATGAAGAAATCAGTATCAAATGTCCTTTGATCCATTTTTCTATTTTTTCTATTAATATCAATCTTTTTTGGAAACACCCCATGAATCTTACTCTTTATTTTCATTTTTAGGTGATAATTGAATTTAATTAATGTAAGTTTCATTATTTATAACTGCAGTCTTCCTATAAATTATCCCTGATGGAGAAGTTTAAATTGGCTTCGAAACATGTTGGGTCCCCAGTAGTATAAAAAAGACGAAGGAAGGGTAAGAGAGAGGTTGGTTTGATCGACACTTTCTTTTTCTCCCACTTTTTCCATTTTTTTGTACATTTATTGTGAATTTGTTTCTAATGAGCCCTAAAATTGGATAGTTTCGCAGTCTATTTCTGATTTGTAGATTTTTAGTTGTGTTCCATTTTATTACATGAAAACTTTCATAAGAAAGTAGATTTCATTTCGATTTTCAAGAACTTGAATTAAATTAGTATCTGAAAATAAAAATGAATTAATATCAAATGTTCTTTGGTCCATTTTTCTATTTTTTCTATTCATATCAATCTTTTTTGGAGAAACCCCATGAATCTTACTCTTTATTTTTATTTTCAGGTAATAATTGAATGTAATTAATATAGATTCTATCACTTATAACTTCAATCTTCCTATAAATTATCCCTGATGAGGAAGTCAGAATTGACTTCGAAACATGTTGGTCCCCAGTAGTATGAAAAGACGGAGGAAAGAAAGAAAGAGTGAGAGGTTGGTTTGATTGACTCTTTCTTTTTCTTCAACTTTTTTCATCTTGTTGTACATTTATTGTACATTTATTTCTAATGAGCCCTAAAATTGGATAGTTTCGAAGTCTATTTTTGATTTATGGATTTTTTTGTGTTCCATTTTAGTACATACAAACTTTCATGAGAAAGTGGATTTCATTTCGATTCTCAAGAAATTAAATTCGATTATTATCTGAAAATGAAAATAAAGAAATTAATATCGAAAGTTCTTTGGTCCATTTTTCTATTTTTCATCAATATCAATCTTTCTTGCAGAACCCCCATGATTCTTACTCTTCATTTTTATTTTCAGGTAATTATTAAATTTAATTCATATGAGTTTCATTACTTATAACTGTAGTTTTCCTATCAATTATCCCTCATGAAGAAGTCTAAATTGCCTTCGAATCATGTTGGGTCCCCGGTAGTATAAAAAAGACGGAAGAAAGAAAGAGAGAATGAGAAGTTGGCTTGATTGACTCTTTCTTCTTCTCCCACCCTTTTCATTTTATTGTACATTTATTGTACATTTGTTTCTAATAAGCCCTAAAAGTGGATAGTTTCGAAGTCTATTTTTGATTTACGGATTTTTCATGGGGTTTTTTTTTTAGTACATGAGAACTTTCATAAGAAGGTAGATTTCATTTCGATTTTTAAGAAATTAAATGTAATTATTATCTGAAGATGAAAATAAATTAATATCAAATGTTCTTTGGTCCATTTCTATATTTTTCCTATTAATATCTTATCTTTTTTGGAAAAACCCCATGAATCTTTCTCTTTATTTTCATTTTCATTTAATAATTCAGTTTCATTATTATAGGTTTCATTACTTATAATTGCAGTTTCCATATAAATTATCCCTGATTTGAAGAAGTCTAAATTGGCTTCGAAACATGTTGGGTCCCCAGTAGTATAAAAAAGACGGAAAAAAGAAAGATTGAGAAGTAAAGTAGGTAGTTTCGAAGTCTATTTTTGATTTATGGATTTTTTCGTGTTCTATTATAGTACGTAAGACTTTTTTATAAGTAAGTAGATTTTATTTCGATCTTCAAGATATTATCTGCTAAAGGACATAATGGGAGATGAGATAAGCCGATATGTGGTTTGTGTATTTTATGCGGGTGCTGTGGACAAGGGTAAGAAACCTGATGTAACTCTACTCGAGTGCCGAAGGATAATAAAAGAAAAGAGTCAATCGCAATAACTCGTCTGAACTCGACCGGCCGCTTTCAAAGCACTCTGAAAAACAAGAAAAAGGATCACGATCTTAAGTTTACAAGAGATTTCATGATAACATTCCTTTCAATTGAAAAGCTACAGAAGGAAATAAAAATTTTCTAATTTAATTCCTTAAAAATTGAAAAGAAATCTACTTTCTTATGAAAATTTGTTGTGTCCTGAAAAAAGAACACTCAAAAAGTTCACGAATAAAAATAAGACTTCAAGACTATCCGCTTTTCCGGCTCATTAGAGACAAATGTACAATAAATGTACAAACAAAAAAGAAAAAAAACAGGGAGAAAGAGGAAAGAGTCAACCAAAATAAACCTCACTCTTGCTTTTTTCCGTCTTTCTTGTACTACTGGGGACCAACATGTTTTGTAGCCAATTGAGACTTCCTCAACCTACGAAATTTATAATTTTATTTTGAATTTGAATAAACTAGACTTCAGTTGATAATTTTTATTCGTAATTCTGTCACTGTTAAAGTAAAAGCTTTAAAAAATTCATACTACAAACTCGGAAGTTTAAAAATTGATAAATAACTTATTAAAAAATATCCTAATATAGAAAGGATTTATTTTTTTAGGGTTTTCTCAATTTATTACCGTGAGAAATCATAATTAGATATTAATGCTTCAAATAAATAATGTCTAATTATTTCTCTTCCGTATTCTGAAATTAAAACATTTAATTTATTTAGTGATGAGTAACTATAGTTATTGCAGTCAAAAATGCGGGCAGAAGCTGACTGGGATTTACTAACCTGTTCGGTAAAAGTCTTGCAGATCAGCCCTAAAAGCGGTTCACGCATTTGAAAAAATATTTCAAAATATTTCAAAAGGTCTAAAATATTTCCAAGAATTTCGAAGGGTTTCAAGAGATTTAATTTTTTATGGGATTGCAAAGAATTTTCTAAACCTTATAAGGTTTTAAAGGATTTCATAGGATTTAAAAGGTTTGAGGGTATATTTAATAATTCCAAGTAACTTCAGAAAATGTCAAAGATTTCAAAAAATTTTAATGAATTTTTACAATTCTGAAGGATTTCATAGGACTTCGAATGTTTCAAGGGATTTTATAATATTTCAATGAATTTCAAAAATCCTGGGAAATAAATTTTCCAGGATCACAAAGGATTTCTAAGATTCTAAAATATTTCAAGGTATTTCCAATTATTTGTAAGAATTTGAAATATTGTAGGATATTTTAAAGGATTTTAAGCAATTCTCGTTAAATTTCAAATATTTGAAGGGATTTAAAAGATTTTGGAGTATTTTAAAATATTCTAAGAAATTGTCAGGAGCTTTAAATAATTGCATAGGATTTCAAAAGCTTTCAAGGGATTTGAAATATTTTAAGGTATTTGAAAAGATTGTAAAAGATTTTTAAAAATGTTCAGGAATTTACAATTTAGAAAGCACTTGATGATCCCCGAAGTGCAAAATTTTTTTAAAAATCCAAGATGGCGGCCAATTCAATATTCCAAAAATAGCTCATTTTTGTAATTTTCAATGAAATATTTTGAAACTTTAGTAGAAAAATAAGTTTGACTTTAGAAATCATCCTATGATCCTAGAAGTCCAAAATTTTAATTTTTCTTTTGCGTTTTTGAAATTCTGTTCAGAGTAATACAGCTTGAAACAAAACTGGAAAAACACAACAAAAATTTAAAAATTTGGACTTCTGGGATCATAAGATGACTTCTTAGATCAAACTTCTTTTTCTCGCAAAGTGTTGAAATATTTAATTGAAAACTACAGAAATGAGTTATTTTTTAAATATTTAATTGGCCGCCGTCTTGGATTTTATTTGTAATTTTGAACTTCTGGGATCATCGAATGATTTTTAAAGTCAATATTTTTTTTCTAGCAAATTTTAAAGATATTTCATTGAAAACTGCAAAAATGAGCTATTTTTGGAATTTTAAATTGGCCGTTATCTTAGACTTTTTCAACATTTTTGACTTCGTGGATCATCGAGTGCTTTTTGAAGCGACAATTTTTTTTATAGCGAAGTTTGAAAATATTTACTTGAAAACTGCAAAAACGAATTATTTTGAGACTATTCGATTGACCGCCATCGTGAATTTTTCCAAAATTTTCAATTTTCCTGTCCACCAATTGGCGAGACTCCAAAAACCTAGATTCTAAATTCCTAGAAACGGTTTATTTATTGTTTGATATTTGATCAACAAATTATCATGAGTAAAGTGCAGTTGGCGATACTCCAAAAACACTCATTCTATATTTTTCTGACCACCATTCAATTTACAATAATTCATTAGATTTTTGTGCAACGTTTAAACATTCTAAGTTAATAACTATAGAAAATGAAATTTTCGACCTTAATTGTTGGGTCCTCCATTTTGAAAATTTCGAAAACTTCAAGTCTTTTAGAAGTAAGATATTTTAGGTATTACTCAGAGATTATCGTCCTATGTGAAGAATTGATTTGAATAAAAACTGGGTGATTGGACGAAGAGGCAGGAGAAGCCGATTCAGCTTTCGTTAATTAATTTTTTTCCTCAAAACTAACTATCGGACTATACAAATTAAAACTAACAATTTTCGTCATTAACATGCACCCGGATTTTTTTTACAGAAATACAAAGATAAAATACTTTTTATGAAGCTATTTACTAAGTTCACAAGTCATTTATAAATGCATAAATTTACCAAGCTTGTGAAATTATTTATTCCTAAATACACTAGTCTTTGTTATTAATGAATTAATGAATAAATTTACCAACTTTGCGAAATTATTGGTTTCCAAATTCACAAGTCCATTTCTTATAAACAAATAAATTCTCTGACTTGTAACCTTATTTATTTCAAATTGCAGTTGTCTCTTTCCTTTACAAATAAATAACTTTACAAAGTTGTGCAATTATTTATTGTCAAATTCGCAACTTCATATTTTTCATGAATAAATGTACTATATTGCAATATTATTTATCACAAATATAGTCTCTATTGCACACTTGCAAATAAATAACTGTACTGAAATATAAAATTATTTATTTATCCATTCACATGTTTATAAATAATACGGCTCGGTTCATGCAAGGAGTCATTGAAAACTTATTTATTCATAAAGAATAGTGCTTTGTGAAATTAGCAACAAAAAATTTGAAAATTTCGAAAATTTATTTGTTTCTAAGAAATGGATTTGTGAATGTGGAAATAAGTAATTTCGCAAAGTTGGTAAATTTATTTATTTATTTATTCGTAAAGACAGAAAATTGTGAATTTCTAAAGAAATAATTTCAGAAGGTTAGTAAATTTCTTTATTTGTAAAGGAAAGTCAATTGTGAAGTTAACAATAAATAATTTGACAAGTTAGGCAATTTATTTGTATATAAGAAGTGAACTTGAGAATTTGGAAATGAATAATTTCGCAAAGCTGGTAAATTTATTTATTCATTTATTCATAAAGAACCAAGACTTGTGTATCTATAAATAAATCATTTCACAAGATTGGTAAGTTTATTTATTTATAAAGGAAACTGACTTGTAAAGTCAGCAAAATATAATTGTCTAATTTTAGTAAATTCATGCATTTATAAATGACTTGTAAACTTAGTAAATAACTTTATAAATAGTGTTTTATCTTTGTATTACTACAAAAAATAATTTTAGGATGTATGTTAATGACGAAAATTGTCAGTTTTCATTTTTATGTTCCGATAGTTAGTTTTGAGGGAAAAGATAAGTTACCAATCGCAATTCTCTGGGTAATCTGCGATTTTATCATTCTAGTACAAGAAGTGACCGCTACCGCCTTCTGAACGCGCTGCTAAATCGGCTTCTCCTGCCTCTTCGTCTGTCATCTTCCGCCGCCTAGTTCTCAAAGAAGTTGGAAGTGTTTTTCACTTTTGTTTCGCATTGAATCGTAGAATTCGCTTTACAATTGTAAAGTTTAGTTTGTGGAAGGACTCTACACAGCGCGTTTTTTTATTTAGTGTCGGTGTTGTGTCTGTAAAATATGATTGAAGTCAAATCTGTTTGACACTCGCCATCTCTTTCTCGAGAATTGTCTGCTCGGTGCTGATTTCACCGTTTCGGAAAATGAATATTTCCTATCAAAATATTCATTTTCTTATAAAAAATGCGATGTATTTCTTATTATATGGATTCGGAAATTCCATCAGACCGGCGAATACTTAGTGAGTTTTGTCTATTTGTCCTATAATCAACTTCTAAAAATAAATATGGGGTCAGGGCCATGTTTATAATTAGGGACACCCAAAAAATTCTATTATTATTATCATACCATTAAGCCAAGTCCCTTTTGGGGTAAGCGTAACCTGTTCGGTTCTAGCCTCGTTATACTACCGGGGATCAAGTAATTCATATGCTAAGGGTAAGTACGGGATGTGTATGAGAGGGGATAGGTTTTAGATCAGTCTGGAAGTCGCGTGTTGTTCATTCAAACGACACACTCATCCCATAACACCGCTCCGACACGGGACGCTGATCAATCTCTCTAGCAGTCACCCCAGATGAAGAGTTCCACAAAGCCATCATACTAATCCACTGAGAAAATTTCTTCACACGGGCCCATTAGTATCCAAAATCTTTCGTTTGAAACATCACTCTTCTTATAAATAATGGTCCTCCATGCATCTCTATCCTTGCTTACATATTTTGCTTCCGTTACATCCATACACCGTTTCACGCACGTTAGTCCCCTTTATCCAACGTCCTCAAATATAGTTCATAAATTTGCGAAAGTTAGTAATTTTTTAGAAATGTGTCACAGTTTTCGATTATTACTTTTTTCTATTTTGAAATATGGAATATTTTAAAAAGATTGGTTCTATATCAGCCTAGAAAATGAATTTTTTTTTTTGAACATTACGCGTGCAAATTACGTGACGTGTGCAGCTGAGAGGTTCGAGTAAAGACGGCGGAAGTAACAAAGAGCCGTTTATCCTTGTCCGCCAAAAAGTAACAAGGGCCGCTCCCTCCGGGAAGATTAGATTAAGTTCTGGTCTCTGGTTTCCTGTCATAAGGACGATAACTACAATGGGAACGGACACGGGGCTTTTAACGCAACCCCACCCTCATTAACCTTGGAAAATGTACAGGTGATACTCATGTCACCCACACCCACATATCTTCCTTTTTTATGCTAAAAAGCTGTATATATAATCTCGTGGTAGGCGTTGTGTTCAAACCTTGAATTTTATTATTACCTCGATTAACGTCGATATTCAAACATACGAGTATTTAGAAAAGATTGCAATTTTTTTTTCAAATCGCAGAGGTGAAACAAACTTTATGAAGCAATAAAATATTCAGATTCGCCTATCTAATCTTCCTATTCAATTATGCACAATAAATATTGCAAACGATCTCTTAGTTATTGCTTCATAATCTAAACTGTTGAAGTGAATTCAGTTCTATTGAAATTAATTTCTTTTGAATCAAAGTTTATATAGTGAATTTCGATGATTTCTGCTGTTTAATTTGGAAGTTTAATTTATATAAATTGAACTTCAATTCAAATTTAATTTCATTGAATTCAAATTGAATTCTAGTTAATAGACATGGAATTCGTGTACAGCAAAACTAATATCTTGGCATTAGGTATAATGAATTCAGGTGAATTCTAGTGAATATTAGTAAACTTCATTCTAGTATACTCCAATTAAATTAATTCTAATAAATTAAAAGTGGATTCTGGTAAATTGAATGTTAATTTTAGTAAATCAAATTTAATCGCAATATATTTAAATTGAATTGTAGTCAATTCGAGTAAACTGTCAATTTGAGTGAATTCTGATAACTTTAAACTGACCTATAGTAAATAAAATTGTATACTCTGTAAATTTTTAAATTGTATAGAATACGTTTTAAGGGAATTTCAGTAAATCAAAGCGAAATAAAATGACGTTGAAGGAAGTGCTAGAAAATTCAAATTGAATTGTAATAAATTATTTCAGTTAGTTGAATTCAATTGAATTGAGGTCAATTCTAATCTAATCAAGTAAATTTTGAGCCAATTTTTCGAAATTCTGCTCAGTAAATTTTGAGCCAATTTTTCGAAATTCTGCTCAACTAAAGCTAAGTGTGGTCAGTTCAAGTGATTTTTAGTAATTGAAATTGACTTCCAATAAATGCAAATTGATTTGAAAAAATAACACTAAATTCTATAGCTAATCCAACTAAATTATGGCCAGTTGAAGTAAATTCTAGTCAATTCGAGCAAATTGTATTCAATTATAGAAAATTCTGGTCAATTGTGGTCAACTCCAACGAATTCTAATAGCGAGAGTTTAATTCTAGTGTATTCAAATTTATTTAAGTAAATTTCAGTTGAGTTCTACTGCTTTTAAGTTGATTTTTAGTTAACTAAAGTAAATTGAGGTAAATTCTGGTCAATTCAAGTAAATTGTGGTAAATTCAAAAGAATTCTAGTAATTAAAATTAGCTGTCAATAAATAAAAATTAGTTTAAAGAATTAGAGTAGATTCCATAGTTAATCCAACTAAATTGTCTACAATTGAAGTCAATTTTAGTCAAATTGAGCACATTTGGTCGAATTATAGTAAAAATATAATAAATTCTAGTCATCTGTGATTAGTTCAAACGAATTCCAATAGTGAGAAGTGAATGCTAGTGTATTCAAATTCATTTTAGTAAATTTTAATTGAATTTTACTACGTTCGAATTAAGTTCTAATAAACTAAAGCAAATTGAGGTAAATTCCGGCTAATTCTGGTTAATGATAATAAATTTTGGTCATTTCAAGTGACTTTTAGTAATTGAAAATGTTTTCTCATAAAAACAAATTGATTTGAATAAATAACAGCAAATTCTAATGATAATCCAACATAATTGTGGGCAATTAAAGTAAATTCGAACAATTCAAGAAAATTTTGTTGAATTATAGTAAATTCTAGTCAACTGTGGTCAGTTCAAACAAATTCCAATAGTGAGAAGTGAATGCCAGTGTATTCAAATTCACTTTAGTGAATTTTAATTGAATTTTACTACGTTCAAATTAAGTTCTAGTAAACTAAAGCAAATTGAGGTAAATTCCGGCTTATTCTGGTTAATGATAATAAATTTTGGTCATTTCAAGTAATTTTTAGTAATTGAAAATGTTTTCTCATAAAAAAATTGATTTGAATAAATAACAGCAAATTCTAAAGCTAATCCAACATAATTGTGGGCAATTGAGATAAATTCGAACAATTCAAGCAAATTTTGTTGAATTATAGTAAATTCTAGTCAACTGTGGTCAGTTCAAACGAATTCCAATAGTGAGAAGTGAATGCCAGTGTATTCAAATTCATTTTAGTGAATTTCAATTGAATTTTACTACGTTCAAATTATGTTCTACTAAATTAAAGCAAATTGAGGTAAATTCCGTCTAATTCTAGTTAATGATAATAAATTTTGGTCATCTCAAGTGATTTCTAGTAATTGAAAATGTTTTCTTATAAAAACAAATTGATTTGAATAAATTACAGTAAATTCTAAAGCTAATCCAAATAAATTGAGAGCAATTGAAGTAAATTCGAACCATTTCAAGCAAATTTTGTCGAATTATAGTAAATTCTAGACAACTGTGGTCAGTTCAAACGAATTCCAATGGTGAGACGTGCATTCCGGTGTATTTGAATTCATTTTAGTAAATTTCAGTTGAATTCTACTACGTTTAAACTGAATTCTAGTTAACTAAAGTAAATTGAGGTGAATTCCAATGAATTCTGGTTAATTATAGTAAACTGTGGTCAATTCAAGGGATTTCTAGTTATTGAAATAAACTTCTTATAAATTAAAATCATTTTGAATAAAATACAGTGCATTCTGTAGTTAATCCAACTAAATTATTGTCAATAAAAAGTAAATTCTAGTCAATTCAAGCAAATTTTGTTCAATTCTGGTAAATTCTGGTCGACTGTGGTCTGTTAAAATAAATTCTAATAGTGAGACGTAAATTTCGGTGCATTTATATTCATTCTAGAAAATTTTAATTGAATTCTACTACTTTTGAATTGAATTCTAGTTAACTAAATCAAATTAAAGTGAATTGAGGTAAATTCTGGTTAATTATAGTAAACTGTGGTCAATTCAAGGAAATTCTAGTAATTGAAATTAACTTCTTATGAATGCAAATTAATTTAAATAAAATACAGTGCATTCTGTAGGTGATCCAACTAAATATTACCAACTAAAGTAAATTCTAGTCAATTCAAGCAAATTTTGTTCAATTACAGTAAATTCTAGTCAACTGTGGTCAACTTCAACGAATTCTAATCTAGAGAATTTAATTCTAGTGTATTTAATTTCATTGAAGCAAATTCCAATTAAATTCTACTACGCTTAAATTAATTTATAGTTAACTGAAGTAAATTGAGGTAAATTCCGGTTATTTCAAGTAAATCGAGCTGAATTCAAAAGAATTCTAGTAATCGAAATTAACTTCCTATAAATGAAAATTAGTTTGAATAACTACAGTAGATTTTATAGTTAATCTAACTAAATTGTCTCCAACTAAAGTCAATTCTAGTCAATTCAAGCAAATTTTGTCCAATTATACTAAATTCTACCTGTATTCATCTGTGGTCAGTTCAAACGAATTCTGATAGAAAGATTCTAATTCTAGTGTATTCAAATTCATCTTGGTAAATTACAGTTAAATTGTACGACGTTCAAATTAAATTCTAGTAACTTGAAGTAAATTAAGGTAAATTCCGGTAAATTCTTGTTGATTATAGTGAATTGTGGTCAGTACAAGTGATTTATAGTAATTGAAAATATCTTCTAATAAATTCAAAGTGATTTGAATAAATTTCAGTAAATTCTATAGCTAATTCAACAAAATTGTGACCAATTGAAGCGAATTCTAGTCGATTTAAGCAAATTTTGTCTAATTATATTAAATTCTAGTCAACTGTGGTCAGCTCCAACGAATTCTAATAGAGAGAATTTAATTCTGGTGTATTCACATTCATTTTATGAAATTTCAATTGAATTCTATTTAACTAAAGTAAATTGAAGTAAATTCTGGTAAATTCAAGTAAGTTGGGGTCATTTCAAGGGAATCCTATTAATTGAAATTAACTTCTTATAAATCAAAATTAATTTGAATGAATTACAGTAAATTCTATAGATAATTCAACTAAATTGTGGCCAATTGAAGTCAATTCTAGTTGACTCAAGCAGATTTTGTTCCATTGTAGAAAATTCTAGTCTACTGTGGTCAACTCCAACGAATTCTAATAGCGAGAGTTTAATTCTAGTGTACTTAAATTCATTTAAGTAAATTTCAATTGAATTCTACTACGCTTAAATTAATTTCTAGTCAACTGAAGTAAGTTTGCGTGAATTCTGGTTAATTTTGGTTAATAATAGTAAATTGTTGTCAATTTAAGGGAATTCTAGTAATTGAAATTACCTTCTTATAAATTCAATTTAATTAGAACAAATTACAGTGTATTTTGTAGTCAATCCAACTAAATTATTGCCAATGAAAGTAAATTCTAGTCAATTCAAGCAAATTTTGTTCAATTATAATAAATTTTCGTCAACTGTGGTCAGTTCAAATATATTCTAGTGCATTCAAATTAATTTGAGGAAATTGAAGTAAGTTGTTGTGAATTGTGCCTAACTATTTTTTAGTAAATTTTTTCCAGTTTAAAAGGACTCCACTAATTGGAAATAATTTCTAATGAATCTGAATTAATTTAAGTAAATTCAATGTGAACTTCAGTACATTCAATTAATTTAAGTTTACTATCCAGTCACATTACATTCTAGTAAATTCAATCAAATTGTGGTGAATTTCAGTCAATTTAAGCGATTTCTAGGCAATTAAAATTGTACGCTATTAATTTTATGCTGAATCAGGGTGGCCACTGGTCCGGGAAAACCGGGAAATGATGGGGAATATTTTGAAACCGAGAAAATCCGTGAAATGGCAGTGAATCTTTTTTTATGTATAAATAACAAATAAACCATTATTAGTTTGAAATAACCTAAGATTAAAATAATTTGACTTTAAAGAATTCGTGTATAAAATACGTTGGACTTTCTCAATTTTAGTTTTAAAAGAAAGGGAAGAAATTTTGGTGGTCAATTTTTTCCGAACTGGAAGAGCAACTATTTTTGGTTTTTACATTTTTATGGGGTTTGAAACAAGGAAATTTTAGTTTTTAATTTTTGTTCGATTGACAGAGGGATCTTTTTTGTTTTTAAGATTTTTATCGAGTTGAAATGGAAGAAATTTAGGTTTTCACTATTTTATGAATTGGAAGAAAGGTAACATTTTATTTTTAAGATTTTTATAAAGTTGGAAAGGACGAAATTTTGGTTATTTTTTCTCCTTAATTGGAAGAGGGACATTTTTTGTTTTTAAGATTTTTATCGAATTGAAAAGAAGGAAACTTTGGTTTTCGTTGTTCTTCTAAATTAAAGGAGGCCATTTTTTGTTTTTAACATATTTATTGAGTGTACAAGGGCAAATTTCATATTTTTAACATTCAGATGAAAGAAGGGAACTTTTCATTTTCAATTTTGTACCTACATGTTCAATTTATAAAAGTTTTGAAATTAAAATTTTGCAGTTTAACGGCACTGTAATTAAAATTGTTTAATTGAAAAGTGTTGAAATTATTTATTTTAGTAAATTATTGAGCGTTTAAACTGAAAATTTGTTCAACTTCAATTTTAAAAGTTTAAAATTCAAAAGAGTTCCACTTTGAGTGATTTAATTTTCAGTTCATTTTCGATTGCATCAAATAAAAATATTTTCAGCCTTAAGAGTTTGAATTTTTTATTTCATTGACTGTGAAAAATGTTTGCGTACCGGGAAAAAACAGAGAATTTTATGGATCGATTAAAACAGCCACCCTGTAAATGTTGCTCAATTCGAAATAATTTAATGATTCATTTTTTATTGATTCCCGACGTTTTCACATCCCTTTAATTACAAAAAAAACTATTTTCACAAATATTTCTTTCTGTCTTACCGTCTTCCGATATTTTCGGCCTTCTCACATTCGTTGATGAGGGGGTCCAAGCGACGAGAGGGAGGTGCATGATTTCAGCGGAGTTCAGCAGTTCCGTAGCCACAAAGTGGACAGTTCGAACACTCGCGTGTATATTTCGCATTTATTTTTAAATACACGCGGGAAATTCTCTTTATATTAATCAGCCTCTATTATTAAAAAAGGTCCATCCTTTATGATAAAATTAATCTACATTTGTACAAAATAAAAGTAATTAATATCATGTATTTCTACTGAAAGTGGTTCATATGGCCCCGACTGTTTGAATTGTAAAAATTCTTGGAATAGCCTCACAGTCATAGCATGCCATACCCGAGACCGCCGTTAAACGGAGGTTCCAGTGTATTTGTCCACTGTACATATTTTTGGGGTCCCAAAAAGCAGGTCAAGTTTTACCGCTAATTGTTATGATTTTAGCCGATTTGTTTTTCATTATTTTTTTTATTAATATTGCTATGGCTCTTTATTAATTGTGTAATGAATATAGAGATATATCCACCAATGAATGATAAGCCAACGTTTATTTATGATGCTCCATACTGGGAACGATTAATTGTCGCAGTCAGACTTAATCGCCGAAATTGTGGGTTGAAGCTGTAGGTGGACTGGTTGAACCTAGTGTAATAAATTTTCCCATCGACTCCCTTTGGCGGCTCGCGCATTCAAAATGAAGGAACGAGTGTCCTCATTGTCTCCTTGAATGCAACACCGAGACTTGCATACTCAATGCCATTAATCGCTATTGCTATCTGATTATCCCAGAGATAAATCGACCCTCATCATACTCTGAAACCTGATCATACGCAGTATTATTAACAAGTCAAACGAAAAATCGAAATTATTTCTCTCTCCTATACATAAAAATTGTAATATTTGTATATTTCAAGAAAAAAACAGAAATTAATTATAAAATTTCATTTTTTACAGATGAGTGACGAAAAATGTTAAAAAATGAGGAACGAGGAGTTGGATTACTTTGCTCTCATTCTCCAACACTCAAACCGGTCAGTCAATATTTTATGAAATATAATATTTATCTGAGATCTCATTTTCATAAATCTACGATGTAGTTTCGAAAATGTCGAACATCCGATTTTTTCAAAACTATGTATACTTACGCATTTTGAACCGCTGATTACAAATATGATAGTAAAAATTGCCGAAAATTTGACTTTCATGGCAAAAATCATCACAAACTAATAAAATCGTGGTTTTTTTCTATTATTTCCGTAAATAATGGGAATTTCGAAAACTATTTCAGAGCAAAATTGTAGATCTCATCGGAATGCATATTTTATGTCTCATAAATTTTTACTGTTAAGATGATAGTTTTCCAGAAAATGATAGATAAAGCTTAGGAGTTGTAACAAGGTGAGATACGAAAGGGGTTGGATCTTTCTTCAGCGTTCGCGCTTCCGAGTGCGTCTTCATTATTCTCCAGCATTTCTGAGGCCATTCTACAGTGCGAAAAGGAGATTTCTCATCCGTTTTTCTTCATTATTTCATTTATCATTTTATCTTCTTTTTCCGACGGCTGATGTTTTTATTCTTGTTGCTATTCTTTCTTATTCTGATGGATCAAAAATATAATTTTTTTAGTTTGAGTTTAATTCTACAAGATCGGTTTACGTCACACCGCTTCTCCTTTCTAACGTCTCGCGAGAGGCGGAAAGGGACCCCAGTGACTTATCACAGAAATGAAGGTCACAACCCTACCCCTTTTTAACGTTTCATGGGGGTGGGAGGGAACTCCTTTGACTGGTCACAGAAATAATGTAGGTCACATCTCTACCCCTTTTCAACGTCTCGTGGGGGGCGAAAGGGAACCCCTGTGACTGGTCACAGAAATAATGTATGTCACATCCCCACCCCTTTTACTACGAATCGTGGGGACAGGATGGCACCCCTGTGACGGGTCACAGAAATAGTTTATGTCATACCTCTGTCCCTGTCTAACGTCTCATGGGGCGGGAGGAAACCCCTTGTGACTGGTCATAGAAATAATGTAGGTCACATCCCTACCCCTTTTCAATATCTCGTGAGGGGTGAGAAGGCACCCCTGTGACTGATCACAGAAATACTTTGAGAAATATACAATCTTTGTAATTTTTCATTTTTAACTTTGAATATCTCGAAAAATATCACTCGCAGATTAAAAATGGGTGAGACCGAAAATGTGTGCTTTTATGAGATCTACAACTTTCGTCTGGAATATTTTACGAAATTTGTTGTATTTACTGAGATGAGTGCAAGAAAAACAACTGAAACGAGCTAAGAATAGTTTAGATTTTATTTATTTCATTTAATAATGGATTAGAGCAGAGGTTTCTTTGCAAAAATTTTGTCGTAGTTTTTGCAATCAAGTTTATTGTAATAAAAATAAATTAAGTTAAAGTTAAAAAAAAAATAAAATAAAATAAAATAAAATTTTAAAAAATTTAAAAATTAAATTAAAAAATTAAATTAGTATTAAATGTAAGCCTACGATCTACAATTTTTTATTCAAAAGCCTAGAAGTTTGTAGTTGTAGTTTCAAATTTTCAAAAAAATATTTGAATTCGTGTACCCGAAAATATGAATTTTTAACAAAAAGTGATGTATTTTCAATCAAATAGTTGAATTTTTATGCTAAAAAGACGTTTTTTTTAGAAGACAGTTGAATTTTCAATCCAGGAGGACGAATTTTCAACAAAGGGTTAAATTTTTAACAAAATAATTGAATTGGAAAACAATGGTTCTAATTTTTAACAAAACTATTAGATTTTACACAACATAGTTGAATTTTCAACTATAATGACGAATCTTCAATAAAAAAATGAATTTTGAACAAGCAAGTTCAGCTGTCAACTAAGTAGTTGAATTTTCATTCAAAAAAGATTAATTCTCAATGAAAAATATAGGGGCCATCCGCAAAATACGTGATACATATTTCAGAAATGTGCCCCTACCCCACCGACGTGATACGTTTTCATTGTTCTTAACATGAAGAATGATACTTTCACAGACGCTCCCCCCCCCCCAAATATT
>JAUMHM010000005.1:28097955-28108754 GCA_032362435.1 Melikaiella ostensackeni | reverse complement strand
AGAGTACAAAATAATGTAATATATTCTATGCTATATCAAAGGATTGCATGGGCTTTCCAAGGCTTTCACGGAATTTCGAGAGATTTCAAGGAATTTAATATGATTTCCCTATATTTTAGAGATTTATGAAGAATTTTGTAGATGTCAAAAAGATTCAAAAGTTTTCGAAGTATTTTCCGGGAGTACAAAAATTTCAGTGAACTCAGCAAAGGATTTCGCGGGATTTTGAAGACTATCAAGCATATCATTTTAAGGAATTGCTGAATAATTGAAGAAATTTGAAGGGATTTCTGAAGTATTCGAAATAATGCAAAAGATTCCACTTGATTTTGAAAGTTTTCCGGGGTTTTAAAGGAATTTATGGGATTCTAGCAGAGTACAAAATAATGTAATATATTTTAAGAGATATAAAAGGGGGGCATGGGCTTTCGCAGGATTTCATAGGACTTCATAAGATTTCAAGGAATTTCATGTGATTTTATAATTTCAAGAGATTAATGCAGAATTAAAAAGATTTATGAAAAATTCAAAAGTTTTCAAGGTATTGACGAGGATTTCAAAGGATGTCAGTAATTTTAATGAAGAATTTCAAGGGATTCTAAAGGATTTCATTTGATTTTAAGGGTTGCTGAATAATTCCAAACATTTTTACGACCGAATCGTACTTACAAAAATAAGAATTGTATGACAAGTTTCTCAATTCGATTAATTTAATTTAACAATAACAATAAAAAACAATATGCAAAAATAAGCTCAATCTTTCCTGTTTAACATTCTTTGAATTTCTTTCAACTCAATTAGTATAAAATAATAATAAATGTAATAATAATTAGAATATGTTGATTCCATTCTCACTTTCAAACTAAAGTGTGAGGTTTCACATCCTGCTTTCAACTGTTTAAATGTGACAGAAAGTGGCAATAAATTATATCAAATTTTTATCCATTTCGGATAGGTTAAAAATTGTAACCAAATTTATGTTTCGAACATTTTGTCATAATTTTGCCCCGCTTTGTGTTTCCTAATTTTGAAGAGAAAATTCTCATACAGCTCGAGAAATAAATATCCTCATAATTCTTCGAAATAAGAAAATAATGATAAATAAATGATAAATAATACGATTTTTGTCTTTTCATTTCACTTTAATACAGTTCGTGAAGATATTTAGTTTTCAAAACTTGTTTTAGGCTCTCTTCTTCGACCTACATGCTCGAATTGCAGGGGGAGGCGTCACACCCGAAAAAATTCAATTTGCAAAACTTTTAATTTTGTAAATAAAATAAGGAATACTCATAATTCTTGCTTTGAATTAAACTTTACACCTGCAATTTTCACAACTCAATAAAAAATTGTTTTTATCGCCTTATTTCTAATATACATCACTAAAAACATTAATGTCCAGTTTGACCTGAAAGCGAGTCTGATTTTCGCAACTAGTGGGCAGTGAGAAATTAACATTCACTTAAGATCAGTCGACGGCTTAATGACAAAGCTGTAACTACCGTGCATAACTCAAATGAGGGTGAGAATGAAAAGTTGCGCTTGGGAGGAAAACTTTATTGCAACCATAAACCGAAACATGGAAAATTGAACCTAAATGCTTTCCTTTTTGTTTTTTCAAGAAGGGAAGTGGAAATTTATCGCGTGGGGCGATGAACGTTGAGCAAGTTCTTCAAAAGTTTCGAAACGAAACTCGATAAAATCTTGCAGGAAAACTTAGTGGTTTCATATAATCGAAAACGTTAAACCACTGCTCATACTCTCGATGGAAACAATAACTGAGTTACTGTTGAAATATTTAATTACTTTTGATTTTTTAATTGTTGCTTTAAGGAGTTTGTAAACTGGTCTTTTGAATTTAATTGAAAGGTTCGGAGTAGGATTCTGTGAAATTAAATTTAGAAATTTTCCTTTCAGAGAGTGTCTACACCAGGTCTGGGCAGGGCTGAGGAAATTCACTCACATACCAGATGTTGGTGTCCTCACCACCGATGCTCTTGCGTTGATTAAGAGGCGGAGGATATCGTGAACAACGCAATAGCATTGGTAGTGGGGACGCCAACATCTGTTATATGCGCGGAAAAAATGCGGCTATTACCAAAATTTTGGTCAGACGCTTTTTAATTTTTAATGTTCGAAAGTTGTAGACAGAAGCTCCCTTCTTTTTGAGCAGAGAGATTAATAAATATTGGTTTTCAAGCTTTCTGTAAACTTCTATTAATACTCTTCTTCATAATATTTTCTTAATATTATAATTATTTTCTCATTATGTAAGAAAATCGTTCAGCAACTTATTACACACTGAAGAGAGTGCATAAAGTAATTTTTCCACAAAGCGTTGAGAGTGCGTTGAGGGAAATTCAATTAGCGAGGTAAAGAGAGATGCAAAAGTCTTTTTTCACGTTGAAAAGTGATTTTTTGCAAGGTTTCGGGCAAGTGCAATCGAAGGGAATTGTGAAAAGGAAAATGAGGTTGCAGTTGGAGGAGGTAATTATAGCAGAGCGTTATATAAAACGCCATCATCGACTGTAGATTGCAGATTGCAGATTGTAGAGTGTAGAGGCGTTTCTGACTTTTGATGGGATTCTAATCACCCGCTTAATCATGCCGATGGTCTCGTATGTGCGGTAGATCGATTAATTCAAAGGAGTATATATATATATATCGACTGCGACTCCAACTCCCACAGGCCCGACACCTACTGCCTATTTACACCTACTGAGCCTTTGCTTTGCTTCGTACACTCTATGAACGATCAATTTCACACCGTGAAACATGGTGGAAGCGAGTGGTAATTGTCTGGTAGATTGCTGAGGTGTGGGATGCGACGGAATGACATTGATAAAATCATCCGTCTGATCTCCGCCTGAACTTGGAATTAGAAGCATTAAAAAAAGTACTGTTACACTGCAACCTCCGTTTAATGGCCTACATTTACCGTCTTCCTAGAATTTCCGCCGGCTCGAATTCGTTGATGAGGGGGTCTTAGGGGCCGAGAGAGAGGCGCGTGAGCTTAACGGAGTTCAGCAGTTCCAGAAGTTTCAGCAGCTCCCGTAGCCACAGAGCGGTCAGTTCGTACATTAGCGTGCATTCTTTTTTTATTAATTAGTCTTCGTTACTAAAAAAGATCCATCCTTTATGATAACAAAAATCTACATTTGTACAAAATAAGTTAATTAATATTTTATATTCTTACTCGAAATGGTTCATACGGCCGTGGCTGTTCACATCATAGAAATTTTTGGAAGAACGTTGCGCTGTTCTAAAAATGTCTAGATGTCGCAGACCATACCCGAGACTGCCGTTAAATAGAGGTTCGAGTGTGGTTGACGAAAAGGCCATACATAAATTACGTAACAGTTTTTGCTTTTGGGGGGGGGGGTCATAAAAATTTTACGATCTGTTACATGAGGAGGGGGTGAATAAATACTGTTACGTAAGATTTTTAAAACATGTATAGGAAATCCGTGTATCCAAAATCATAGTATAACCAGGGCAGTCACAGCCTAATTTCTAACCCTAAGAGTGACTAAAATTGACTGAAGGTGACTAATGTGCATTAATAATGTTAGTAATGTTCTTTTGAATTCAAAAGAATTCAAAAGAATTCGATGAGTTTTATAAGAATTCCAGGTGAACTAACATACTAACTTTAATTTTAACTCACTTTAATGAAATTTGTTGACTAACCTCTTTAAAGAATCAAGAACAGCGTTTTCTCAAAAAGGGCTCAAATGATTTTTTCTGTTCGGGCTCAAAATGATCGTGGGAGATCCCAAAAGTATAATGAGAATAAAATCGGGATATGCAGGCATTTTTGGGTTAAAATCAGTCAAAACCCACCGTGAAGGGTGCTTTTTGAAATTCGCATTTATGTAGGTTGATTTAGAACCAATTTATTCAGATTATTCCATTTTTCATAATAGAAGAGAAAAATAATCCAAAATAATAACACATTTCTAAAAATTGCTGACTGCCTCAGATTTGTATACTATATTTGAATAAGAATAGATATCTTTCGGTAAATTAGGTTAATCATTAATACCTAAGCTAAAGGAAATCTTGAAAGTATTCATAAGCAACCCTACAGATTGGAACAAATCTTTGTTTAATGTCTCTGTTTTAAAATTTCGTAAAGATTGAAATTAAGCCCACTTTCCTATGAAAATTTTTTGTGTGCTAAAAAGGAACACCCAAAAAGTTCACAAATAAAAAATAGAATTCGAAACTACCCACTCTTCCGGCTCACTGGAGACAAATGTACAATACAAATGTACAAACACAAAAGAGAAAAAAGGAAAGAGTCAACCAGAACCAACCTCACTCTTTCTTTTCTCCGTCTTTCTTGTACTACTGGGGACCAACATGTTTCGAAGCCAATTTAAACTTCCTCATCAGTGGTAATTTTTAGGAAAACTGCAGTTATAAATGATGAAACCTACATTGATTTAATTCAAATATTGCCTGAAAATAAAAATAAAGAAATTAACATCAAATGCTGTTCGTCAATTTTTCTATTTTCTTATTAACATCACCAATCTTTCAGATCGAAGTGAAATCTACTTTCTTATAAAAATTTTTTTTTACTAAAATGGAAAACACCAGAAAGTTCTGTGTATCTCTGCATGAGAAACTTTTTTCAACAAATTCAAAATAGATTTCCTGTTATGGACTCCGGTGAAAACGATAAAACTTGGGGGAATGGGATGGATGTGATTTAAGGACCGATATAAAATATTAAGTAATTTCACTCAGTTGGTAAAAAACTGAGATTGAATGCATTAAAAAATGATTTCTTGATAAGTGCAAGGTTCATGAGTTTTTCCAAAAAAGATGTTTGATATTGACAAGAAAGTATGCTTTGATTTTAAGAATAGAAGAAACAAAGAAACTTTTAATGAGACTACCAATAAATTTATGGAATCTATCTTGAATTTGATTAAAAAACGTCTCTCATGCACAGATACACACAACTTATTGGTGTTCTCTACTTTAGTACAAAAAAAAGTTTCTTAAGAAAATGGATTTCATTTCGATCTCGAAGATTTTTTATATTAATAAGAAAATAGAAAAATTGACGAAATAACATCTGATATGAATTCCCTAATTTTTTATTTTTAGGTAATATTCGATATTAATTAATATAGGTTTCATTATTCATAACTGTAGTTTTCCTACAAATTACCCTCGATGAGGAAGTCTAAATTGGCTTCGAAACATGTTGGTTCGCAGTAGTCTAAAAAATACGGAGTGAATAAAGAGTGAGAGGTTTCATCATCATTTATAACTGCAGTTTTTCTAAAAATTACCACTGATGAGGAAATTTAAATTGGCTTCTAAAGATGTTGGTCCCCAGTAGTACAAGAAAGACGGAAAAAAAAGAGGGAGGTTGGTTTTGGTTGACTCTTTCCTTTTCTCCCTTTTTTCTCTCTGTGTTTGTACATTTGTATTGTACATTTGTCTCTAATGAGCCCTAAAAGTAGGTAGTTTTGAAGTCTTTTTTCGATTTGTGAACTTTTTGGTTGTTTTTTTTTTTAGTACAAAAACAATTTTTATAAGAAAGTAGATTTCATTTAGATCTCAAAGATTTTTGACATGATTAAAAAAATGGAAAAATTGACCAAACATCATTTGCGAGTGAGAAATTGGTGGTTTGGTTGACTCTTCCTTTTTCTCCCTCTTTTTTTTTCATCGTACATTTATTGTTTCGAAGTCTATTCCTGATTTGTAAACTTTTTAGTTGTTCTTTTTTAGTACAAGAAGAATTTTCATAAGAAAGTAGATTTCACTTCGATCCTGGAGGTTTTTGATATTAATAAAAAAAAATATACAAATTGACCAAACAACATTTGATAATAATTTTTTTCTATTTTTATACTCAGGTAATATTTGAATCTAATTAACATAGGTATCATTATTCATAACTGTAGTTTTCCTATGCATTACCCTTGATAATGAAGTATAAATTGGCTTCGAAACATGATGGTCCACAGTAGTATAAAAAAGACTACAATTTCGAAGTGTATTTTTGAAATATGAACTCTTTGGGTGTTATTTTTCAGTACAAAAACAATTTTTATGAGAAATTGGATTTCATTTCTATCTTAACAATTTTTGTTATTAATAAGAAAATAGAAAAATTGACCAAACAACATTTGATATTAATTTCTTTATTTTTATTTTTACGTAATATTTGAATTTAATTAATATAAGTTTTATTATTGATAACTGAAGTTTTCTTATAAATTACCCCCATTGAGGAATCCTAAATTGGCTTCGAAACATGTTGGTCCGCAGTAGCATAAAAAAGACGGAGAAAAAATAGTGAGAGCTTGGTTTGGTTGACTCTTTCTTTTCTTCCATCTTTTTTCTTTTTGTCGTACATTTATTGTACATTTGTCTCTAATGAGCCGTAAAAGTGGGAAGTTTTTGAGTCTATTTTTGACATGTGAACTTTTTGGGTGATCTTTCTTAGTACAAAAACAATTTTCATAAGAAAGTAGATTTCACTTCAATCTTAAAGATTTTTTATATTAATAAGAAAATAGAAAAATCCACCAGACAACATTTGATAATGATTTTTTTATTTTTGAACTTAGATAATATTTGAACCCAATTCATATAGGTTTCATCATTCTTATCTGTAGTTTTCCTATAAATCAACAATGATAATGAAGTATAAATTGGCTTTGAAACATGTTGGTCCGCTGTAGTATAAAAAGGACAATATTTTCGAAGTCTATTTCTGAAATGTGAAGTCTTTTTGTGTCTTTTTTTTTCAGTACAAAAACAATTTTCATCAAAAATTAGATTTCATTTTGATCTTGAAGATTTTTGGTTTAATAAGAAAATAGAAAAATTGACTGAACAACATTTGATATTCATTTCTGTATTTTTATTCTTACATAATATTTGAATTTAATTAATATAAGTTTTATCATTTATAACTGAGTTTTCCTATAAATTACCCCCGATGAGGAATTCTAAATTGGCTTCGAAACATGTTGGTCCGCAGAAGTATGAAAAAGATGGAGAAAAGGAAAAGAGAGAACTTAGTCTTGTCTTCTCTTCCTTTTACTCCCTCTTTTTTTCATTTTTGTCGTACATTTATTGTACATTTTTCTCTGATGAGCAGCAAAAGTGAGAAGGTTCTAAGTCTATTTTTGATTTGTGAATTTTTGGGTGTTCCTTTTTAGTACACAAAAAATTTTCATGAGAAAGTAGATTTCATTTCGATCTTCAAATAACATTTATGTGGGAACGTTTTTTTTAAATTCGTAAATTCCAAGTTCGGAAGTTTACAAATGACTAAAATCTAAATTTAGACACCTTCAAATCGAATTTCAAATTGCTTTTGCTCCATTAATTTATACATTATTCATGAAATTCTATCAGTTTAAAAGTTTCATGAAATATGAGACCCTTAAATAATACCCCATAAGAAGAAAAATTTTTTAAGCTACCCGGTAGTAGACGTGTATCAACGTCGGGTTCACGTACGCGACCCTGTTACCGACCGGAACGCTTTCGGTACTTTTCTTATTGCGATGGACGAGTAGATATGGAAATTTTTGTGAGTGGGAAGGGGATGGACTCGAAGGGTGGGTCATTTTTTATGACTCCGCTTCTTGTTCTTTTTTTTCCACTCTTCTCCTCCAAGTACCCATCCGTCTCTTCTTTCCCGTCCGACCAACGACGGGTTTCGCCACCTACGGCGAGTATTTCAACGAGACCGCAAGAAATCGCGCTTCTTTTTTTATTTTCAGACCCTCCTCCTAATTTTTTATACGAAAAGAATTCCTTCCACGTATTTCCGCGTTTGAAATTGATTTTAATCTTATACAAAATGCAAAGTAGAATAAAAATAAATCAAATAAATTAAGGGACAATAAAAATTGACATTGCTGTTCGACTTTTTTGATTTTTCATATTTTTTTAATTGAATCAAAATTCGAATACTTTCAAAATTGTAAGAAGTAAATCTCGAATGCTTTTTGTAATGGAAATATTCTAAATAATTAATCATTTTCTAAGTTGGAATCTTTGAAAATTTGTGGATTTTAAGAATTGGACGAATGCATATTCTTAGTTTTCATAAATTAGAATCATCTGAATATTATGAATTAAAATGTTTGAAAAATTGAATGGTTTTAAAATTCAAAGCGCGCCCGATTAGTGAATGAGGCTTTCCAGGGGAGGGGAGGTAGGAAAATCTTACGAATCCTTACTTGGATGGGGGAGGGGCCCAAAGCATTTGTTACGTAAGTTGTCTCTTTCTAATTATTTCTTTTTTAATTATGCTAATTGAAACCCCTGGAAATCCCTTAAAAATTGCAGAATTCCCTTAAAATTCTGTGAGATTGCATGAAATCTTTTGAAATCCTTTAAATCGCTTGAAATCTGGAAAATCCCAAAAATACCTTATGATCCTTTGTGATCCGTAGAAACTCCTTAAAGTCTGTAAAAGTTGATTAAAATTCTTGAAATTTCTTGAAATAAAATCCATGGATGTACTTTGGAATCTTTCGAAATTCCTTAAAATCCTTTGAAATCCCATGAAATCATCGAAACCCTTTCAAATCCGTTATAATCCCTTGAAATCCCTTCGAATTCTTGAAATCTGTTGAAAATTCCTTGTTATTTTATTAAATATCCGAAATCCTCAAAACCTCTTGATATTCCTTCCAGATCTTGAAATCTATTGAAAATTCATTGGAATCTTTTAAATTTAAAATATGTATCCCAAAATATTTTAAATTCTTTTAAATCTTTTTAAATTCCTTGGAATGTCTTGAAGTCCCCTAAAATACTTGGAATATGTTTAAATCTTTTGCAATGCCTTGAAATTTTTTAAAGCTCTTGAAAATTCCATGGAATCTTAAAACACCTTAAAATCTTTAAGTCCCTTAAAATCCCTTCAAATTCTTGAAATTTATTAAAAATTCCTTGGAATCTTGAAAAATATCCTAAAACCTTATAGGTCCTATAAAATCTTCCAAATCTTCCGAAATTCTTAAAATCTGTATAAAATTTGTTTCAATGCCTAAAAATCATTAAAATACTTGGAAATTCCTTGACACTTTTGGAACCTTTAAGAATCTTCTGAAACACTCTAAAATATTTCAAATACTTTGAAATTTTTTGAAAACCATTGGAATTTTTAAAAAAAATTTCAGAACCTTTTAAAATATCCTAAAATATTTTAAATTCTTTAAAATTTTCGGAAATTCTTTGAAAGGATTTGAGATCTCTTCAAATCTCTGAAATCCATTAAAATTCCTCAATTCTTGTGAGTTATTTCTTTAAAATCCATAAAAATATTATAAAATAATTTGAAATCCCGTGGAATACCATGAAATCTGGTGATATTACCTGAAATTCTGGAAAATTCATTAAAATACATTCAGAAATTTCAAAGCCCATTAAAATCATTGAAATTATTGAAAGTTTTTGACAATACCCTTAAATTTTTGAATTCCTTTGAAATCTTCTAAAATCCCTTGAAACTTTTAAAGCTCTCGAAATTTCTTTAGAATCTTTAAAGATACACTAAATTATTCAAAGATACACTAAATTCTTCAAAATCCTTTGAAATGTCTTTACATCCCTTCAATTTATTGAAATCTAATGAGAATCCTTCGGAATCTTTCAAAATACTCTGAAAGATTTTAGATCCTTTGGAATCCATTAACATTTTTTGAAGCTTTAAAAAATTCCTTGGAATCTTTTAAGGTCTTAAAATCTTCTAAATTTCCTCAAAATCCCTTCCATATTTCTGAATCTATTGGAAATTCCTTGGAATCCTTAAAATATCTAAAAGTTTTCAAAATTGAATTTCATAGATATCGCACATTATAATCTCTTGAAATCCCTTTAAATCGATTGAGCTCCATGGAAATTCCTTGAAGTCCTTCAAGGATTGTGGAAATGCGTTAAAATTTCTTAAGATTCCGTGAAGTCTTTCGAAATCTTTAAAATCCTTTAACAATCCCTTATAATCCTTTAGAATCCGTGGAAATCCCTTAAAAACTCTAAAAATCGGTTATAGTCCTTGAAAGTCCATGCAATATTCCGAAGTATTTCCAGATCGCTTGAAATCTCTAAAACCTCTTCGAAATTAATTGAAATCTCTCAAATCCGTGGGAATCCTTCCAAATCTCGTGAAATCCTAAAAAATATTTTGAAGTCTTTTAAAATTCATTAAAATTCCTTGAAATCCCTTCAAATTCTTTGAAATATTCGGAAATTCTGTGAAATCCCGTGATTTTTTTTTGAAGTATTTCGAAATCTCTTAAAATCCCTTGGAATCTTTTGAAAACCTGTGTAATCCGCGGAAATCGTTCTACATTCCTCAAAATCCGTCAAAATTCTTCGGTATCTTTTGCAATTCCGTAAAATTCCTAGAAAAATTTCAGTTATCTCTGAAATCGTATTAGGTAATTTCTTCTAATTTTTGGAATTTTTTAAAATCATTTAATATCTATGGAACCTTTCGTAATCCTTTGGAGCCGTATGAAATACCCTTAAACTTTTGTAAACCCTTCAAAGCTTTTGAAATCCTTAAAAAGCTTTGGAAATTTCGTTAAGTGCCTCAAAAATTTTGTAATTCCTTAAAATACTTTATATTCCTTTAAAATACCATAAAATCTCTTGAATTTCTTTCAAATCACTGAAAATCTAAATTTTTTGAAATCTTATTCAGAGTGAAAATAATTGATACATCGATCATACATTGAGTGAAAATATAAAATCTTACAGAAGAAGAGGGGGGAGGCGTGAGGGTCACTAAAACTTTACGA
>JAUMHM010000005.1:28064705-28097855 GCA_032362435.1 Melikaiella ostensackeni | reverse complement strand
AAATTTTCAGAATAGGAGGGCCGGGGGGTCTAAAATTTAAAAAATCATTCTTACGGAAGTAATAGAGGCTCCCTCACGTCCCACGGCATTTATTTAGGTTTTTAAAAATAATGTGACAAATGAAGAAATCAAATTTATTGCTAGATATCAAAATTAAAATTTTTCTTGAACGTTCGAAATTAAACTCTAAGAATTTTTCCAGGACATCAAAAGAAATTTCAGAATCTCATCGATAACCACCACCTTTTTCCATTAACATTCCTTATTTAATTTTATAATAAATTTCGATTCCTTTCCTATGCTCAAACTTAAGGGTGAGATATCACATCCTGTCTTCAACGACCTCCATGTTTTCATATTATAATTTACTCTCTGTTTATAAAAACCATTTAGAAAAAAAAAATTTTATTTCTTCCCTGCAATTACACTCGAACCTGAACTTGAGTCATCTGAATTTAAGTCGTTCCTAAAAGTTCTGCCGGCTCGCATTCGTGGATGAGGGGGTCCAAGGAGCCGAGAAAGGGGTCGAGTGAGCGCATCGGAGTTGAGCAGTTCCGTAACCGCAAGGCGGGCAGTTCGAACACTCGCGTGAATATTTCGCATTTATTTTTAAATACACGCGGAAAATACTCTTTTCATTAATTAGTCTTCATTATTAAGAAAGGTCCATCCTTTATGATAAGAAAAATCTAAATTTGTACAGAATACAGTCAATCAATATTATGTATGCCTACTGGAAATGGTGCAAACGGCCCTCACTGTTTACGTCGAAGAAATTCTTGGCAGAGTCTCACGTCCATCGCACAATGGGGCAAAAAAATGTCTCTGAACGAATTGATATTCAGAAGCGTTATATGAACCGATTTTAACGGTTTATTTTTTTGTTAAATTTAGGCTAATAAAATTCCGCATAAATCGATCAGGGCCGATTGTGGAAATTTTTTTTTTATTCAATAACAAAAATGGAAATTTTTTTTTTCTAAAAGAGTACCGGCTTTCGAAAAATACTTGGATTTAATCGAAAATACATAGAATCAATGAAGCAACAGTTGTCTAATAGATTAGAAATTGTTAAAAAATTTCTTGAATTTGTTATAAACAAATAAGTGAGTGAGAATGGAATCATGAGGATTGGCAGTGATTCGTGAATTGATTTCCACTAAATTGGAACAGCTTATAGACAAAAACCATTTTTTGCTCGAATTCATGAAATATAATAAATAAATTATTTTATAAACAAATTTTACAAACAATTATCCGTAGCCGATAGTTATGTTGAAATAAATCAAGTTTTTTCTATTGAATCGGCCAAAAATTATACGAAAATGTGAAAAAATTATCAGATTCATTCATCCAATAACAGCTGATGATTGTTTAAGCAAATTTGATTAACAAATGTACTGTCTGGCTATTTTTAGAGGTAAAAACTTGGCCTTTGGTTTTTTGAACGTACTAAAGTGTAAATAAGTAATTTCTGAACTTTTAGGGAGCTAGTATGACAGTCAACAATTTTCATTGTTAACACCAATTGTTTAAACAAATTTTTAACATCTAAGACATTTCTTAAGGAGAAAATTTCGTTTCTTCAGGGTATAAGAAGACTGTTTATTAGTAATGGCTCTGTGCTGTCGGTGGATAATAACTGATAATTTTTTAAACAAAATTAATTAACAAATGCGTTTTTCGACTATTTTTAAAGGTAAAAACTTGGTTTTTTCATGGTAACCAACTGTTAATAACTAATTTTTGAACTTTTTTCAGAAACCTCGATAATTATTCACTATTGTTTTTGTCATTAATAATAATAGTACAAGATCTAATCATTTGTTTAACAAATCTTCGTTTGTTATCAAATGATAGCAAGGAGTTAGGTCTAAGTAATTTTCTATATATTTCACAAGCAAAACGGACGTTTTTGTTTACAAATGTATGAGAGGACGAAAAATTGTCTATAAAATTATTAATAACAATAAAAATAGTGAACTCTTGTCGAGTTTTATGAAAAAAGTTTAAAAATTATTAATTAACAGTTGGTTATGATGAAAAAACCAAGTTTTTACCTTTAGAAATAGCCGAAAAATGCATTTGTTAAATCATTTTATTTGAACAATCATCAGTTGTAAACGACCGACAGCACAGAGCCATCACTAAATAACAGTCTGCTAACACCCTGAAGAAAAGCATTTTTTTTCTTAAAAAATGCCTAAGATGAGAAAAATTTATTTAAACAATTGTTAACAATTAAAATTGTTGATTGTCATAAAAGTTCCCTTAAAGTTTGCAAATTAGTTATTTACACTTCTTCACGTTGAAAACCTCAAGTTTTTGCCTCTAAAAATTGCCAGACAGTGCATTTGTTAATTAAATTTATTTAAATAAGCATCAGTTGTTATTGGATGAATGAATCTGATAATTTTGTGACATTTTCGTGTAATTTTTGGCCGAATAAATACAAAAAAAAAATTTATATCAAGATAACTACCTGCTATGGGTAATTGTTTATGAAATTTATTTATAAAATAACAAATTGTGTATTATTTTTCACGAATTTAATCAAAAAACATCTTTTGTTTATAAGTTGTTCAAATTTGGTGCAAATCAATTTACGAATCACTGCCAATCCCCATGAATCCATTTTCACTCACTGATTTGTTTATAACAAATCCAATAAATTTTTGAACAATTTCTAATTTATTAAACAACTTTTCTAGATAGTTGCTTCATTGATTCTAAGTATTTTTGATTGAATCCAAGTATTTTTCGGAAACTGGTACTCTTCCAAAAAAAAAAAAAATTTCCATTTTTGTTATTAAGTAAAAAAAAATTTTCAACATTTTTTAAAGTTGGCCCTGACTGATTTATGCGGAATTTTATCAGCTTTAATTTGACAGAATAGTTCAAATCGGTTTAAAAACCGCTTCTGAATATCAATTTGTTCAGAGAAATTTTTTTTGCCCCACTGTGCATTGCAAGCCATACTCGAAATTCGACATAAATCCAGAGTGGAGTGTAAAAATCCTCATAGTCGGAATGGAATCATTTTTTTTCTTCATATGAGAAATGATACACGTTTTCATCCCCTATTTTTTTCCACTCGATTTTCTCCTAAAAACATTTAGTTACGCTAATGCTTTACGCTTTCTCTTTCATTTCGTTAAAGTTTTTCCTCCCGATGCGAAGGGCAGTACATTTATCAAATTACGAGCCTCTCCTTTCCTTTTTCTCCTCTTCTGTCCATGCAGATAACTTTTTTCGACCTCACAGTTGCCTTCGGGTGCATTAAATCGTTTTCTATTACAGAGTGCAGTAGTGCGAACTTATTTTGTGCATTTCACACAGATAAAGTTCCCATACACGTATTTATTCAACACGCAGATGGAGCTACCCTCGCGTTTCGGAACTTGTAGAGAATTCTAATTCGCCAAACGAAATTCCCCAGTGAACGGGTTTGGATCGTGCACCGGCAAAGCGTGCCAAGTTAATCTGTGGAAAATTCGAAAAGGCTGCACTATTTTATTGCTGGGTGTTGCACGAGATCGAACTCACTTCCAGTTTCAATTTAGAGATTTTTATTGGCTCAGAGAATTGCGATGAATGAACGAACTTTACGGATTTATTGCTTTCTCAAAGAGGAAACTTTGTAGCGATTAAAATTTTCGAACTTCATTTTTTGACATATCTTAACATAATTCGACCTCAGAAGTCCAAAAATTGGGGTGTAAAAAAATTCGTGCGTGAGACACATAAAAATCTTTCAAATTTTATTTTCCCCCACAGTTATTTTACCAAGAATCATTCAACCGAATAGCAATTTTCCATAACTTTATTGACTCTAATAGCCAATCTACCTCATTTTTATTTTTTCGAATTACTGTTTTTGCTTATTTTTATTTTTCCGAATTAACATTTGTTAAAATTTTTATATTTCTGAATTGCCATTTGACATAATTTTTATTTTCCCGAATTATTATTTGCCATAATTTTCATATTTCCGAATTACCTTTTGATATAATTTTTATTTTACCGAACTATAATTTGACACAATTTCTATGTTACGGATTATTATTCAGCATCATTTTTATTTTTCCGAAATACTGTATGACATAATTTTTATTCTTCCGAATAAGCACATAACCTAAAATTCCTTCAAGAGGAACGCCATCTGTCAGAATCCCCATGTCATCAAACCTGCATGTAACATAAATTTCATCATTCCTAAAGTGGCGCCCTGCGTTCCGATTGGCTGAATAATGCCGCGAAATTCGAATCAGCAAATAAGAATCCCGGGTGCCATTTTAGGAAGAATGAAATTTTTGTTACATGCTGTTTCGATGAAATGGAGATTATGACAATTTTCGTTCCGTTTAAATAAATTTTAGGTTATGTGCCTAATCAGAAGAATAAAAAATGATGTCACATAGTGTTTCGGAAAAATAAAAATTATGTTAAATATTAAATCCGAAATATAAAAATTATGACAAATGATAATTCGAAAAAAAAAATTATGGCAAATGGTAGATCGGAAAAATGAAAATTAAGTAAATTGGCCATTAGGATGAATAAAAATAATTAAAAATTACTATTCGGTTAAATTCTATTAGGTGAAAAAATATTTTTTTTTCGATCTCATGTTTTTCTCAAAAATCGTTTTATATGTGAATTTTTTTGCAATTTTGATTATATTTAGGAAAAAAAACGTATACGTAGATTTTAATTGAATACATCCTTTTTTAACAAAACAGTTTGAGATTGATTCATTAATTATCGTGAGAATGACAGAAAATGAATATGAAAAATTAGAAATTTTGAAGAATTTTCATCACAGTATTAGCAGGAATTCCCGACTCTGTAAACCGAATTTTTATTTTATTTTATTCATTTATTTTAAAAGTTGAAAGAAATATATTATATACAGAGCTGTTACCCAAGGAAACCCGGGAATTAACCGGGAATACAAATTCAAACCAGGAATCACATTCAAAGTTTTGGAAAATGTTGTATTTTTATCAATCATTATAACAGGACATATAAATTAAATAATTGTAATAATAATGAAGATAAAGAGTATTTAGAAATTATTACTTTTCAGAAATTGTATAACAACTGAGAACAATATTCAGGCTCTGAACAAATGGTATTCTCTGAAATATATAATTATTAATTATTATGGAATTCTACTTTGTTGCGCAGACTTTTTTAGTTTGAACCCTTTCATAATTTTTTGAATGATTTTAAAAATGTCAAGAATCTAATTTTTTGGAATCTGAAAACTTTGAAATCTTCAGAAATCTTCGCGAAATGATTCATAATCTTTCGCAGTCTGTTGAAATCTCTGAATTCTTTTTAAAGTCTCAGAAAACTTCTGAAATATTTTGAAATCTTTTAAAATCTTTTGAGTTTTTTGTGAATTTCTTTAAAATGCTTGAATCTGTGAAATCTTTGACATCTTCAGAAGTCTTTGTGAATTGATTAAAAATCTTTTGAAATCTCTTGAAATCTTCCTCAAATTTCTCTAAAATGCTAATACTAGAGAATTCTATAATTAAATCTCAGAATTATTTACCAATTAGAATACCAAAATAATTAACCAAAGATATGTTTTTCAAAAATAACAACTGCCATGTTAATTAAATCTTCGCAGATAATTAAGATAATTAAGATTAATTCTAGATAATAGGAATCAAATGCGTTTGGTCCTGAGCTGACTCACTGGTCTCTTCAGTAAGGCAATATGAATCAGCCTTGCCTCAGACATTTTAGAATTTAATTGACCCAGAGTCAATGATATTCTACATTTTTTCAACAAGTTTTCAATTTTGGTTAATTTTAAATTAATATTATATAAGACATTTCGGTCACGGATAGGGACCAAAATTTAATTTAAATTACATAAATTCTATATTCAGTTTGAGTATGAACAACATTTTTAAAAAAATTAGGTAATATGGAATATATTGTACATTCTAAGGGATCAGAACTCAGTGAATATACACTGAAACCTCTATTTAAGTGCCCTCCATGCCCTCCGAGAATTTCAGCCGGCTCGCATTCGTTGATGAGCTGGTCCAAGGGCTGAGAGAGAGGCGCGTGAGCTTAGTGGAGTTACGCAGTTCCTCCTGACTGTTTACGTCATACAAATTCTTGGAACGGAGTCACGGTTATCGCAAGTCATACCCGAGACCCTTTCTAACTCGAGGTTCCAATGTATTGTAAGACTTAGCCTATCTTTCTCCCACTCCTTTGTTACGGAACAAAATGGAACTCAACAATCGCACTGATCATTATGATATTTGATTTATACATATAGCCGCATCCACACAATTTTGATATGCAATAAAGAAATAAAAATTAAAGAATGTTTTCTTTTTTGTTTAAATAAAAATTCCTCTCTGTGAAAGGACTAACTTTTATGAGATAGAACCGTTCGATCCGGTGGTGGAGGAAACGAGAGGGAGGAAGGTAGGATAAGTCTTACAATATTTTCATTGAGTTCCGATCCCTATCCGTGATCAGAACGTATAATATGATCTCTATTACATTTTTTTAAAAATAATTTTGTTTATACCGAAATTTAACATAAAATGTATGTTTTTTAAATTGAATTTCGATCCATATCCGAGCCCGAAATGTCTTATATAATATTAATTCCAAATTTTAAAAAATTGAAAATTAATTGAAAAAATTTATAATATTATTCATTTCAGGTCAATCAAATTCTAAAGTGTTTGAGGCAAGGCTGATTCGCATTGCCTTACTGACGAGTCCAGTTAGTCAGCCTAAGACAAAACGCATTAGATTCTTATTATTTAAAAAACTTGATACTCATAATAATTTTTTTTAAATTTTAAAAGTAAATGAATGAAATTAAAATAAAATTCTAGACCGTAATGCCAATTTGAAAAAAACCTTCTTCACTATTTTATAGTTTAGGTCAATTAAAACTGATATCTTTCGAAAAATCAGCAAAGATATCATTTAATTAAAATTAAAATCATTTGATTGTTTTGAAATTTTCTAGCATCCAGTTTTGATTTTTCAGAATAGTTAGCTTACAAATTTCCTTTTTTTCAACAAAATTTTTCTTCAAATAATTCCGGTTTGCAATATGTTAAGATTAAAATCACTTGAACGTTAACAATTAAACAACTCAATATTTATAATGCTTGTCGAATTGTCATCATCTAAATTTATATTGATTTAAATATAAAACCGTATACAAATTTCTCTGATTTAAATATCTGGCATGAGAATTCGAATAATTATTTTAAACACTTCCTCCAAGTAATTGGAATAATGCAGTTTAAAAAAAAGTTTTCATAAACCTTAAGAGTAATTTCGAAATGCAGAACTTTCTTTTACCTGATTTTTCAATAAAAAGGATCTTAAATTGAATGTTCCAAAATTGCAAGAATATAATATGTAATCGAATTGAAAAAAAAAAATTATCAAAAAATGTGTGTGCAACGCACTGCAATCCTCTGCTAAGCCTGTAAAGAATTGCTCAGTACATACAGTGCAAATGGGGCTCTATCGGGGCTTTTGAGTGTTTTTCTAATTCATGAGAGAAACATTTCATTTGTAAAATAATTAACTTCATTAAATATAATTTCACTAAAAATTATTCAACCAGTAAACGAAACTCTTAATTGTAACATAATGAACAATCATTATAAACTTTACAAATTTTCAAGTTAACGAAATCCATTCAAAAGCTTTTAAATTCGGATGCATTCAATTACAAAGAATTTATATTTTGATAATTTCATTTTGAATTTTGCTTTTAATTGCAAGGGAATTTTGAGTGCTTTTCTAATTCATGAGAAAAACTTTTCATTTGTAAAATAATTACCTCCATTGAATAAATTTTCATTGGAAATTATTCAACCAGTAAACGAAACTGTCAACTGTAAAATAATGAACAATTATTATAAATTTTGCAAATTTTCAATTTAACGAACACCATTTAAGAGCTTTTAAATTCGGATGCATTCAGTTACAAAGAATTTATATTTTGATAATTTCATTTTAAATTTTGCTTTTAATTGCGAGGGAATTTTGAGTGCTTTTCTAATTTATGAGAAAAAATTTTCATTTGTGAAATGAAACCTCCATTAAATAAATTTCCATTGGAAATTATTCAGTCGGTAAACGAAACTCTTAACTGTAAAATAATGAACAATTATTATAAACTTTGCAGATTTTCAAATTGATGAACACCATTTAAAAGCTTTCAATTTCGGAAGCGTTCAATTCTAAAAAATTTATATTTTGATTATTCTTTTATTTTTTTATTTTGCTTTTAATTGGGAGGGTCTTTTGAGTGCTTTTCTAATTTATGAGAAAAACTTTTCATTTGTGAAATAATTACCTCCATTAAATAGATTTTCACTGTTTTCATTCAATTAGTAAACGAAACTCTTATCTCTAAAATAATGAGCAATTATTATAAGCTTAACAAATTTTCTCATTCAGGCGAACATCATTTGAAAGCTCATGTTTTCTGAAGCATTCAGTTCTAAAAAATGAGATTATAATAATTTTTGTTTTAATTTGCTTTTAATTTCGAGGGGTTGAATGTATGTAAGTACACCTTTTCAATATTTCAAATATAAAACATTTTCAATTTTGAAATCATTCAATTTGAAAATTTAATATTTTGGACCAATAATTTGGAGAATATATCAATTTCGTAACCTCCAACTTGAAATAGTTATATTTAAGAAGTTTAAAAAAATAATTGTGATTCAAATAATTATAATTTGATACTATCTTTTGTGGTTTCCGTTATTTAAATTTACAGAAAATGCTTAAATCGCTCTAAATTGGGGATGTATCGAGTTTTCAAATATTTATTTGAACTAATAAATTTAAAAAAGTTCTATCATCTTATTAGGAAGGTATAATACAGATTAACAGTTTTAAGTTGATGAGTACTTATAAGCTTTGAATTTAAATTTGTTTAATTTTGACACACCTGTGGAAGCTTCTAAATTTATATGTATTTAATTAAAAAATTGATAAAAAAAAGAAATATAATGTAAATCGCAACAGTATTTAAACATGAATGCTTCTGATTTCGAAGTACATTTATTTGAATAAGTACAATGTTTTTAAAAAAAGTTCTAAATTGTCTGTTTAAAACTCCTGATTCAGAAAAATTTGGATGCGTGAAAATTTCGAGGCGAATTTTAAATTGTTCGAATTGGAATCCTTAAATTTAATAGTATGAAAATAATTTATAACATTCAAATTAGAAAGCATACACTTTGAAAGAATTTATATTTTTGAGTTAACTAGGAGGTCTTTGCCTCCCTGAACAATTCGCGCACCAACCCCTTATCTTTTTATTAATTTATTGTTAAATATTTTGTATAATTGAAAAAATATGAAATAAAATGAATAATTCAAACCTTAAGACAGGGTTTCGATTTTTAAAACAGCGCTGCGGAGATTTTTTTTCAACTCCATTTTTTAATGGTGTCGAACACTGTGACATTAAGAATATCAACAATTAATGGAACGTTTAACTGGTATGGTACCTCGGTATTTTTTTTCACAGTTAATTTTCATTTGTAATTGAATTTAATGTTTCAAATTGAAAATCACTTTCAAAGAAATCACAGAATTAGAATTTTGAAGATACTAAACGAAAAAGACTTCTCAAAATTTCCACAAAAGACTGGAAAGAGGAAGAGGATCAGTATTAGTACCTGTCAATGGAAAGGAGGATTAAAGACTAAAGACTTTTATTTACTTATTATTGTTTTAATTTTTTTAAATTAAAAACTGAAATTTATTTACCTCAGACCTTGATTCAGACCAAAGAGTTCAGACTTTGAGGACCTGGGGGCTTTGATGGGACACCATAATAGGTTACACGGGAGGATGAGGGCTTGCACAGGAGGATGCTTCGGCGGGAGGCCCTAGGAGGCTAGACATGAGGACCTGAGGTTGGCTCACAAAATGTGATATCCCTATTGAAATTAGGAAAAGGTTGTATCTGAGGGTGGAGGGAAAAAGGTGGTATCTGGGGATAACACTCTAAAAGGTGGTATCTGGAGATACCACTCTAAAAGGTGGTATCTGGGGATACCACTCTAAAAGGTGATATCTGGAGACACCAATCTAAAAGACACGCTGTGGAAGCCTTCTTAGGGGGCTCTGGAGGCCCTCGTGGAAGGTTCTGGTGGCCTTCGTAGAAAGCTCTGCAGGCCCTCGTAGGAGGCTCTGGCGACCCACGAAGGAGGCTCTGGAGGCCCTCGTTGAAGGAATTTGAGACCCTCATGGGAAGCACTGGAGACCCTCATGGAAGGCTCTGGAGGCCCTTGTAGAAGGCTCTGGAGGGCCTCTTCGGCATTGCTGACACAGCGGTGGCGGCGGCGTGATCTTTTTGTAATAGAGAGGGATAATTGGAAAATCTTTCTCTTTTGACGCTTTTAATTAAGAGAGTAGAAAATTTAGAATTAAAAAAATCTTATATTGTAATCTCGAAATCAATATTCAAGCATTTCAATTCTGCCAGCTTGCACTCTGGGACGAGGAAATCTGGGGGACAGGGGAAGACGCGCAGCTACCTTGACGAAATTAGGCAGTACCGTAGCGACATAGCGGGCAGCTCATACACTCGCGTACATATTTCGCATTTATTTTCAAATACACGCGGAAAATCCTCTTTTTATTGATCAGTTAATTAATATTATGTATTTGAAGGAGGCGATTCTCAAGACCCGCACTAACTCGAGAGTTGAGTGTATTATTTATTATTCAATACTATAACATATAATTACTCTGTCTGGATGAGTTTAGATTGAAAAGGGATAACATCTTCAGCCCCAATTGATATATATCAAGTAAGCCATTTTTCATTTGCACCAACTGTAAGTCACTCACAGAAAGGAGAATGAGATTATAAAAGGGTTAAGGTTAATCGCTCCTGTAATTACGGTGAATCCTCTATCGTCTGTTCGAGAATTCAATCTGGAGGTAAAAACCTCTACGTGCTAAATCCTCGTTCTTTGTCTTTGACTGACTCTCTCCTCTCTTTTCTCTTTCCTCTGAAATCGAGCTTACATCCTCTTACACAGGAAGACGAGTTTGCCAGCTTTTTGTCGAGCCTTCGATACAAAGGACTTTGTCGGGGTCATGGCACGGGGTATCGTGATGGAGCCCCTCACGGGATAAGCACGGGGCTTAAGAAATGCAAGCATGCCCCCTGGCGACCGTAAATCGCCCTGCAAAAAAAAAAATAACTTCAAGGGATGAAATTCGCGGATGGGAATTTAATTTTACGGTCTTACGTAATCGAACTCTTGACCCGGTTGGATATGACTGATCCTTGCAAGGACAATTCATAATTTGACACCCGAGAATCATATAAAAATTCTTAAAGATCGAAATGAAGTCTACTTTTTTATGAAAATTTGTTGTGTCCTAAAAAAGAACACCCAAAAAATTCATAAATCAAAAATAGACTCCGAAACCGTCCACTTTTACAGCTCATTAGAGACAAATCCACAATAAATGTACAACAAGAAAAAAGAAAAAAATTTCAACAAAAAAGTCGAATACGACAGTAACTCCGAGGTAGAAAAAAAGAATGTGGAAGAAGGACCCAAAATGGCTATTATTCAATTCATGCGATTGAATAATATAATTCTATAATGAAATAAATTAATATCTACATAATTTTCAGACTGAAATTTTAGAGGTAATGAAAAGAAAATCAAAGAAAATCAATTAGTATATTTGACAGTGTTATGCGTATATGCCCTACTGTTTATGTATATAATATATGTATGTAATAATAATAAATCATACCTACTCCTAATTCCTCTCCCCCGTACGTCATTTCATATTTTATTTCCAAAATGTATGTATATGAGGACATAATTTATCATAAAATATATAATATTGTTATAATATTCAATTTCCTCCTTTTTTGTTCTTAATTAAAATCCTATAAACATTACTACATAAATGTTAATACTGTCGAATACGCTGATTGATTTCCTTTGATTACCTCTTTATTACATTGAATGTCCCTAATAAGTCCGACTTTGGTTCAAGCCTAAAATGGCCTTGGACATATAGCGGAGTGACTCCAATGTCAACTGTCAGGACCGTATAAACTATTGCCAGTAGAAATACATAATATTCATTAACTTAATTTTGTATAAATGTAGATTTTTGTTATCATAAGGAATAGAACTTTTTCATAAATGAAGACTAATCCATAAAGAGAGAATTTTCCGCGTGTATTTAAAAATAAATGCGAAATATGCACACGAGTGTTCGAACTGCCCGCTTTGTTAGTACGGTACTGGACGAGTTTGCTGACTCTAAGTTGCGTAAGTTGTTTTTTCTGTGTACCCCTTCGACCTCTGATCCTCAAACGAAGTTCTCGGAATGACATATTGCGCACTGACTTATTGGGGACTTTCAGTGTATTTATAAAATTTTATTCTGGAAATTACGTAGATATTAATTTATTTTATGATGTGATTATATTATCCAATCCCATGAATTGAATAATAGTCATTTTGGGCCCTTCTTGCACATTCTTGTTTTCTACATTAGAGTTACTGGCGTATTCGACTTTTTTATTTAAATTTTTTATATTATTTGATACCATTCAGTAAATTCATTAAAAATTTTTATCAGGGTACTGTAAGAATGTCTCCCATCTACACATTTACATTTACACGAAATGCGGTTACTACAATTTTTTATTTTTCTATTTGTAAACATAATTATATCAAAACGTTACTCATTTTACTGTTATTTATTTATTTATTTTCCACATTCACGACGCATGCATATTCTCTATTTTCAACCCAAAAAAACGAATTTTCAACAAAAAAGGATGGCTTTTTGAGAAAATTGTTGAATTTTCAATAAAATTATTTTTAAACAAGAAAATTAATTTTTTATTGAAAAAAAAACATATTTTTAACAAAGCACATGAATTTTGAATCAAATAATTGAATTTACAACTGAAAATATACATTTTTAGTTAAAAGAATTGATTTTCAACGAAAAGAAAAGTGATTTTCAACAAAATAGTTAAATTTTCAACCAAAGCGGTTAATCTTCAACCAAAAATAAGAATTTTCAACAAAATAGTACAATATTCAACCAACTAGTTGAAATTCAACCCAAAAAGTCGAATTTTGAACAAAAAAGGATGACTTTTTAACAAATTTGTTGAATTTTCAACAAAATAATTTTTATGCAAGAAAATTAATTTTTACCAAAAAGACGAATTTTGAAGAAAATGAAAAAAAAATCAACCCAAATAGTTGAATTTTGAACCAAATAGTTGAATTTCAACTAGAAGAGATACATTTTTAGTTGAAAGAATTAATTTCCAATGAAAATAAAACTAATTTTCAACAAAATACTCAAATTTTCAACCCAAAAAGACGAATTTTCAACAAAATAGTTGAATCCTCAACCAAAATAGATTAATTTTCAACCGCAGTTGCATTTTAACTAAGAAAGATTCAATTCCAAGCAGAAGAGATACATTTTTGAATTGAAGAGACGAATTTCCAACCAAAAAATAGTTGAATTTCCACCTAAAAGAATTAATTGCTCACAAAAAAGACTTATTTTCAAACGAATAGTTCCACTTTTAACTAAAAAAGGTCAATTTTCAACCCAAAATGGAATATTCAAATTTTCATTTGCAAAAAAAAAATGAATTTTCAACTAAAATGATCTATTTTGGACAAACTAGATGTATCCTCAATTAAAACATAATTATTTTCAATCAAAAAGTTTTACTTCATACAAAAAAAAATTAAATTTTTACCCGAAGAGATGAATTTTTAAACCAAAAAGACTAATTTTCGGCAAAATAACTTCAATTCAAAAAACAGTTGAATTCGATCAAAAAAATGACAAATTTTCAATAAAATAGTTGAAACCTTAACCAAAACCGATTAATTTTCTTTAAAACAGTTGTAATTTTCTTCAAAATAAAATGAAATTTCCACCAGAACAGATACATTTTTAAACCAAAAAGATGAATGTTTAACAAAGGAGTTGAATTTTCAACCAAAGCATGTTAATTTTCAACTATATAGTTGCATTTTTAACCAAAAAAGATGAAATTTCTACCGAAAGAGCTAAATTTTAAAACCAAAAAGACGAATTTTTAATACAAGAGTTGGATTTTCAACCAAAAAAGATTTTTCAACCAAGAAAGAGAAAAATTCAACCAAGTTGTTGAATTTTCAAACAACAAATACGAATTTTCTCCAAAACAGATGAATGTTTAACCCGAAAATATGAATTTTCAATAAAATAGGTAATTTTCTACCAAATAGTCAAATCTTTAACCAAAACAGATTAGTTTTTTTTTACCAAAACATTGCATTATTGACCAAAAAAGATGAAATTTCTACCAAAAGAAATGAATTTGTAAATCAGAAAGACGAATTTTCAACCAAGAAAGAGTTTTCAGTCAAGAAAAAGAAATTTTTCAACCAAATTATTATTGTTTATACTTATTATATATTATATCTCTATATATATCTCTCTCTAAATGTATATATATATATATATATACACATATATATATTCATTTATTTATTTTAATGCTAATTATCCCATAATAGTTTTCTATACAATGATTTAACTGTTAGAAATTCAATTTTCAGTTTTCTTCGATTTTCAACAGTTGGAAATTCAACCGCTGGAAATTCAAAAACAACGAAGTTTGCAGCAAAAATTTTATAATTACATAATATAACATCAGGATTTTGTTAATAAACACTGCAATTCATAAAAAAAGTCTTGAAAAAAGTCTCAGGTGAAATTCACATTCTAAGAAATATTATGCTAATAAAATAATAATAATAATAATTTAATTTTGAATACTTAAAAAAATAATAAATTCTAAGAGTATTTTCAATCTTGAATAAAAATCGGCACCTCTCAAAGGAGACCATATAAAATTCAATTGCGAATTTCTCAATATAAAAGAGTAACAATTCCACTGCACATCCTGAAATTGAACTTTTCTCTTGCTTCCATTCAATCCACATTGAAAGCAATTTTTCCAAAGCCTCTCCTTTCTCTTGATTCTTCTGTTTCTGTCACTTCTTTTTAGAGAACGCAATCTGTCTCCTTTCGTTTTTCATATAGTGTACTCAATCATGCGAGGTTCATACTTCACCTTCACGTCGAACACTAAGTATGAGAAAGTAAAAAAACAAATCGAATATTTGAACTTTTCTAGAGAATCTAGATGGAAAAAGAGAAAGGGAGAAAACTAAGAAGAAATCGAAGTTGTAAGCAAGTATCTGACCATAGGTTGCGAAAGAATCAGGAGAAAAGGTCAAGAAAGCATGGCGTTCTAAGTCCTCCCTGGTACATGAAAGGTCGAGGATTCAATCTTCAGATTCAATATTCACTTTTGAATTTTTCTTTTATAGATTGATTGAGAACTACTGATATTTAAATAATTTCAGTTGATGTTTTTTCAATTTATGTAGCATCTTTCTTTTCAAACATAAGTTAAAATCTTGTGATTTAAATTTCGCGCGAAAGTTATGCCAACATTGTGACATCACTAGTTAGTAACATAACCTCTAAACAGTAGTAATGAAGCTGGACACCCAACAAATTATTGAAAATTCAACAGTTTCAAATTCAATTTTCTGTAATTTTTAATATTTCAATTTTCAACAGTTGAAAATTCAAGAGAAGGCTAATTTTATATGAAAAACAAGTGTTACAAATTTGATATTGAGATACTTTTACATGAGAATTTAGTGAATAAATATTTCAATCCATATTTTCTTTTAAGTCGATCTTTTTGGTTGAAGATTCATCATTTTAGTTGAGAATTCATCTTTTTGGTTGCAAGTTGAGATGTTTTGTTGGAAATTCGTCTTTTTGGATTGGAAATTCATCAATTTTGGTAGAAAATTGAACCATTTGATTGAAAACTTACTTTTTCGTTGAAAATTTGACTGCTTTGGGAAGAATTCGTCTTTTTGGTTGCAACTTCAACTGATTTGTTAAAAATTCGTCTTACTGGATTGAAAATTCATCTATTTTGGTAGAAAATTGACCCATTTGATTGGAAATTAAATTTTTTGTTCAAAATTTAATTGCTTTGTAGAAAATTTTTCTCTTTGGTTGAAAATTAATCTGTTTTAATTGAGGATTCAACTATTTTGTTGAAAAATCGTCTCTTTCGGACAGAAATTCCACTATTTGGTTTGAAAATTCATCTCTTTCATTTAAAAATCTTATTCCTTGTTTAATAATTCAATTATTTTGTTAAAAATTAAACAATATTGTTGAAAAGTCAGCGTTTTCCGTTAAAAAGTCGTCTTTTTGGTTGCAATTTTAACTGATTTGTTGAAAATTCATCTTTCTGGATTGAAAATTCAACTATTTTGGTAGAAGATTGAACCATTTGGTTGGAAATTAATTTTTTTTTTTTTGAAAATTCATATTTTGGGGGTTGAAATTTAAGTGCTTTGTAGAAAATTCTTTTTTTGACTTAAAACTTCAACAATTTGGTTAAAATTGTTTTTTTCTTCACTAAAAAATCTTTTTTGACACAAAACTCTTTCTTGGTTGAATATTGAACAATTTGATTGAAATTGTTTTTCTTTCTTGACCGATAAACATTTTTTGGTTGACAATCCGACTCTTTGCCTAAGTTTCGTCTTTTTGGTTTGTAATATCATCTCTTTTGGTAGAAATTTCTTCTGATCGTCTTTTTTGATTAAAATTCAATTGTTTTGTTGAAAGATAATCTGCTTTGTTTGAGAATTCAACTATTTTGTTGGAAATTCGTTTCATTGGGTCAAAAATTCCACTATTTGGTTTGAAAATTCATCTCTTTTATTTAAAAATCTTATTCTCCGATAATTTAAATATTTTGTTGAAAATTTGACAATTTTGTTGAAAAATGTCAGCCATTTTCGTAGAAAATTCGTCCTTTTGGCTGCAAGATCAACTGATTTGTTAAAGCATTTTTTTGGATTAAAAGTTCAACTATTTTAGTGGAAGATTTAACTATTCGGTTGGAAATTAATTTTTTTGTTGAAAATTCATATTTTCGGATTAAACCTTTAACTGCTTTGTAGAAAATTCGTCTTTTTGACCTGAAACTTCTACAACTTTGTTGAAATTGTTTTTCTGTCTTGACTGAAGAATCTTTCTTGGTTGGATATTGAACAATTTGGTTAAATTGTTCTTCTTCCTTGACTGGAAAATCTTTCTTGATTAAAAATTCAACTCTTTTGTTAAATTTCGTCCGTTTTGTTTAGAAATCTCATCTATTCTTGTAGAAAACTCTTTTCATCTTCTTTTTTGATTAAAATTCAAATGGTTGAAAATTAATCTTTTTTGATTGAGGATTCAGGTATTTTCTTAAAAATTCGTTTCTTGGGTTAAAAATCCAATATTTGGATTGAAAATTCATCTCCTTGATTAAAAATCTTATTTTTTGTTTGATAATTAAATTATTTTGTCGAAAATTCGACAGTTTTGTTAAAAATTAAGCCTTTTTCGTTGGAAATTCGTCTTTTTGGTTGCAAATTCATATTTTCGGGTTGAAAATGTAACTGCTTTGTAGAAAATTCGTCTTTTTGGCTTGAAACTTTAACAATTTGGTTGAAATTGTTTTTTTGTCTTGACTGAAAAATCTTTCTTGACTGAAAATTCTTTCTTGGTTGTATATTCAACAATTTGGTTGACATTGTTTTTCTTTCTTGACTGAAAAATCGTTCATGGTTGAAAATTCAAATTTATCACCAAATTTCGTCTTTTTGGTTTGAAATTTCATCTCTTTTGATAGAAATTTCTTCTATTAATCTTTTTTTGATTAAAATTCAACTGTTTGGTTGACAGTTAATCTGGCTTGATTGAGGATTTAACGGTTTCTTTGAAAATTCGTCTCTTTGTGTCAAAAATTCCACTGTTTGGTTTGAAATCCATTTCTTCATTTGAAAATCTTATTCTTTGTTTGATAATTTAATGACTTTGTAAAGAGTTTGACATTTTGTTAAGAAGTCATTCTTTTTCGTTAAAAATTCGTCTTTTTGGATTGAAAATTCATCTATTTTTGTAGAAAATTGAACAATTTGGTTGGAAATTAACTTTTTTGTTGAAAATTCAACTGCTTTGTGGAGAATTCGTCTTTTTGGTTGCAACTTCAACTGATTTGTTAAAAATTCGTCTTATTGGATTGAAAATTCATCTATTTTGGTAGAAAATTGAACCATTTGACTGAGAATTAAATTTTTATCGAAAATTCAACTGCTTTGTAGAAAATTTGTCTTTTTGGCATGAGACTTCAACAATTTGGTTGAAATTGTTTTTCTGTCTTGACTGAAAAATTCTTCTTGACTGAAAATTCTTTCCTGGTTAAATATTCAACAATTTGGTCTTTTTGGTTTGAAATTTCATCTATTAATGGAGAAAAATTTTCTAATCGCCTTTATTTGATTAAAATTAACTCTTTGGTTGAAAATTAATCTGTTTTGATTCAGGATTCAACTATTTCGTTGAAAATTCGTCTCCTTGGGATAAAATTCCACTAGTTGGTTTTAAAATTCATCTCTTTTATTTTAAAATCTTATTCTCTGTTTGACAATTTGATTATTTTGTTGAAAATTTGACAATTTTGTTAAAAAGTCAGCCTTTTTTGTTAAAAATTTATCTTTTTGGTTGCAAATTCAACTGATTTGTTAAAAATTCGTCTTATTAGATTGATAATTTAACTATTTTGGTAGAAAATTGAACTCCTTGCTTGGAAATTAACTTTTTTATTGAAAATTTAACTGCTTCGTAGAGAATTTGTTGTTTTGGCATGAAACTTCAACAATTTAGTAGAAATTGTTTTTCTTTCTTGACTGAAAAATCTCTCTTGGTTGAAAATTCAACTCTTTTATTCAATTTCGTCTTTTTGGTTTGAAATTTCATCACTTTTGGTAGAAATTTCTTTCAATCGTCTTTTTTGATTAAAATTCAACTGCTTGATTGAAAATTAATCTTTTTTGATTGAGGATTCAACTATTTTCTTGAAAATTCGTCTCTCTGGGCTCAAAATTTTACTATTTGGTTCGAAAATTCATCTCTATTACTAAAAATTCTTATTTTTCGTTTGATAATTTGATTATTTTGTTGAAAATTTGACAATTTTGTAAAAAAGTTTTTCTCGTTGAAAATTCGTCTTTTTGGTTGCAAGATCAAAAAGTTTGTCAGAAATTCGTTTTTTGAATTGAAAATTCAACTATATTGGTAGAAAACTGCACTGTTTGGTTTGAAATTATTATTTTTTTTTTTGAAAATTCATATTTTCGGGTTGAAAATTTAACTGCTTTGTAGAAAATTCATCTTTTTGACTTGAAACTTCAACAATTTGGTTGAAATTGTTTTTCTGTCTTGACTGAAAAATCTTTCTTGACTAAAAATTCTTCCTTGGTTGAGTTGAAATTGCTTTTCCTTCTTGAATGAAAAATCGTTCTTGGTTGATCATTCAACTCCTTTCCTTAATTTCGTCTTTTTGGTTTAAAATTTCTTTTTTTTAGTCTGAAATTTCATCTCTTTTGGTAGAAAGTTCTCCTAATCATCTTTTTTGATTAAAATTTAATTGTTTAGTTGAAAATTAATCTTTTTTGATTGAGGATTTAACTATTATCTTGAAAACTCGTTTCTTTGTCGAAAATTTGAAAATTTAGTTAAAAAGTCAGCCTTCTTCGTTGGAAATTCGTCTTTTCGGTTGCAAGTTCAACTGATTTGTTAAAAATTCGTCTTTTTGGTCTGAAAATTCAACTATTTTGGCAGGAGATGGAACTATTTGATTGAAAATTAATTTTTTTGTCAAAAATTCCTATTTTTGGGTTGAAAATTTAACTGCCTTGTAGAAAATTCGTCTTTCTGGTTTTAAACTTCAATAATTCGGTTCGAATTGTTTTTATTTGTTGACTGAAAAATATTTCCCAGTTGGAAACTCAAGTCTCTTCTTAATTTTCGTCTTTTTGGTTTTAAACTTCATCTCTCTTCGTAGAAATTTCTTCTTATAATCCTTTTCATGTAAAATTCAACTATTTGATTGAAAATTAATCTGTTTTGATTGAGGATTAAACTATTTTGTTGAGAATTTGTCTTTTCTGATTGAAATCAATCATTTTGTAATTAAAATTAGAATCTTTATTGGTCGAAAAATTAACTCCTTGGTGGAAAGTTGAACTACTTTGTGAAAAATTTATGTTTTGTTGCAAATTTATCTTCTTAGTTGAACATTGAACTATTTGGTTGCGAATTTATGTAATTTGTTGAAAATTCATCTTTCCTAGTAGAAAATTAAGCTTCCCGGTGGAAGATTCATCTAGTTAGCTGAAAATTTGTCTACTCAGTTGAAAGTTGATCTCCATTAAAAATTTATTTTTTCATTTGAATATTCATCATTTCAGTTACAAGTTCAATTTGGCTGAAAATTCCTTTTTTTAAAAATTCCTTCGGGTGCAAAAATCTTATATTTACATAATTTTACACAAGAATTTGATGAATAAACATTTCAGTTCACAAGAAAAAATGATTGAAACAAGTCGATTTTTTGAACACGGGACGCCATTGACAAATAATGTTTTGGCAAATTAATATTCATCCAATTGACTCTCAGTAGGCAATTCATGAGATTTAAGAAAAAATTAGTCTTCGGCGCCGTTATTTACAAATTCCTTTTAAAAACGTTTTTTTTTTTTAGTTTAAAGTAGGTATTTTTTACACTACTTTCTTATTTAAAAGCCTGATTTTTGACCGATTTAAAAAGGCTACTTTTTTAGTACTTTTTTATTTTTGGGAATACTTTTTTCTTCAAAAAGATACTTTTTTGATACTTTCTTTAGTTCCATACAGCAATTCGAAGCCTTTAGGCTCGTTTTCTATAATTATGCATTATTCATGGCGATGAGGATGATCAGCTATTGTCTAAACTTGGCGCATGCGTGGAAAAATAACCTCCACTACGCATGCCCGGAATTTCAGCGAATAGCTGGTCGCCATGAATAGTAGATAATGCTAGAAAACGTGCGCCCTACGGTACCAAAAGAGGAGTGGCGACATCTGCTTTGAGGTTTGGGTGTCCAGACTAATTTAAAGACTTGATCTCATTCTGTCGGGAAATTTGAATTTCGAAATTTTCCTTGCTCATTATAAAACCAAAGAGAACTTTTTTTCATTGTAGATTCTGCCTTCTTGTACAATCTTTTCTTCCGAAATAACACTTTTTTCACAGTTTCAAACCTTTTTTTAATTATGTAGAATTTTCTCGGAGTCTCGTTTAGAATTCTTTTCATTCCTTGGCGAAATTGAAGGCTTTCTTCTCATAAGAAATAAAACATGGACTGTGTGAAACAGACGACAGCTACTTTGAAAAAGAAAAATGTTTGAGAGAGCAATTTGCCCCTTACAGTTTAAAACAATAAACGTAATGACGTAGCTGCGGAGTTTCAATTCGCGTTGGGCGCAAAGTACTTGAGAGGAGAGGATCCTTAAAGACAGGAGTACTTTGAGGTCAATACTCCAAGCAAAAGTACTCTACAAATACGGCGATGTCTTGTTGCACACTCTCTCACCCAACCCAACCCTACTTTACTTATTCCTCTCTCTTTTTTTCTCTCCTGTATTTTCTACCTCTCTTTTTCTCACGTGTGTACACAAAAGCATCACAATCTTTTCTCTCAATTTTCTTTACTTTTTTTTTATGTCTTCTACTCGCGACGAGCGAGTTCCGGTTCCCGATGGCATTACTCGGTTAAGTTTGGAACTTGATAAACTTATGCTTTCAGCAAACATTAAAGCGTAGAGAAGCGTATTTTTAGCCGCTTATGGCGGCATAAAACCCAGCTGCTGGATTAGAGCCGTGAGAGTAGTTATATTCGTTAGAAAATAACCGAACTTCGTGACCGAAACCAAAACTAAAGAGACCAATTTTATATAAATAGGATTCAAGTATTAATTTGGATGCTTTTAGTTTTTGAGTATTTCCTCAATTAAGAGCATCAAAGTCTTAATTTTTTTCTAAATCAAGGAGATTTTAACTTGAGATTTCTCTCCTCTTACATATTGAAACTTCAAAAAGAATCACATTTTTGGAGCAATGACTGATCTTTTTCCATCTTAGGGATGAAACTGCATGAGACTGGTGCCCTCCTCAGTATACAGCACAAACCAATCATAACTTCTTTGGTTCTGGCTTGGTATAACGATTTAGCTGCCTCATTTGGACATGATTTCATACTTATGGGATAAATTTTCCCTTCTCCTACATATCCCTTGCTTACCCTTACCATATAAAGTCGTTGATCACCGGCAGTATAATGAGGCTAGAACCGAAAGAGTTATGCTTACCCCGAAAGGGATTTGGCATAATGGTATAATAATAATGATAAAAAGAACTAACATTAGTTTGACACATTCAAAGTTCCCATTCAAACTTGGTTGTCCTAAATTAGGAATTAAAAAATGAGTCAAAGTAGGCGGCACGCACCGACCAAAAAGGGTTTCGTAGCCTACCTATTAGGTCGCTAATAAATTCGTTCGAATCTCCCCCTCATTTATCTCCTCTTCTATCCTATCCTATGTAGAATTGAGATGAAGAACAATTACCTCTCACTTCCACTCATTTCTCCTCTCCTCAATTCCCATAATTTCCCCTCACATCTCCTTATTTTTCTACTATCTCATTTCACCTAATTTCTCCTACCATCTATTCTCACCCCCTCCAATCATTCTCATTACTTCCCCTCACTTACCCGCATTCCCCTCCCCTCTTTTCCCATATCCTCATTTTCCTTCCTCTCATTTATCCTTCCTTCCCCTACTCACATTTCCTCCCACCCCCCACTTACCTTCCCCGCATTCTTCCGCTCACTTTCCCTCATGACCCCACTTTCCCTCACTTTTTTCTCCTCTACCACTCAGTCCCTTCAGTACCCCTTACTTACCCTCATAGGTCTTTAAAAAAGGAGGAAAAAGGAGAACCTAAATTTTAATCCCACTTTCCTTGAAAAACATTAAATTTCGAAGCCATTTTTTGAAATAAATACACTGAAAAGTTTTTGCACATTGTAATTTTACAGCGCCATGAGAAAAAAATACGGGTAAAGATAAATTTGATCAATTGAAAAATGGGATTGAAAAGAAAAATATAAAAACCATCCTCACATATATTCTGAAGGTTTAAAAGGAATATTTTACAGAGTGTAGAATGTTGCAAATTTCGGACTGCACCCCTTCTATATGTAACCCCCCCCCCACTTATAAGAAATAAAATTAATTTGGTACTATGTATAATGAATGCAATTTGAAAGGCTTTAAATTCCTAAAATTTCAATTAAAAAATTGCATTTTCAACAAAATAGATGAATTTTGAACCGAATAGTTGAATTTTAAATCAAAAAGATGAATTTTCAACCAAATAATTGATTTTTAACCAAAGGAAGAAATTTTTGAATGAAATGATGAATCTGTAAACAAAAATATGAATTTTGAACAAAGTAATTCAAATTTCAACCAAGTAGTTGAATTTTCAACCAAACAGGATGAATTCTCAACGAAAAATGTAACAGAAGATATTTCAACAAAAAAAGTTTTTAATTTTAAACCAAAAACAGTTGAATTCAACCATAAAAGATGAATTTAAAAAAATGGTTGAATCAGTTGCATTCTTAACCAAAAAAGATGAAATTTATTCCAAAAGAGATTATGTTTGAAAGCAAAAAAACGAATTTTCAACAAAATAGTTGAATTTTCAACCAAAAACGATTTCTCAATCAAGAAAATGAACGTTTTAATCAAGCCAGAAAGGTAAATTTCCTACAAAATACATTAATTTTCAACCAGATAGTTTAATTTTCAACTAAAGAAGATAAATTTTCAACCAAGAATAACGTCATTAGATTTTCAGTTACAAACATTAATTTTCAACAAAAAAAAACGAATTGTCGAACAAAACATTTAAATTTTTGATCAAAGAGATGAATCTTCGACTAAAAAACGAATTCTTAACACAATAGTAAGATTTTAACCCAAGTGATGAACCTGCAACCAAAAAAATTAATTTGAAAAAAAGTAGTTTGATCAACCAAGTAGTTGACTTTTCCACCAGAAAAGATTTTTCAGTTAAGAAGAAAAAAAGTGTTAACCAATTTTTTGAATTTTTGAGCCAAAAATACGAATTTTCTGCACAATAGTTGAATTTTTAATAAAAAAAGACGAATCTTTAACAAAACAATTGAATTATCAACCTATGAGGTTGAATTTTCAACAAATTTGTTTAATTTTAAACTAAATAAGATCAATTTTCAACCAAAAATGGGATAATTGAATTTTCAGTCAAAAAAATTAATTTTTAATGAAAAAAATCGAAGTGTCAAAAAAAGAGTTCAATCTTCAACCAAGAAAGATGTTTTTCAGCCAAGAAGAGAAAAATTTCAAACAAATTGCTGAGTTTTTAGCCTAAAAGACGAATTTCCTACAAAACAGTTAAATTTTTCATCCACAAGGACGAAGCTTCAACAAAACAATTGCATTTTCAACCAAGGACTTTTTAACAAATTTGTTGAATTTTCAACTAAATGAGATCATTTTTCAACCAAAAATGGAATAGTTGAATTTTCAGTCAAAAAAATTAATTCTCAATGAATAAAAATCGAAGTATCAGCAAAAGAGTTGAATTTTCAACCAAAAAAGATATTTTGCAGTCAAGAGGAGAAAAATTTCAAACAAATTGCTGAATTTTCAGCCAAATAGTTAATGTTCCTACAAAATAGTTGATTTTTCCATCCACAAGGACGAAGCTTTAACAAAACAATTGCATTTTCAACCAAGGACTTTTCAACAAATTTGTTGAATTTTCAACTAAATAAGATCATTTTTCAACCAAAAATGAAATAATTAAATTTTCAGTTGAAAAATTAATTTTCAACGAAAAAAATTGAAGCATCAACAGAATAGTTGAATTTCCAACCAAAGAGATGAATTTCTAACCAAAAAAAAACAAATTCTCTACAAAAAGTTGCATGTTGAAGCCGGAAATATGAATTTTTAACAAAAAATAAAATTTCCAACAAAATAGTGAGATTTCCTATTAAAATAGTTGAATTTTCAACAAAGGAGAGAAATTGTCAGCAAAAGAGATCAATTTTCAACCATGAAAGATTTTTTAGACAAGAAGAGAAAAATTCCAACCAAATTTTTTCATTTTTAGCCAAAAAGTCGAATTTCCTACATAACAGTTGAATTTTCATTTCAAAAATATAAATCTGCATCTAAACAATTAAATTTTCATCACAAAATTATGACTCTTTCAAAAAAATTTTGAATTTTTAGCTAAAGAGATGAATCTTCAACTAAAAATGAATTTTTAACAAAGTAGTTGGGCTTTCAACGCAAAAAGTTTTAAATTTTATGTCCAAAATAGTTCAATTCAACCACAAAAGAAGAATTTTCAAAAAATTGTTGAATCCTCAGCCAAGAAAGATTTATCAGTCGAGAAGAAAACAAAACTTCAACCAATTGGTTGAATTTACAAGGGAAAAGGCAAATTGTCTACGAAACAATTGAATTTCCACCGAAAAAATTCATTTTCAACCAAATATTTTAATAATCCGCCAAACTAGCTGAATTTGGAACCCAGGAAGATGAATTTTCAACCAAACAATTTAATTTTTGAACAAAAAGGATATCTTTGTAACAAAATTGTTGAATTTTCAAAAAAATAACTGAATTCATAACCAGATAGTTTGATTTTCAAAGTTTCAGTTTCATTACTTTTGAAAAACTAGTCTAGAAAACTGAAAATTTTGCTTAGAAAATAAAATAACACATAATTCGACTTACCACTTATAGAAATGAAACGAAATCATTAAAACATCAAATTATGAAAATATTTTGTGTTTGGCAATAATTTTAAAGAGCACTAGTTTTTACTCAGACAATATTTGTTTCTATTAAAAAACTAAAGAATCCTATACTTTCAAAAACTTGAAAAAAGTGAAAAACCCTGTTGGACACAAGTCGAAAATAAAAAAGTTTGGGATTCGAATTCGCTACAATGCCAAAAAGTATTGTATTTCGGTTCTAAAAAAGTATCATTAATTTTGAAATCGATAGACATGCACCCTGTTTACCCGTGCTCAATAAAAATGTAAAAAAAAATTCTCGTTTGCAGAGTTTTCAAATTTTCTTGAAATTCAATTTTTTTTTACATACCTGGAGGTCAAAAGTGTCTTCTCAATTTTTTGCTATTTTTAGTCAGTCATTTTCTAAGAGATAATTCCTATTCAAGTCAACCCTGTTTAGTGTTTACGGGAAAAACTTGTTAACATCTGTGTGAATCAGAGAAGAATTTTTTCGGATACTTCAAAGCTTTCCAGTGACTAAAATGGACTAGCAATCTAAATTGGAAATACAGCCAATTTTAAAAATTTGGAATGTGGTTCCTAGTAGAATTATTTTCTGCGCTTGTGGTTTTGAATATTTTTCGAGCATGTGTGGAAGTTTCAAGACTAACAATATACCTGAAAGAAATGGGTCGTGTCGACTTTCTTCCTATTGTAGTTCTATTCTAAAAAAGCCCACACGTGCTCAGAAAAATATTTAAACCACAATTTGTGAAGATAATTTTATCGAATACCAAAATAATAATTTTTTTTTAATTCGCTGTATTTCCATTTTCGATTGCTGGGTCTTGGCGACTTTTTTCCTGGTGCATTTTTGTCACTAGAAAGTTTTCAAGTACCCGAAAAAATTCTTCTATTTACGAAGAAGTTGAAATTTTTTTCGAAAACAGGGGTGAATTAAGTGGGAATTATCTCTTAGAAAGCTTGATTGAAATCCGCAAAAAATTGGAAAGACTTTTTTAACCTCCAAGCATGTAAATAAAAATTAAACTCAAGAAAATTCAAAAACTATGCAAACAAAAAAATTTTGAAACATTTTTTTTTATCCCGGGTGACCAAGCTCCATGTCTATCGATTCCAAATCAATTATACTTTTTTGTAGCGATTTCGAATTCAAAATTTTTTTTATTTTCGACTCACCCTAATGGTCACCCTATATACATGTGACTTTTTTCTTGGTTAAAATAAAGTTGCCTCGCAAACTGAAAACTGTCACTCATAAATAAAACATGAAATCAGAAGGCGAGATCGAAAAGGGCTAGAATAATCACTTAAAATGGAGATTTTAATAAAGTGTGTCTTTTTGTTTGACTTGATAAAAAGAAACCTTTTTTTATTGCTTCTCTCAAGAGGGTTATATTAATTATTGGAAATGTTTGTAATCAATGAATTTGAATGAGGCGTTTTTCCAACTCAGCGGAAATGATAAGCAGGGACATACTTTCAGGTTTTCAATTCTCCGCCGGTTCTGCACTGCGTTAGGGAATGAATAGCAAGTCATGAGAGAATGAGTTCTCGTCCCAAATGATCACTGAATCAGAGACAAAACGACACTTTATTGTCTCTTTTGTCACCGGAGATAATTACTCAAGTAACTTCTCTCACGCAATTATTATTATTTATTAAATCTCTTTCTTTTTTCTTTTGTTTCAGGTAAGTCAACTTCATCTTCATTATGTTGCGACACCTGACACTTTTTTTGCAGTGATAGGTCACTTACTTTTAAAAGGGAACTAATTATCGTGACCCTTACATCACGAAAAAAAGTAAGTAGTTATCGTTATCGTTACCGATTCAAAATGTCACTTTTTCTTAGTCGCATTTCCTCAAAAAAAGTAACCATCGTTACTTTTTTAGTTACTTTTGTATTTTAGAAATATATATCCAAATTTAATTTTTACAAAACATTATTCATAACTTTTGAGTGATAGTTGTTACATTTTTAAGTAAAATTTGTAGGTTATTCATTACCCACATAATATTTCTAAGGCAAGGAATGTTTAGGAAAATTTTGAATTTCAGTGTGGAAGAAAAATTTCAGCTTTCCTATTTTGGGCTCTAAATCTCTTTGGCGTTGGAAATTAATTACTTTTTTCTGAAAGTATTTATTCAGATTTACCTAGTTACGACTTCCACTTCTAATAGATTTACAATATTCTAAACCGAACAGAAAATGTTTTAGAAGACGTTGAATTTTCAACAAAAAAGGATAAATTTTCATCCAGAACAAACATATCATCAACAAAATACATGAATTTTCAAATAAAAAAGAGAAATATCCAACCAAATAGTTGAATCTTTAACTAAACAATATACATTTTTAACCAAAAATGGAATAGTTAAATTTTAATTCAAAAAAATAAATGTTTATCCCAAGAAAAATGTTAACAAAATAGTTATTTTTCAACAAAAGAGATGAATTTTCAATTAAAATGATGAATCTTCAACCAAAAAAAAATATTTTTAACAAACTAGTTCAACTTTCAACCAAAAAGGTGAATTCTCAATGAAAAAGGTAATAGTTGGAATTTCAACCAAAAAAGATTTTTGTTTTAAATCAAATACAGTTGAACTCAACCATGAAAGAAGAATTTTCAACAAAATAGGTAATTTTGAAACTAAAGAGATGAAATTTCAACCAAGGAGATAATTTTTACCAAAAAGTGCGAATTTTTAACAAAAGACATGAATTTTTTTTTAATTGAACAAGATAATTTTGAACGAAAAAAGATGAATTCTTAACAAAAAATGTAAAAGTTGATACTTCAACTAAAAAATATTTTATCTTAAATCAAAGACAGTTACATTCAACCAAAAAATAATTTTTCAACAAAATAGTTGAACATGCAGTCAAGACAGAAAAAAAATCAACCAGATTGTTGAAGATTCAAGCCAAAAAGATGAATTTTCAACAAAAAAAGTTGATTTTCAACCATATTATAATATTTTATTCAAAAAAGTTAAATTCTCAACTAAAAATGTAATATTTCAAATTTTAACAAAAAAAGATAAATTTTCAACAAAATAGTTGAATTTGAAACCAGAGAGATCGATTTTCAAACAAGAACATAGATTTTTAATGAAAAAAGACGAATTTCAAACAAAATACATGAATTTTCAAGTAAAAAAGATCAATTTTTAATCAAAAATAAGATAGTTAAATTTTTAATTAAAAAAATTAATTTTTAACGAAAAAAGATGAAGCCTCAATGAAAAATGTAATAGTTGATATTTCAAACAAAAAACAGTTTAATTGTAAATAAAAAATAGTGATGTTTAACCAAAAAAAGAATTTTCATCAAAATAGTTAAATTTTCAGTCAAGAGAGAAGTAAAATCAACCAGATTGTTAAAATTTCAAGCCAAAAAAGACGAGTTTTCAACAAAAAAGTTGATTTTCAACCAAGTAATAAACTTTTTATCCAAAAGGATAAATTCTCAATGAAAAATATAATAGATCGAATTTCAAACAAACAAGACAAATTTTCAACAAGATTTCTTAATTCGAAGCCAAAGAGATGAATTACTACAAAATACATAAATTTCAGCTATATAAAATCGATTTTCAACAAAATAGTGCAATTTGAAACCAGAAATGAAATTTCAACCGAGAGGATTAATTTTTTACAAAAAAAGTTTAATTTTAAACAAGTACATGAATTATTAACTGAAAAATCAATTTTCAACCAAAAATGTCATAGCTAAGTTTTCAATTGAAAAAATTAATTTTCAACGAAAAAAGATAAATCTTCAACAAAAAGTGTAATAGTTCATATTTTTCAAAAAAAAAAAAAAAATTAGGTCAAAAACAGTTTAATTTAACCAAAAACACTAATTTTCAACGAAAAAGTTGAATTTGTAACCGAATGAAATGATTTTCTTTCAAAATTGTTCAATTTCGAACAAAATAATTCAATTTTCAACCAAGTAATAAAATTTTCAACTACAGGAGATGATTTTTCAACTAAAATAATAAATGAATTAATTGGAATAGTTAAATTTCCGATTGAAGAATTCATTATCGACAAAAGGAATGTAAATATTTAACTCTGAAATTATTTTTTTATTTCTTTTTAGGTGTTTTTTCAGATTTTAGAAAATTTTGAATCCCAGGGCTGGAAAAAAATTACAATTTCCCTATGTTGGGCTATAAATCTCCATGGATATCTGCCGCCACAATTTGAATAGTGAAAATGAACAAATAGTTAGAAGAGCAATAACATTTATTGATTGTCGTAGAAAAGACTTGTGAACTACATCTTGAAAGTAACTAAAAAAGTAACGATTTTTATAGTTATTGTTACTAGAAAAAATTTAAATAGCTACCAATTCGTTCCTTACTTACAAAATTAATTTCGTTACCGCCATTGTTACCAAAAAAAGTAACTAGTTACAGTAACTAGTTAAAGGAAACTAGTTACTTCCCATCACTGCTTTTTTGTGATTGAAAAAAAATTTGAATTAGGTTTGATAATTTAATAACTAAAAATTGAACCCTATTTTAAGTTATTATACATTAAAATAGAAATAAAAAATTTTTAATTTCATAAAAATTGAACCTCTCGCGATCGAGAGGGAATATGCGTGGATTCAGTTTTGGGAATCGTTCAAATTTTAATTTTAAAGATTGATACTTGCAGAGAATTTCAAGGTGCATCTTTTTCCTATAGAAAAAATTTGTAAGTTTCGTAGTTTTTTGTAGTACTTGGTAAAAAACAGATGTTTCGAATATAAAAATTTTCAAACTTTTTATACTTCAACTCGCGCTAACTTAGCCAATTTTCAGAATTTTTATTTTATTTTATTAATACTAAATTACGTGCTCAACTCTTCTAAAACTATTCGAAAAAGAAAATCGTAAATGAAAAGTTTCTAATTTTCTTCGAGACTTTGCAAAAATCATGAATTTCAACCTTCAAGCGCTTCGTTTATCAAGCGAATTTCAAGCAACGGAAAACTCCCAGGAAGAAAGTTATTGATTAAGGTTCGAAGAAGTTTTCTGAAAAGTTTTAGCTTAATCGGATTAATGGTTAAAAAATCATGAATGTTTTAAATTGCAAGCGTCAATCTTGACGTTGCCACACGCACGTGCCTCTCCAGATACGACCGTGTTGCAGCGAACAATATGAAGGTGAAGTCGGATACCAAAATAATACTTAGGGCGCACTAATACTTAAGGTGCATTAAGATATTATCATCAAAATAATTTATTCATTACACATTTTAAACAATAAATTATTAAAATATTATTTTATTAAGAACTACTTTCAATCATTTTCGACACTCTCTTCAGTTTTTTCGGAATCTGTACTCAAAGTTGTTACTTTTTAAAAATACTTTACTGGTTCTTTGATTTATTTATGGTATATTTTAGAAGAAGACTACAAACTGTTGCTATTATTTGTTTTAGTATCCAACTTGTTCTTCATATCGTCGGCTGCAACACGTTCGTAGCCAGGAGGAACGCGCATAGGGCAGTGTCAAGATTGCCGCTTGCAACATACAACATTCATGATTTTTTAATTATTTATTTCATTGAGCTAATACTTTCCAGAAAACTTTTTTGTATCTTAGTCAACAACTTTCAACCTGAAAGTTTTCCGTTGCTTGAAATTCGCTCGACAAATGAAGCGGTTGAAGGTTAAAATTTATGATTTTTACAGAGTCTCATAAAAGTTTAACAACTTTTTTTTTTACTGAAATATTTACGTTTTCCTTTCTTGAATAGTTTCAGAAGACTTGAACACGTAATTAAGTCATAACAAAATCGAAAAATTCTGTAAATTGGATAAGTTAGCGCGAGTTGAAGTGAAAAACGTTGAAATTTTTTGTTTTCGAAGAATGTACTTCTTACCAGTTACTTCAAAAACTACAAAACCCACAAATTTTTGCAAGAAGGAAAAAAGATGCGCCTTAGAATTACCTACAAGTATTAGTCCTTAAAATTGAAATTGGAATGATTTTCAAAAATAATTTTTAGGACGATACTTCTCAGGCTGAATCCATGCGTATACCCTTTTGATCAATATGAAGTTCTATTCTTTCAAATTTGTTTTAAATTCTTAGATCAATTAACAAAATAATTCAATTTAAATTTCGCGCCACGATTGATATTTTTTCACAGGTTATGTTTCCTGAAAGCCCAGAAGTGACGTCACAACTTTGGCGCCATTCTAGCAAAATTTTCAAAATCACGAGAAGTATTTCCCGTTCATTAATGCAGGCATTACTAATCTGACGTATTTTTTGATCTAATTCAAATTTTCTCGGGACTCTTGTTCATTATTTCTTTCATTTAATTTAATTTTTCGAACATTTTCATTTTTTTTCTCTGAAAATTTATAATTCCATATCGACAACGGAGGATGTCGATTTTTGAGGTAAAGAGCGTGGGTCTCCTGTTGGCTCGGAAATGTTCAGATCCAACCCCCCAACACGTAGCTGGTACGAAGGAAATTGACTTTGCCTTGGATAAACATTTTATATTATAGGGTTACTCTGTCAACATCTGCACTATCATGGCAACGAGCTCCCAATATAGTGGTTCTCAACTCAATTTTTCGTTCCATCAAACTCTGTCGCCTTTCCCATTTACAAATCACACTTATCACTCATTCCCCTTGACGTTCCCTTCAATGGGGTGAATATTTTGTTTGTTATTTTTTTCAGCATCGCCCCGAATTTCCTACAGGAAATTTATTTAATTACTTTGGCCAACAGCTTTTTTTGTATAGCTTAATAATAAAATATTAAATAAAATATTAGATAAATGAAATATTATACAAATCTATAATATATCAGTATTATACTTGTTCCCATAAGAATAGTAATAATCAAAACGAGTATAGGACTGAGTACTATACTCTTAATAATCATCACAATATCTCTAACAACATTGAGTATGTTATTTGAATTCATTACAAAAATCTTCCTGACTTTATTTTACGATTTGAAATGTTGCATAAGAGTACAAAAAGGAAAGAATCGATGGACAATATTATCCTGCAGTAGTGGATAATTGGATGAATTTTTCAACTTCGGAAGCATGAAAATTTAGAAACTTTCAATTTTAAATTATGAGTATGTATGCAGGATAACCAAAGATGATTTTCGGAATGCCCCCCCTCTCTGCATACAAGAATTAAATGATTGTAGGTACTATATTGAATGAAAATTGTAACGCTGTGAATTCCTAAAATTTCAAGTAATAAAAT
>JAUMHM010000005.1:28041991-28064605 GCA_032362435.1 Melikaiella ostensackeni | reverse complement strand
CCTACACCCCAACCCCTAAAATCCCTTGTCGCACAAAGATGGCCGCACCCTCGTGAACTTATTGTTCGCGACGATTATCTCACCCCGTTTCTCGAAAATCGAGAGCCTTCTTGCCTTCATAAAAGAGCTGACTCGTACATTTTTTCTTTTTTGATTTTCTTTTTTCCATTTCCTTGTGATAGTGAGACTATTTTAGAAGTAGATATACTTCCCGGTTTGGCTTGATAAGAGAAATTTATTTTCAACTCACAATTCAATTGGAATTATTCTAAATTGTATTTTTTAAATTAAAGTGAAAATTCTGAAAGTAAAGTAGAGAACTACACTGGAACCTCGATTTAGAGATGGTTTTGGGTATGGCCTGCGATGGCCGTGACGGCCTTGCCGCTATGTGGCTACGGAACTGCTCAACTCCGCTGCACTCACAGCGCCTCTCTCTATACTCCTTGGACACCCTCATCAGCGACCGGAATTCTAGGAACGGCGTAAACGGAGGGACTCAATATAGAGGTTCCAGTGTAATTGAATTGACAACATATGAGCTATGGAAAACTAAAACCGCCTAATTCCATTCAACCTAATTTTACAGGGTGGATAAAAACCTTTTTAGGGGGATAATTTGCAACAGATTGAGATAATAATTTTTTTTGTGTAGTTTAGAGGGTCAATTTGTCAAAAAACAGATGGCGCTACGTACGCACTTAATAATTTAATGACAATTTTGTTGGAGTTAGGCCGTTTCAGCATTCAGTAACATTATAATGAGAAAAATACAAAAAATCGCCAAAGAAATGATGTGAAATAAATATTTTTATTTTTTTCACAATTAGACAACAGTTAATTAAAAGAAAAAACTGAACATTTTTGTAAATATACTTTATACTTAAACTTTGCTCGAAGCATTCACTATCAGAGATACATTTTTTGAAAGGCTGTAATGAAGTTGCAGTTTGAAAAACAATTGAATACTTTCTATCCCTAATGTTCTAAATTTAAAAACTCAAATTTTGCGAATATTTTACAACTCTTAATCAATTTAACTATGGGCGAAAATGGTTAAACCTTCAAGGTTTTCAATTAAATATGTGTATACAAGCATAAAAAAGTGTTTTCTATTCGAAACTAAATTTTGCTAAATAAAACTAATTTTTCCACTATAGATAAGTAGAGATGGTTACTAAATCAATTGATAAACGACTTCGCAATATTTTATTAGTAAATTCTTACTAACTCAGATTTAGAGAGAACAATTATCTGTAACTATTAGCAAAATTTGAGAAATTAAAAATTGAAAGAATGACAATTTTTAATAATTTTAAAACTAGAATTTACAGTTGAACTTTATGAAGTTAATAACTCTCAAATTTCCCGCGTTTTGAATTGGAAAAATAAGAAAGCTTTTGGCTTGTGGAAAAAGACACGTTTAGGTGGACAATCCATGGGGGAAAACCCACGAGGGCCCCGCAGGTGTTTGATTAGTTCAGACTTATAAGAAATGCATTTTTGTTGAAAATTTGATGACATTTTTTTGGAAGTTGATCTTCAAAATCTCAGATATTCGACGAGGTCCCCCGCAGGGGACCTGCTTGTTGCCCTCGTGCCTCAGTTTGCAAACATCAAACGATTTTGTTGTTATAATAAATGGTTTTTATGTCAAATAGTAACCAAGTCTCATTCAAATATGCAGGTATTGAAAATAGAGATAATTCCAACAAATTTTGATTCGACGTTGGTCATGAGTTCAAGTCCCGGTCGACGCGCTAATATTTTCAATTTTTTAATTTTAATGTTTTGTGTACATATTAACAATATATATTGATTTATTAAAATATGCCTAAAAATGATGAGGAGACAATTATAAAAGTATGTTTAAAAATTGAAAATTTATCATCGGGGCAACTGCGAGGAGCCCACGAGGGAAGCTAATGTTGGATCCTTGTGGATTAGCATGTGGTTTCCCTGAGGGGCCACGTCTGAATTGCCCTCATGGGCCCCTCATGGCCCGAAGGCAATCCATGAGGGCCTTCTACGCGGGCCTACTTATAAACACATTTTGGGGTAAAAGAAATTATTTTAATTGTGATTATTACCTTAAATAAAGTTATTTGAACGCGTTTTCGCAATAAACGTAAAAATAATTTTGTGTAAATAACAATATTGAAACTTAATTTGAATTCGTATTTTTCATGAAAATAATGTTGGGAAAGCATAAGAAACACATATAAATTGAAATTTCGCAAAATTTATATAACTCGTACTGCAAATTGAAGACAGTATTTTTGCAAAAAATTGTAAATGAATTTTATAAGATATAGTATATTGACTTTCCAGAACTTTTATAATGAAAAAACTAATTTTCATTTCATAAAATACCTACTATTTCATAGAGAATTTATTTTTCATTTGCATCTTTTGTTTTTATATTGAAGGCATCATTTATTGTGCTAGAAAATTTTTTAAAAATGAATTAATTTTCACATCCTTTATTCTCCGAAATATTTTTTGTTGGTAATCGGTTTCTCAATTGAAAACGCATTAATAAATTTAATTCTAAATGAATTTGCTCTGAAATTTTTATCGGTCTTTAGACAGAGTTTTCGTGAAAATGTCTAAGTGACGTGTAATTACCATTATTTTTCAAAAAGTCACCATAAAAAAGTGAGTTTTGTATGAAGCAAAAAATCATCATCAGTTTTTCATTTTTTTCTGTATCCTATGCGAGAAAGTTTTTTTTGTAAAGGTAAGCCTGAAAAAAATATTCAACCTAATAATAAAATTATTCAAAATAACTATCAATACTTAAAAAAAAATGTTGGTCAGTCATGAAAAATTATTTCGGAAAATTGACAGCTTTTTTAAAAAGAGTTAATGTTAAATGTAAACTAACTCCCAATAAGAAAAACTATCGTAAATGTAATTGTGAAATTTATTATTATTAATTTCTGTAATACTAATATACGTTTCAAACTATTTCTAATAAATATTGTAATCAATTTCATTTTTCACATCAAAATTAAAATTAAAATCCCTTTTAGAACGCATTCCCTGTATTTTCGCCCACAAAAATAATTATAAAAGTTTCAAGCAGACCCGAATTGATCTGAATAGGGTAGTTAAGCCATCGCATCGCGGCTCACATTCGAGCCTTTTATTTCGCGCTGGCGGGAAATTTAAAAGGGATTAAACCTTAATTATAGCTGCTGCTCGTTTCAATCAATTTATTCCATACGAATTTGACCATGAATGGTCAATCTTGCCTAATTGAAAATTGCTAGCTTCTCTTATAGCAATTAATTTCTCATGAAAATTACTAGATGATACGCCAAGCACCCTCAGAATACACTGTCCAGCATGATTTTTACTTTTCTGATTTTTACCCTTCTAGTTCTTTCTTTTTTTGAAAAACGGGGTCAAAAAGTCAAAAACGGCGCGTTACTAAAATACGGTTCCCAATGGCTCCGTGTTAATTTCTTTTTGTTTTCAGCATGATAGCTTTATTAATTTTTTATAGGCTTCTATAAATTGCGAAGAACGTGTTTTTTGACCATTTTACCAAGTTTTTTCATGAAAAAACTAGACACGCTATCGCATTTTCCTCAACCGATTCTTAATCTACGGAAAAAAATCCTATAAGAATCACCCAGAATGATGAGAAGAAAAAGAAAATAGTAAAATGTGGAACAGTGATATAGTTCCTTCTGAAATACAAAAGACAAATTTTCAATCAAAAATGGAATATTTAAAATTCCAGTTAAAAAATTCATTTTTAACAAAAAAAATTAAATCTTTACAAAATGCTTGATTTTTTAACCAAAGAAGATTAATTCTCAACAAGAAATGTAATAGTTGATATTTCAACAAAGAAAGATTAAATTTTATATCTAAAATAGTTTAATTCAACCAAGGAAGAGGAATTTTCAACAAAAGAGTTGAATTTTCAACTAAAACAGAATAATTTTCAAATAAAAATGATGCCCTTCAAACAAAATAATTGAATTTTAAACCAAATAATTAAATTTTAAATTGAAAAAGATGAATTTTCAACCAAGAATATCAATTTTCTTCTAAAAAAGGCAAATTTACGACAAAATATATGAATTTTAAACGCAATGGTTGAATTCTCAATTTTAGTTAGTATTTTTGCACCAAAAAGACGAATTTTCAACAAAATACATGAATTCTTGATCAAATAGTTGAATTTTTAATCAAAAGAGATACGTTTTGAACAACAAAAAAACGTATTTCGACCAAAGAAATGAATATGCAACTAAAGCGATAAATAGTAAAAAGACGACAAACAAAAAAAAAAACCAAAAAAAATTAATAATTGATATTTCAACAAAAAAATATTTTAATTTTAAATTATAAAAAGTTGAATTCGATCGAAAGAGATGAAATTTCAACTAAATAGTTGAATCCTCGACTAAAACTGCATAATTTCCAACCAAACAGTTGCATCTTTGACCAAAAAGATTAACTTTCTACCAAAAAGGCAAATTCTCAAACAAAATACATAAATTGTCAAAGTAATATTGAATTTTCAACCAAGAAGATTAATTTTCTGCCAAAAAGACAAATTTTCAACAAAATAGTTGGATTCTCAACTGAAACCGAAAAATTTCAATCACACAGTTGTATTTTTGACCAAGAAAATCACTTTTTCACCAAAAGGACTAATTTTCAACAAAAAATAGAATAGTTAAATTTTAAGTTGAATAGATTGATTTTCAATTTAAAAAAACGAATTTTCAACAAAATAGTTAAATTGGGAACCGAAAGGTTGAATTTTCAATTTAAATAATAAATTTTCAACCAAAAAAATGAATTTTTTACTAAGTATTTCCTCTTTCAACCAAGCAGTTGAATTTTCCGCCAAAGAAGGTGAATCCTCAACTCAAAAAAATGAATTTTCAACGAATTTCAAGCAAGAAATATTTACATTTTAAAACAAAACAAGTTAAATTCATCCAAAAAAGACGAACTTCCTATAAAATAGTTGTATTTTCAACCAAATAAATGAATTTTCAACTTGAATGATGAATCTTTAACCAAAAAAATTAATTTTTAACAAAGTAGTTCCACTTTCAACCGAGCAGTTGACTTCATCCAAAAAGACGAATTTCCAACAAAATAGTTGGATCCGAGAATGAAACAGTTGCATTTTAAACAGAAAAGATTGAATTTTCTACCACAGAAGACAAAGTAATAAAATAGTTGAATTTTACACCAAAAAAATTTTCATTCATGAAAGAAAAAAAAAAGAAAAAGAAAATTTCAGAAAAACACCTTACGTAATTTGTGGATGACCCCGAATCTTTTATTTTTAAATTTTTCGAAAAATTGTGTTCACTACCAAGAAATTTATAGCTCGGCGTTTTAATTAAAATAGGACAATGCTTTGTATTATATGAACTGCTCCTTTTCTTAAAGGGGCCTCCTTAACAATTTTGCAGGGGGACGATGGACGATATTATCATGGAGGATAGTGAAATAATCCTTACAAATGAAAGCTTGAACATTTTTCTTAAAAAATATGATGCTGAAAACTAAGGGAAAACAACATGTAGCCGTTAGGAACCGTTTATTGGTAGAGCACCGTTACCCATGCATTTTACTTCGAGTAGGAAGCGACTACGGTGCGCGGATAAGCAAAATGACTGAACAACGGCGCGCTACTAAAACACGGTTCCCATCGGCTCCACGTTCATTTCCTTTAGTTTTCAGCATGATAGCTTTATGGATTTTTATAGACTTCCATAAAGTGCAAAAAACCCGTTTTTTACCATTTGACCCCGTTTTTGAAAAAAACTAGACATGCTCCAGAATTTTTTTCAAGGGATCCTTAATTTACGGAAAAAAACATGTAAGAATCATCCAGAATGATTGGGAGGAAAAAAAAGTAGAAAAATGTGGGACATTGATATAGCTCCTTCTAAAATACCCACCTTAGTGTATTTTTTACCAGGGAAAATAGCTATGTTGCTACTGTAAAGTATAGTAACGAGTACGATATATTTTTCTTATGTGTATGCTTTTTAACCAAAAAAGATGAAATTTATGAAGAGATTATTTTTCAAACCAAAAAGACGAATTTCCAACGAAAAACGATTTTTCAGTCAAGAAGAAAAAGAATTCAACCAAATTGTTGAATTTTTAAGCCAAAAGGATGAGTTTTCTTCAAAGTATTGAATTTTTAACCAAGGGGATGAATCTTCAACCAAAAAAATTATGAATTTTCTACAAAATACATGAATTTTTAAATAAAAGCAATAATTTAATTTTCAGTTACTAAAGTTAATTTTCACCAAAAAAAAGAATATCTGTACAACAAACATTATATTATAACCAAAAAAATTAATTATCAACTAAAAAATGAGTGCTTTACAAAATACATTAATTTTCAACCAGATAGTTTAATGTTTAACTAAAGAAGATGAATATTTTGTTTGTTATTTTTTCCACCATCGCCCCAAATTCTCTACAGCAAATTTATTTAATTACTTTAGCTAACAGCTTTTCTTGCATAACATAAAAATGTTAAAATTATTTATTGTTCGAAATGAATATCACAAGTAAGGATTCATCTAAATAAAATAGTATATAAATCTTTGATATATCAGTATTATACTTGTTCCCACGAGAATAGTAATTATTACAACTAGTATAGGAGTAAATACTATACTCTTAGTAATCACTCAAATATCTCTAACAACCTTCAGTGTGTTATTTTCATTAATTATTGAAACTTGCTGACTTGACTTCACGATTTGAAATATTGCATAAGAGGACAAAAAGGGACGAATCAATGGACGATATTATCCTGGAGAATAGTGAAGTAACCCTTATAAATGAAAGCTTGAACATTTTTCTTAAAAAATATCATGCTGAAAACTAAAGGAAAATGACATGTAGCCTTTAGGAACCGATTATTAGTACAGAACCGTTACCCATGCATTTTACTTCGAGTAGAAAGCGACTACGGTGCGCGGATAAGCAAAATGACTGAACTACGGCACGCTACTAAAACACAGTTCCCATCGGCTCCATGTTAATTTCCTTTAGTTTTCAGCATGATAGCTTCATGGATTTTTATAGCTTCCATAATGTGCAAAAAACCCGTTTTTTTTACCATTTGACCCCGTTTTTGAAAAAAAATAGACATGCTTTAGCATTTTTCTCAAGGGATTCTTAATTTACGGAAAAAAACATATAAGAATCACCCAGAATGATCGGAAGGAAAAAAAGTAGAAAAATGTAGGACAGTGATATAGCTCCTTCTAAAATACTCACCTTAGTGTAATTTATACCAGGGAAAATATCTATGTGGCTACTGTAAAGTATAGTAACGAGTACGATATATTTTTCTTATCTGTATGCTTTTTAACCAAAAAAGATGAAATTTATGAAGAGATTATTTTTCAAACCAAAAAGACGAATTTTCAACGAAAAACGATTTCTTAGTCAAGAAGAAAAAAAATTCAACCAAATTGTTGAATTTTTAAGCCCAAAGGATGAGTTTTCCACAAAATATTGAAATTTTTAACCAAGGTAATGAATCTTCAACCAAAAAAATTATGAATTTTTTACAAAATACATGCATTTTTAAGTATAATAAATAATTTAATTTTCAGTTACTAAAATCAATCTTCAACAATAAAAACGAATTTTCCAACAACAAATTGTATATTTTAACCAAAAAGTTGGATTTTCAATCAAAAAATGAATTGTTTACAGAATATATTAATTTTCAACCAGATAGTTTAATTTTTGACTAAAGATGAATATTTTGTTTGTTATTTTTTTCACCATCGCGCCAAATTTTATACAGGAAATTTATTTAATTACTTTAGCTAACAGCTTTTCCTGCATAACATAAAAATGTTGAAATTATTTATTGTTCGAAATAAATATCACAAGTAAGGATTCATCTAAATAAAATATTATATAAATTTTTAATATATCAGTATTATACTTGTTCCCACAAGAATAGTAATTATAACAACTAGTATAGGAGTGAATACCATACTCTTAGTAATCACTTAAATATCTCTAACAACCTTCAGTGTGTTATTTTCATTAATTATTGAAACTTGCTGGCTTGACTTCACGATTTGAAATATTGCATGAGAGGACAAAAAGGGAAGAATCAATGGACGACATTATCCTGGAGAATAGTGAAATAATCCTAACAAATGAAAGCTTGAACTTTTTTCTTTAAAAATATGTCAATAGAAGGAAAATTGTTGTAATCGACTAAGTTTCACAGCGTAACATTAATTAAAGATTACCAATATTATATAATAAACAAAAAAATTTATAAAAAAATCATTTGTTGAAAGAATGTTTATGAAGTTTTTCCATAATTTTACGTGTTTTCAAGTTATATTTCAAGAAACTTGGATAAAAACAATATGATGATAAAGAAATTTCTTCTTGAGTTTATTATTGTTAATAATATAAACAAATTTAATGAACAAATGCATTATTTAGGCATTTTTCGATAGAAAAATTTGTTTTTTTCGATGTCAATTTTTTAAATTGGGCACTTTATGATTATTTCAGCAAATTTTATAATTTGCTGATCAATGCTATGATTTTTTTCAACAAATTTAATAAAGAAATGCATTATTGGGGCATTTGTCGGCAGAAAAATTCGTTTTTTTTTCAATGCCAGTCCTTGCAGTTGGAAACTTCATGACCGTTTCAGCAACATTTATAATTAGTTGATAAATTTTATGATTTTTTCAAGCAAATTTAATAAACAAATGCAATAATCAGGCATTTCTCGACAGAAAAGTTCGTTTTTTCGATGTAAACTTTTTTAATTAGGAACTTCATGATAATTTCAGAAAAATTCATAATTTCTTTATCAGTTTTATGATTTCTTTGAACAAATTTTATAAACAAATGCATTTTGGGGCATCTGTCGACGGAAAAATTCTTCTTTTTCGATGTCAGACTTTTTAATTGGGATTTTCATAATAAATTCAGCAAGATTGATGATAAGTTGATAATTTGTATGATTCTTTTAAACAAATTTAACAAACAAATGCATTATTCGGGCATCCGTGGACGGAAAAAATCGTTTTTCTCGACGTCAGTCTTTTAAATTGGGAACTCCATGATAATTTCAGAAAAATTCATAATTGGTTCATTAATTTTATATTTTTTTAAAAAACAAAGTTAATAAATAAATACGTTATTCGGGCATCTCTCGATAGACAAATTGTTTTTCTTTCTCGATGTCAGTCTTTTTATTTGGAAACTTGATTATAATTTCATTAACACTGATACTTAGTTGATAAATTTTAAGATGCTTTGAACAAATTTATGAAACATATACATTATTTTGGTATTTGTTGCCGAAAAAGTTTGTTTTTCCAATCTCAGTCCTTTCAGTTTAAGTTTTTCATTACTTTCATTATTTTAATAAGGCTAAAGCTTCAGGATTGAGTAGAATGACCTTTTGTTTCCACTTTTGTCTAGGATACACTATTTCTGGATCAGTGGGAATCAACATGTTGCGACCAAGTTCTCTATTAGTAGCCTCTCTGCTACATTTTCAAGTTTTAAATTCTCGGATATGTTTGAAGAATTTATTAGTTGCTTCTTGAGCTTCCTCTGCCTGCTGAGAAGCTGCGTGGGCCAGCAGTTCTAGGAATTCGTAAATCGGATATAATATTAACAATAATAATTTCAAGAAGAAATTTCTTCATCATTATATTGTTTTTATCCAAATATTTTGCAATGTTACTTTAAAAAACGTAAAATTTTGTTTATTATATAATATTGGAACATCTTTAACTAATGTTACTTTAGGCGATTTCAACAATTTTCCTGTTATTGACGAGCACCAAGAACGTCAGAAAAAGATGGCAATTTTTTTCGTCATATTTGTTTATTTACAAAAAAATTGAAAACCTGATTTGGAAATCAGACTCGACTACTCTCTAAGAAATATTATCAACCTTCTTTTCCATTTTTTTTTTCGTCGAAATGGGTCAATATTTGTGGGCTGTACATTATTTTGAACCAAAAGAGTCATTTTTCGTCACTGTGCTACGGTCCGCGAACAACCAAAATGAATAGGCAACGGCGCTCCACTAAAACACGGTTCCCAACGGCTCCATGTTAATTTCCTTCAGTTTTTAGCATGATAGCTTTCTTTGATATTTTATAGGCTTTCATGAAGTGTGAAAAACGCATTTTTTTACCATTTCAGCCCGTTTTTGGAAAAAAAACTAGACATGCTATAGCATTTTTCTCAAGGGATTCTTAGTCTACGGGAAAAATCCTATGAGAAAAACCCAGAATGATTAGAAGGAGAAAAAAGTAGAAAAGTGTGGGAGAGTAATATAGCTCCTCCTAAAATACTCATTAAGTGTAATTTATACCAGGGAAAATAGCTATGTGGCTACCGTAAAGTATAGTAACTAGTACGATATATTTCTCTTATCTGTTCCACGACTCCCAGGGACTTTCTATAGTGACTTTCGCACATTTGAGAGTATACCATCCGCTCGTTTTCCTGGGGACGTAAATTACACAGCGCGTTCCGGGCTCTATGTATGACACCTACTTTTCGCCACCCCCTTTTTGATATTTATGTTACGAGTTATTAAGAGTAAAGTTCCAGCCTGTAGGTCGGATAATGTCCCGGGTGATACGGAGCTCACGGTCTCGTAAGAAACTCGACCTTGTTTTCTCGAGGATATTAGCGACCCTTGAGACACATACCTGACTGCACAGTAGGCTTAAAGACCCCAAAAATTGGCCAAAAAATAACTCCAAAGTTTTTGGTGGACGACTTATTTTTGATAATGGAGATGTTTTGAAGCAACTTTTTCCGAATTTCATGGTGTTTTAACAATCCCCATTAATTCTGAAGCGTTACAAAATGAATAAAGGTGTTTCTAATTCCAGTTTTTTAAGCAACCGGTTCAAAAAACTTGTCTATAAGCCATGAGCAGACGAGCCCAGTTTAAAGTTGAGCACCGAGCCTAGGCTTGGCTCCCTCGTTGCGGTGAACCGCCGCATGGGGAGAAAGTGATGGGAGAGCGCGCGCCAGTCACATACGACGCCTCGTGTCGAGCCACGTTTGGCCACGTTTCGAACTTCGTGTGGTTCCTCATCAAGCCCGTTAATAAATTTTATTATAAAAGATTTCAGTATAAAAAGCCATATATACAGCAAATATAAGATTGTATACATAAATTTTGAGATAGAGTAAAACCATCAAAAGGGATCGGAAAAATATGTTCTAAGCACAAAATTTAGTGTACTTGATGAATAATATAGTAAATAGGGATAAAAAATAGTTATAAATCAAATGTTTACCTGAAAACAGTATTTAAGCTGACTATATAAAAGCGACGTCGAGTTCTAAAGATGTGAAAATTATAAAAATTTAATTTCCAAGTGTCTGGGATTGACTGACTCATAAACAGAGAGCGAACGAGCCCAATCTGAAGTTGTGCACTGTGCCTAGGCTTGGCTCCCTCGTTGCGGAGAACCGCCGCATGGGGGGAATTGGAGACGGAGCGCGCGCGAGCATTTGAACGAGACATTGTATGTGCCCGGTGCGCGCTCTCCCACCACTTTCCCTATCGTGATGGGAATTCGTCTTTCTGGTTAAAAAATTCATCTCGTTTGGTAGAAAGTTTATCATTTTTGGATAAAAATGCAACATTTTGGTAGAAAATTAATCTGTTTTGATTGAAGATTCATATATTTTGTTGAAAATTCAACTATTTGATTGAATATTAACGTTATTGTTAAAAATTCATATTTTCAGATTGAAAATTCAGCAGTTTTTTAGAAAATACATCTGTTTGGCTGTTGCTGAAAATTAATATTTTCGGGTCAAAAATTCATTAAAATTCATCTTCTGTGTTGAACGTTCGTCTCTTTGGTTTAAAAATTTATCTCTTTTGGTAGAAAGTTCTTTTTTTTTTGAAAATGCAACTTTTTGGTGGAAAATGAATCCGTTTAAGTTGAAGATTCAACTATCTTCTGAAAATTCAACTATTTGATTGAATATTAACGTTATTGTTAGAAATTCATATTTTTGGATTAGAAATTCAGCAATTTGAAAAAAAAATCAACTATTTGGTAGAAAATTCAACTGTTTGGGTGAAAGTGAACTATTTTGTTGAAAATTCATTCTTTTTTTGCTTGATCTCAACCGTTTTTGATTAAAATATCAACTATTACATTTTTTATTGAGAATTCACCTTTTTGGTTGGAAATTCATCTACTTGGTTGAAAGTGGAACTACTTTGTTCAAAATTCTTCTCTTTTGGTTGAAGATTCGTCTTTTAAGTTGAAAATCCATCTTTTTAGTTGAAAATTGAAGTATTTTGTTGAAAATTCACATTTTAAGGTTGAAAATTAAATTCTTTTGTTGAAAATTCGTCTTTTTGGTTTGAATATTTATTTCTTTTAGTGCAAATTTCATTTTTTATTTGGTCAAATATGCAACTGTTTGGTTGAAAATGATACAAATAAGTTTCATTTGAATCAGTATAAATCAAGTACTACGAAAGTTACTTTTACAAATAAAAATGATTGTTATTCAATTTTATATAACATTCTTTTCAATTTTAGCTCGCTCGTAAAAATTCCCTGACTTAAACAAAATCCCTCACATTTCCAGGTTTTTCCGGGTGTATAAAAATTCCCGGACAATTCTAGGTTTTCCAGATTTTCCAGGTGAGTAAACGCCCTGATTATCTGTATAAATGAAGAAGAAAAATACTAAAATAAAGTAACAACTGATTTTCGTTGAAAGCTTAACTGTTTTGTTGAAAATTCGTCTATTTGGATTGAAAATTCATGCTTTATGGTAGAAAGTCATCTTTCTTGGTTGAAAATTAACTTTTTTGTTGAAAATTCAACAGTCTTCGAAAAAGTTCGTCTTTTAGTTTTGAAAATTTAACTATTTGCTTGTTAATGCAACTGTTTGGTTAAAAGTTAATTTTCAACTTTCATTTTCAATTTCCAACTTCAATTTTCGAAGGATTCTGAAGGGATGGGAGAGGCGATTTTGCCTGAGTTTTTTATTATTTATTGTTTCTTATTCATTTTTTATTCCTTATTGCTCATTATTATTTATTGTTTATTATTTATTTTTTATAGGTCATAGAATGTTCTTATATATTTCAATAGATTCATTTCAAATACTTTCATGTTGCTATATTCCATATATCTAAAAAGAAATTACTTAGTATTTGTCGTGAAACCTTACAGTTCAGTCGCCGTGTTGACGAGCTGGAGTTTCGAGAAAAAATTTTTTTCGCAGAATATTAGCTTACGGTTTCTTAAAAATGAAAATAAAAATAACAAAGCCCGAGTGCTCTTCCAAGTATCCAAATAAAATACGTTTTAATCACTAGAAGAATTGTTATATGGACGCTTACTAAAGATCACGAGGAAAAGGATCAGTACAAATTACAAGCTAAGTGTATCAAAAAACTGATTTCATAATTCCGCTTATGTTCATCATGGATTTTACAGATAGTAAAAGGAATTGGGGATCAGGCAGTTATGTGACGGACAGTCCTGTTTGAAAAATAAAATATTTCTTTCACTCAAATAAAAAGTTAAATCAAACTGAGTCACAGAAGAATTTCCTAACTAAATGCAAAGCTCACGGCGTCTTTCCGAGAAAGATTCATGATACAAACAACAGACTAGGCTTTAACTTCGTGAATATCAAGAACAGTAAAAAATTTAATAAAACCACAACAAAATTTAAAAAATCCGTGTTGAATATAGTTATTAGTGATTGCCACACATAAATAAATAGTCTAAATGAAAAAATTAAACAGGCTCTAGAGAAACTAAGTCACACCACTGTTCCATACAAACTATTTAATGAAGCTATCAATTTTGTTTTTCACTCCACTTATTATAAATTTGACGGCAAGTTTTATGAACAAGAATTTGGGACACCAATAGGTTTCGTTCCCTCACCTGTTTTAGCTGAAATTGTCATGGAAGATTTAGAAAATCAAGTTTTAAAAAAATTGGAGAATCTTGTTAACGAGGATTCATAAAAAATTGGTTTTAAATGTCTTTTCTATGCTAGATACGTAGACGAATCTGTGTTATGTGTAGATGCAAGCAAAATTGAAATACTTCTTAACGCTTTTAATGGTGTACACACAAGGCTACAATTCACATTAGAAATTGAAAAAGAAAATTAATTTTTCAGACCTAACAATAATAAAAATTGATAAAGGTAAAATCATAACTGATTGGTATAGAAAACCGACCTTTTCCGGACGTACACTGAGTTTTTTTTTGAATCACCCAATGCAAAACAAAATTGGGGTTACAAAAAACATGGTAGACAGAGCTATAAAATTGTCACATGAAACATTTCTTGAAAAAAATCTTAAAACGTGCAAACAGATTCTCTTCCAAAACCACTATCCATCCTTTTTCATTGACAAACATATAAAAAATAGGATTTATCAGATGAAGAGGAAAGATAATAACCTAAGCAACAAAGAAACTAGGGAATTTGATAGATTTAACACAGCGAGATTACGTTTTGTCTCAAGTTGATGAAACATAATAATGATGAAAGTGCACATTAATGGCTGTGATGAGTTTGAAGAACTATATATAAAAACTCTATACTATAGACTAAGTTTAAAGAATATTTGACAATATCATGTAAAAATTTTCAGATGAGTGGTTTTAACCTCAGCTGATGCTGATCAGTGATCTACATCCTCAAGTGAAAATACTAACCTATGTGCGTTTCAGTTTGATACTTTATATTCACAGTAAATGTATGATTATATATTCAAACCCAATTCAACATTAAAATCTTTTTTCGTATCACGCAAATAAAAAAACAATACAGCTCTATTAGGACAAACACCAGTGAGAAAAACAAGTATTCATTGAAGCAGACAAAAACTCAATATCTGGAAGTTGAACTATGACAAATATCTAGAATATTACTGTGCTTTATCAAAAATATCGAAGATAATATGGTATAATATCTTAGAAATCTGTCCCATAGTTCCATTTCCAGGTAATTTTGATTTCTTGTCTGTTTTAATATCTATATTTCTCAATGAAAGATAATTTGGTCAAGCCTACAAAACAATTTGGTGAGGCTAACCAACGAATTTTTTTGAGCCAAAAAAACAATTTATTGGGCTAACAAACCAGTTTTGTTAGTTCAACAAAACAGTTTTGTTGGACCAACAAAATGACTCAACAAACAAATTTTGTTGGGCCAAAAACAGGTTTCTTGCACGAAGAGCGACAAAATTATTTTGTTGAGCCAAAAATATTTTTGTTGGTCAAGCAAAACAGTTTTCTCAGTATATTATGTGTAGATGCAAGCAAAATTGATATGCTTCTAAACGCGTTCAATAGTATGCACCCAAGGTTACAATTCACTTTAGAAATTCAAAAAGAAAGAAAAATTAATTTTTTATACTCAAAAATAATAACAACTGATAAAGGTAAAATCGTTACTGATTGGTATAGAGAACCGACCTTTTCAGGGCGAATCCTAAGTTTTTTCTCAAATCACCCAGTACAGAACAAAATTGGGGTTATAAAAAACATGGTAGACAGAGCTATAAAATTGTCACATGAAACACTTCATGAAACAAATCTTGAAACGTGCGAACAGACTCTTCTCCAAAATCACTATCCATCCTTTTTCATTGACAAACATATAAAGGACAGAATTTATCAGATAAAAAGGAAAGATAACAACCTAAACAACAAAGAAACTAGGGAATTTGATAGATTTAACACAGTCGTTTTACCATACTTCGGGAAAATCTCTAAGGCACCAGAATCATTACTAGGCAAAATGGGCACCAGGTCCATTACTAGGCAAAATGAGTCTAAACACAATTTATAGAATTCCATTTAAAAGCAATAAAACCATAAAAATAGGAAAAGACTTACGTGACAAACTAAACAAGCTAAACGTAATCTATAAAATCACTTGCAAAAGTTGCAAAGCAGTATACACAGGACAAACAAGAAGGCCTCTAGGGATAAGGAGGGATGAACACAAAAATAATTATAATAGAAATGAGAAATATCATAACGTTTTGTCTTAAAATAAAATCACACAAGCAGATGACTTTGATTGGGAAAATGTGAAGGTGCTTTAAATGACCTCGAAACGTGTTGGATCCCCGTGGTATAAAAAAGACGGAGAAAGAATAAGGTAAAGAGAGTGAGGTGGTTTGGTTGTCTCTCTCCTTTTTCTTCCTCTTTTTTCACTTGTTTACATAACTGTCTCTCATGAGCCTCTTACACAGATTTCTAGAAACATATTTTCTCGTTTTTGAAGACATTTTTTATGATGTACTGTTACACGAAATGACTTTATCAGAGGTTGTGTTTTTTAAAAAAATTTCTTTCAAATTTAACAAACAGAGACATTGAGCCATAGATCTTGGTTCCGTTCCGTAAAGGTTCAGTTCTTAGTCGACTCTAAAAGTCGCTTATCACTATCGAATTTCCTGCAGGTGTGGTGTCTGCCTCCTTCCTCGTTTGCTGATATCGATCGATCATTCGACATGATAGGAGGAGATGTATACAACCGATCTCACTGAAATAGGAAGGATAAGAATGTGTGTGTTGGTGGGGGTGGTTGGGAGTTGAAGGGGGTGAGTTTGGTAGTCTGAAAGAAAGAGGGTGCAGAAGCGATTGAAGAGAAAGGCAAACATGTGCTGGGCGTTCTCGTCTTCTTCGGATGATGATCGAGAGTAAACCCGGTTGAGTCACCTTCACCACATCCATGAGCAGAAAGCAGAATTTAGCTTCTGACGGCGCTAGGAAGTTAGACCAACTTCCGGTTCTAATGTATTTCCGGCAGAATCACATGGCCGTCTGTTACGGATATCAAATCGCATGAGTTTGTGGTTTCGGTGAACCAACGACTGTCATCGTAGATGGAGGGTCTATACACCCTTCCAGAGTAAAACCTGTTCTTTCTGAACCGGCTTTCAGCGAAAAATTTGACGTCTCTACCATTTTTCATGACTCTTCTTTCATGTCTGCTATACTTCTTTCTTCTTTTCTTATCGAGATATTAAAGGCGTCTGAAGAAATTCCCTTGGTAATTCTCCTTTTGTTATTCGACCTGTTAAGAAATGATTGCTATACACTCTAAAAAGTTTGGGGAATGTTTTCCGCTTTTTTGGGGGAAAGTTCCACATTTTATGTTACAAATACGTTTCTCCGAGAAATAAGGGGAATTTTTCCCAAAAAATAGGATAAATTCCTTAAAAATTAGGAAATATTCCCCAAATGGTAGGGGATTAAGTGACTCCCATAAAATTTAGGGAATTTCTCACATTCACATTGCGATTTTCCCCAAACAGTGGAAAAATTTTCCGATACATTTGGGGAATCTTTCCAAAAGATTGGGAATTAAGTAGGTCCCATGTAATGTGGGAAATTTTTCTAAGTTTGGTGAACTTCGCCAAAAATTGGAAAAATTCAAAATAAAAATTAGGAGATATTTTCGACGAGAAAGAAATTATGTTATATTATTATCAAGCTTATGAACAAAATTCATCATTCTTGTGACTTAAAAGCTTTCTGGTAACTCTGATTTTGAATTTGTACACTGTTATGAATATTCTGGACTTCACGAAGTTATTGCGTTACAAAAGCAATGGAAAATTTCATGAAATCTTCGATACTTTTACGTAACTATCTTGAAGTTACGAAATTTTTAACTGAATTTTCTGAAATTTTGCATGAAATTACGAAATCTTGACTGAATTTTCTTAAATTCTCTGGTGGAATTGTATTTTTATAATAGAATTCAGTAAAGTACAATGTAAAAATTGAAATTTATTTTTACATTCAATTATGAAATTCAGTTTTAATTGTATTCAATTATTATATCTCAAATTACGAGTATGTACATCCTTCTGGCAATTTTATTATAAAATTTGCTAAAGTGGCCGAATTCTATCAAAAACTTGTAGCTTCTAGTAGAATCATGTTTGTAATTCACTACAATTCAACGATTTTTTAAAAGACAAGAAAATTACAAAGATAATTTCACACTGAAAAAAACTTTTTAGATCCAAAAATATGCATTTCTTTGTTTCCATTTCTTTAAGCCAAGATAATTATTTGCTTAATTGTTATGAATATTGCTTGAAGGCAACAAGTTCGTGTATCGATTCAAAGAATTCATTTCCTTGGGCGCCATTTTTTTAAAACTTCCAACGAAGTAGTTGAATTTTCAACCAAAAACATTAATTTTCTACCGAAAGAGACGAATTTTCCACAAAATACATAAATTTTCAACCAAATAGCTGAATTTTTAAGTATGTGAAAGGATTGAATTTCTACCAAAAGAGATGAATTTCCAAATAAAAAAGACGAATTTCCAACGAAAGAGTTGAAATCTCAACGATGAAAGATTTTTCAGTCCAGAGAAAAAAAAATGTGAACCAAATTGTTTAATTTTCAGACAAAAAAAACGATTTTTCAACAGAATAGTTCAATTTTCAACCAAACAGTTGAATTTTCAACTACGACAGATGAATTTTGAGGTATAAAAATTAATTTTCAACTAAAGAATATGAATTTTCAACAAACCAACCAAAGAAATGAGTTTTAAAAAATGAGTTCCTAACCAAATAGTTAAATTTTCAACAAAGGGAATTGATTGTCTACCAAAAAATAGGAACTTTTAATAGTATAACTAAATTTTCTACCAAAAAGACGAATTTTCCAAAAAATACATGAATTTTCAACCAATAATTTGAATCTTCAACTAAAATAATGAATCTTCAACCAGGAAGATTAACTTTCTACCAAAAAAGACAAATTTTCAACAAAATACATAAATTTTCCACCAAATAGTTGAGTTTTCGACCAAAAAGATTTATTTTCTACCGAAAAAGACGAATTTTCCACAAAATACATGAATTTTCAAACAAATAGATAAATTTTCAACTATGTAAAAAGATTAAATTTCTATCAAAAGAGATGAATTTCCAAATCGAAAAGACGGATTCTCAACGAAAGAGTTGAATTCTCTACCAATAAAGATTTTTCAGTCCAGAAAGAAAAAAAATGTAAACTGAATTGTATAATTTCCAAACCAGAAAAAAAACGATTTTTCGAAAGAATAGTTCAATTTTCAACCAAACCGTTGAATTCTTAACTGAAGAATAGTTCATTTTTAACCAAAGAAATGAGTTGAAAAAAATAAACTCTTAAATAGAAAGTTGAATTTTCACCAAAAAAAAATAATTTTCTATCAGAAAATAGGAATTTTTCAATATTATAACTAAATTTTCCACCAAAAAAATTAATTTTCCCAAAAAAATACATGAATTTTCAACCAAATAGTTGAATCTTGAACTAAAACAATGAATCTTCAACCAAGAAGATCAACTTCCTACCGAAAAAGACAAATTTTCAACAAAATACATAAATTTTCCACCAAATAGTTAATTTTTCGACCAAAAAGATTAATTTCCTACCGAAAAAGACGAATTTTCCACAAAATACATGAATTTTCAAACAAATAGCTAAATTCTCAAATATGTAAAAAGATTAAATTCTTATCAAAAGAGATGAATTTCCAAATCGAAAAGACGAATTCTCAACGAAAGAGTTGAATTCTCAACCAATAAAGATTTTTCAGTCCAGAAAGAAAAAAAATGTAAACTGAATTGTTTGATTTTCGGACCAAAAAAACGATTTTTCGAGAGAATAGTTCAATTTTCAACCAAACAGTTAAATTCTTAACTAAAGGAGATAAATTTTCAGGTAAAAAAATGAATTTTTAACCAAAGAAATGAGTTTAAAAATAAATTCTTAACTGAAGAGTTGAATTTTCAACCAAGAAAATTGATTTTTTACCAGAAAATAGGATTTTTTAATAGTATAACTTAATTTTCGACCAAAAAGACGAATTTTTGAAAAAATACATGAATTTCCATCCAAATAGTTGAATCTTCAACTAAAATAATGAATCTTCAACCAAGAAGATTAACTTTCTACCGGAAAAAGGAAACTTCCAACAAAATACATGAGATTTCCACCAAATAGTTGTTTTTTCGACCAAAACAGATACATTTTCAGTTATAAAAATGAATTTTGAACCAAAAATGTTGAATTTTCAACACTGTACTTGAATTTTTAACCAAAGAGATGAATTTTCAACTAAAGTGATGAAACTTCAACCAAAAGAAAAATGAATTCTCAACCATACAGTCTAATGTTCAACTAAGTAGTTGAATTCTCAGCGAAAAAAAAATTCATTCTCAACGATAAATTTAATAGCTGATATTTCAATTAAAATATAATTCAATTTTTAATCATGAATAATTGAATTCAACAAAAAAAGACGAGTTTTCAACGGAATAGTTGAATATCAAACGGAAACGGATTAATTTTGAAACAAACAGTTGCATTTTTAACCCAAATAGATTAAGTTTCTACCAAAAGAGACGATTTTTCAAATCAAAAAGACGAATTTTCAACAAACGATTTGAATTTCCTACCAAGAAAGATTTTTCTGTCGAGAGAACAAAATTTTCAATGAAAAACTGGATTAGTTAAATTTTTAGTTAAAAAGTTAATTTTCAAGAAAAGAAGAACGAATATATAACTCTGGAAATTAATTTTGTTTTCTTTCTAAAAATGTTTCTTCATATTTAAGGTGAATGTCCCAGTAATCGGGACTCTCCCAGTAATCGTGAAACTTTGTTTCAATTTGGATATATTGTTAAAAAATATGTTTAAAGTAACAGTTAATGATGAAATTCATTTACTTAAGCACTTTATAGTATCATACGGAATTTCAATTAATTCATATTAGATAAAAAACAAGGAAATTATCGTCCAGATTACTGGGAATTTGGACGTTCACCTTAAGTATTCAAAACTTTATTATTTTTCGTTAAAAAAAATGTAGGAAATTTCCTGAAGCGCTCAGGTTTGAATGCGCATGTAGACGATCATGACTTTGTCGTGGAATAACAACTGACACTCAAAAACTCATGAAAATTCATGACAGGAAGTTGATCTTGAGAATCGAATCATTCTGATGCGCCATTTTCTGATCAAATAAATTATCTTAAATTTGTATAAAAGCGTTGCATATCATTTTTATCCAATCTATCATTTACTGCGTTCTGTGTATGATATTTTGAATAATAATTCTGGTAGCAAACGCTTTAGTAGATGATCTAATTCATCCAAACGAAGATATTTTTTAAAATATGATACACGTGTCCTTATGTACGACCCAAGATAAATTTATGTGTGACCATCTCCGACAAACGTTGAGTTGAACTAAAATTTTACAAAAATCAAATAATCAATAAATCTTTTTGAAGTCTTTAAAAGATTTCGAAGTATTTCACAAAGATTTCGAACAAACATTGACTCAAACTTCTCAAACTAAAATCTCACGTGAATCAAAGAATTCACAAAAATGTTTTAGATTTCAGAAACATTTCAAGGATTTCAAATCACAACATCAAAAACTTCAAGTTTCTTAAGCAATTGAGACTATAAAAATCACATATCTCTCTTTTATAGTGCTCCATAAAATTACTGATTCATACCTTAAGAAAAAAAAGTCCCCGTATCCTAATTTCTTAGTAGATTATCATCATTATAACCATAAACGAGCTATAAAATAATTTGAATTCTGTAGTTGTTCATTATAAATCGCATTTCACATTTCTGAGCTTCAATGCGCCATTACCGGTTGCCGTTTCACAGGGACATCGTTAATTACATCATCGTTACAACCAACACCCACGACTCTCATAACAGAATCCATTGTTTGAGTCTGCGATTGGTCATACGCATTTTGCATCAACGAAGGTCATTTAGCAACTCTTTATATTATAATTAGCAGGGAAACCTCCATCCAATTTTTTTTTTATTACGCTGACGTGTCGACATAGAAGCAAGCTGAGAAAATGAGACTGTCAAAGGAAAAACACTATTAACTTTGAATGGGAGCATGTTTTATACCGGCTTTACTTCAAAGTCACAAGACCATATTTATTAACCTGATTTACATAAAGATTATACTCGGAATTTTCTTCTTACTTGGACAGAATAATTATTTTTGTGAAACTAGTAAAAAAAAGTTGGGATGTGTGATGAAATGTTTGCGAAATAAAAAAATCAGGATTTAAATATTCATGACTTTTAAATGAAGGAACTAAAATTTTTAGTGCACTTGAATTTCGTTGTAGACCATTTAATTCTATTAAACTCCGCTGAATTTCATGCAATCTCATTGGATTCTATTAAATTATGTTAATTATACAAGAATGATTTAGGTCTTTTATATGGTTGTAGTTTTGTTGTATTGTGAATACAAAATCCCGTGATTCCAATGAATGTCTTTATATATACGATATGTGGCTATTAAAAAACTGGACTGATATTTTTGACGCTTGTTTGGGTGCTGTAACGCGTTCCGCGTAGCGGTTTCTTGAGTTGACCGAATAGGAAAAAGTCGCAGGGAGCCAAATCAGGCGAATTTGGTGGTTATTGGATGGTATTCGTTTCGTTTTTAGCCAAATGCTCACGGATAACGATGGCATTGTGCGACGGTGCGTT
>JAUMHM010000005.1:28020294-28038085 GCA_032362435.1 Melikaiella ostensackeni | reverse complement strand
CTGGGTTGATTGCTAGAGAGATTGATCAAGCGACTAGTGTCGGAGCGACGTTGTGAGATTGATCTAAAACCTTTTCCATCTCCTCCTAAACATCCCGTACCCAAATTTACCATACAAATTCCTTAACCCCCAGTAGTAAAACGAGACCAGAACCGAACGAATTACGATTCCCCTGAAAGGGATTTGGCTTACTGGTATAATAAAATAAAAAAAATGCATGTAAAACTTATGGCAACCTTATTTTTTGATAAGTACCAGGTTAGCATTTCGATTAGTTATAAAATTGAAAATTGTATGTAAAACCTCATGATAACCTTACCTCTTGATAAGTGCGAGGTTGACATTTGAATTGGTTTCACAATTGAAAAATCTGAAGAAATTATCACAAGATTTATGTACGCAGAACATGGGAAATGAAGGAAATGGATCATAGTGCCAAGATCAAATTTTGTTGGTTGACTTAGAACTAATCTATTCAGATTATTCAATTTTTCAAAAAGAAAAAGGTAATATTCCAAACCAATAACATATTTCTAAAAAATTACTAACATTCTCGATTTGAAAAAAAATATATTTAAGTAAAATAGATATCTTTTGGTAAATTGAGTTAATCATCAACAACCTCAATTAAAAGAAATCTTGAGTATTAATGCTCCAATCTGCAATCCTGCAGATTGGAACCAATTCTTGCTTTATGTCTCTCTTCTAAAAGAAAGAAGAGAGAGAAAAAAGAAAGAGTCAGCCAAAACCATCCTTATACTTTCCTTTTTCCGTCTTTTTCATACTACTGAAGACCCAAAATTTTTCGAAGCCAACTTAGACTTCCTCATCGGGGGTAATTTATAGGAAAACTGGTCTAGAATCAACATTATTCTAAACTTTGTCAATTAATTTTTAATTTCTTGAAATTTAAAAATTAATATTATATAAGACATTTCGATCACGGATAGGGAGATAAGTGAGTGACTCCAGTGAGTCAGCCTAGAATGAAACGCTTATTATTTGAAAAGCTTAATACTTAAAATAATTTTAAAAAGAATTTGAATATATACATATAAAATAAAATAAGAATTCTAGACCCTAATGCCAATTCTGAAAAAAATCTTCTTCACACACTTGTTACTACAAAAACTGAACAAGAACTCCTCCTTCCTGGTTCTAAATCGGACCAATTCATAAATTTCTCGTTGGTATGTCGTATTTCAATAGTCTTGGAGAAGCTCCTTTTCCCCCAGGATCCCTATTTCTTCCAGGTCGTTTTTCTCCTTTCGCATTTGCCCTCTCTCGAAACTGTTCTCCAAAACGTATATGTATATTTCCATCCCAAGCCGCGAAACAAGTCCCGAGGGTGCGATTAGGACGTTTGTTTTTCTGGAGAATCTCGCCTCGAATCTCGCTGCGTCGTTGTCGAGGAAACACTCTAAGACTACTTGTACTCGTTGTCTCTCAACCAGAAGAAGTGTCCGTTGAGACACTCGATGGTCGCGCTGTTTCTCCTTCAGCTTTCCCTGTTACAAACGGAAATGACTTGGTTCTTCTTTTCATGTTCCACCTCGCGTAATCGCTGCTCGACACAGGACGTCGCTGCTAATGACACTTTTTTTATTGCTTAGCGACGTTTGAAAATAAATTACACTTCGTATCCAGGTCAGCTCGTGGAACTCAGAAGCAGAACAGCCAGAACGTGAGAAGACTTGCAACTTTTTCGTTAAAATTGCCCAGGAAAAGATCCTTTTTATACTCAAATCAGAGAGCCGAGTTCCTTAAGCAAAAAATTAAGAGAGAAATTTCTCTTTTTATGTGACGAAGTACGGCAAATCTCAGAATGTTTATCTTATGTGAGGACTTTAGTGAGAGTGGAGAAATGTTCAGGAAATGAAAAGAACATTTATTTTTAAGTGAGAGAAAATGCAATTTCAGGGTGGCAGCTGGACCGAGAAAGCGAGAAATGACACTGGATTTATTTTTTTATCAGGAATTTTATAAATTTTTAGAAGAAAAATTTATCCAATTACTTAAAATATCACAAATTTCGTATTGAAAGCTTTTGAAATTGAAAATTTTTGATGAGGAACGTTTCAAGTTGATTAGCTGTAAATATGAATCAATTAATGAATTATAAAATTAAACCGTAGTTTGAGTATTACAAATTAAACTATAATTGATTTCACGAGACGATTCTGAATCTGTGAGAAATTAAACAACTTACTGATTTTTAAGGTCAAAAATTGAAATGATTCAATTCGACAGCCTGATTCAAAAAGAATAAAAAAATTTTTTCAACTGTAAAAACTGGGGAAGTGAGAAGATGTTTTTCACGAAAATAGGAGAATAAACTCTTTTAAATCAAATTATTGCAGATTATAATGAATGCAATTTGAAATGCTTTCAATTCCTAAACATTCAAGTAAAAATATTGCACTTTCAACGAAATATATGAACTTTTAAACAAATTGTTGAATTTTCCACAAAAGGGATTAATCTTCTACCATAAAAGACAAACTTTCAATCCAACAGGTAAATCTTTAACTGAAAAAGATCAATTTTCAACCAAAAATGGAATAGTTAATACTTCAGTTCAACCAAACAAGAACGAATTTTCAACAGAATACTTAAATTTTTAACCCAAGAGAGGAATTTTCAACTAAAATTATAAATCATGAACCAAATGGATGAAGTTTCAACAAAGTAGTTCTACTTTGAACCAAGTAGTTGAATTTTCAACCAAAGAAGATTTTTCTAGTGAAGAAAAATGTCAAAAGTTCGACCAAATTGTTGAATTTTTAAGCCAAGAAGACAATTTTTCTATAAAATTTTCAAATTTCTAACCAAAGAGATAAATCTCAACGAAAAAAGAGAATTTTCAACAAAATATATGAATTTCCAACCAAATAGTTCAGTTTTCAACTGAAAAAGATAAATTTTTAACCGAAAATGAAATAGTCAAATTTTTTAGTCAAAAGAATTAAATTCAAATGGAAAAAAAACTTTTGTAATCGAATACTTAAATGTTTAACCAAAAAGATGAATCTTCAAACAAAAGAATAAATTTTCAACAAAATACTTCAATTTTCAACCAAAGAGATAAATCTTCAACCAGAAAAAAATATTTTTGACAAAAAAGTTCACCTTTCAACCAAGTAGTTGAATTTTCAACCAAAAAAGATTTTTCTGGTAAAGTTCAATTTTTAACCAAAGAGATAAATCTTCAACCAGAAATATAAATTTTGAACAAAGTAGTTCAACTTTCAACCAAGTAGCTGAATTTTCAACCAAGAAAGCTTTTCCTAGTGAAGAAAAATGTCAAAGTTTCGACCTAATCCTTGAATTTTTAAGCCAAAAAGACAATTTTTTAATAAAATTTTTTCATTTTTAACCAAAAAGATGAATCTTCAACCAAAAGAATGAATTTTCAACAAAATGGTTCAATTTTCAACTAAAGAGATAACTCTCCTACCCAAAAAATTAATTTCAACAAAGTAGTTCAGCTTTCAACCAAGTAGTTGAATTTTCAACCACAAAAGATGAATTCTTAATAAGAAACCGAAGGGGATGATTTTTTAACAAAATAGTTGAATCCTCAACCAAAACAGATTGATTATTAACCAATCAGTTGCTTTTTGAATCAAGAGAAAATTAAATTTGTACCAAAAGTCATAAATTTTCAAAACAGGACAAATTTTCAACAAAAAAATATGAATTTATAACGTAAAAGATGAATCTTCAACCAAATATTTGAATTCTCTACCAAAATAGTCGCATTTCCAACAGAACAGTTGAGTTTTCAACTAAGAAAGATTTTTCTGTCAAGAAGAAAAAAAATGTCAACCAAATTGTGGAATTTTCAAGACAAAAAGACGAGTATTCTGCAAAACAGTTGAACTTTCGAAAAAAATTTAATTTTGAACCAAAAGTGATAATTTTTTCAAAGAATTGTTGAATTTTCAACAAAGTAATTGAATTGGCAATAAATTTGAAAATTTTTAACCAAAAATATTATAGCAGACTTTTCACTTCATGAGAATGAACTTTCAAACAAAAATAGTTGGATTTTCTCATTTGGTTTTCTTACTTTAGTTAACATAAACATTGAAGTTCATTTTTTATGCTTTTAAAATATTAGCTTAAAAACCGGGAATTTTGCTCAAAAAGTAATGTTTATTTTCCACTGCACACTCTTTCGTTAAACAAAGTAATTGAACGCTTTTATCTAATTTCAAATTCTATTCAAATATTGTTTCAGTCTAAAATATTCCATTTTTAGCTCATTCAATTACAAAGTTTTTAACTAAGAAAAAAAGAAGTTTTCCTTCATTTAGGAATATTTAACTGTTCATTTAGAATGAGTTTATTAATCTTATATTTAAAACTAAACAATTATAAACTGAATTTTTTGAAAAAGAAAACCTTGAATTTTTAAAATTTCAGAGTGCTAAATTTAAACTCTTGAACGTTACAATTTTAATTGTTGCATTTATTAAAAATTTTAATTTTGGAGTAAAAGTATTGAGTTTTGATATTTAAATAAGAACTCAACAATTTTTCACTTAAAACGACTCAAAACTACATTAATTCTTCTAATTTAAAATCTTTCAGTTTGAAAAAAAATTATATTTTCCGACCAGAAATCTTTGAACTCTTCAGTTTATAAAATGAATTTTTTTTTTTAATTTCGCAGTTTAACAGCATTTAATTTGAAATTGTTCAATTGAGAAGTGTCAGAAGTTTCCATATTGTACGTGCTCAATTATTGAGCGTATGAATACAAAATACTTGAGTTGAAAATTTTTTAAGCTTCAATTTTAAAAGTTTAAAATCTAAAAGAGTTCCACACTTCGAGTGCTTCAACTTGCAGCTCAGTTCTGTTTATTTCAGATGAAGAAATGTCAGATTTGAGAGTTCGAATTTTTAAATTTCAATGATCGTGAAATATTTTTGCGAACTGATGAAAAACCGGGAAATAACTAGGATTTTTTTTCGTCGATTAAAACGGCCAGCCTGAATTGAGACCGAATTCACTTCAAATTGAGGGATCGGATTCTATAATGGCCTATAAATTTTTCTCACTGCGCGAAGTTGGGCACTTTTCAAACAAATTTCGAATTTCAGAAGTACATACTGTTAGAGGACATTTAATGACGCTTCTTTCTTCTCTGGACAAGAAAATTGTAGGTTTCACCATCTACGAAGTAAACCAGAAAACCCCGCTTTTTGGAAAACAAATTTTTTTGTCGTTTTTTACTTCAACTTGCCATAATTCAGCCAATTCTTGGAATTTTTTGATGAAATTTACAGAAAATATTCTACGTGATATTCTACGACTGTCAGAGCAAATATCTTATGAACGTTTTTATTGAAACAAAAGTTATAAATGTTTATCTGAGACATTGCCTGAATCATGTATTCATATCTTCAAGCTCATTTGGAGTGGAGCGAATTCTGAGCAACAAGAAACTTTTAGCGGGAATGTTAATCAGAAAGGTATAAATATGTTTTCTACAGGAATAATTATTGAAAATAAATCATTATAAGGAAGTTATGAATGTTTTATTTCGGCAACGCGGACTGTTTTTTCACACGTATGTACCAACTCGACGCGTTCACGTGAGAATGCAACTTCGCTCGAGACAAAGTATTATTTATTAAAGAGAATTTAATTAACTAATTTGTTGATTATACTTTTTTTAATTGCCTTATTATTCAAAAGCGATTTAAAAAAATGTATAATCAAGAATGTAGTTAATTAAATTCTATTTAATAAATAATACTTCGTCTCGAGCGATGTTGTATTTCCACGTGAACACGTCGAGTTGATACATGCGTGCGAAAAAAGGGCGCGACCGAAGTAAAACCTACATAATTTCCTAATGACGATTTATTTTGAATAATTCTTTCCACAGAAAACACATTTATACCATTCTGATCAACTTTCCTGCTGGAAGTTTTTTGTTGCTCAAAACTCGCTCGACTATCCATGAGCTTGAAGATATAAATGCACGATATGTGTAATGTCTCAGATAAACATTTATAACTTTTGTTTGCACGAGAATTATTATTAGTTATTCAGTCTGCTGTCTGTAGAATATCGTAAGGGATATTTCCTGTAAATTTCATCAAAAAATTAAAAGAATTGGCTGAATTATGGCGAGTTGAAGACAAAAATGACAAGAAAATTTATTTCCTAAAAAACTTGCTTTTCGGACTTACTTCGAAAACGGCAAAAGCTATAAATTTTGTGTCCAGGGGAAAAAGATGCGCAATTAAGTATAGTATGAGAATATGCACTTTTGAAATTAAAATTTTAAACTTGCTTGAGAAGTGTCCCAACGCCTTTCAGCGAGGAAATTGTATAGGCAGTTATAGAATTCAGCACCTCATTTCTGTGCATGCTCAAGTCACAGAACCACTTTGAGACAAGATATGTTGTTTTTCAAGGGATTTTAGGCAACGCGTATTTTACCGATTAGACAAAAAAAAAATTTTGACTAAGTTATGAGTATCAGAACTTTCAAAGTTGATGACGCAGTTTATAGAAATTTGTTTTTTCTTCAAAGCTTTGCAGTATCTAAACCAATACAGATATTTGGTTATTTCTTCCTGATTCTGATAGATCTTTTCGTTCACTTTCAAAGCCCGAGAAGAAGTTTAAAAAATTTTAATTGACAAAATGACTGCGGTTTTCAATGAAATTGAAAATTCGCATTTTTTGCAATAACGAAACGAGATACGAAAAAAGTCAAACAAAAAAAATTGTTCCACTCGATAACTTCTGAAAAGAGTTTCCTAGCACTTTTCTCAACCTTATGTTTTTCTCAAAGTTGAAAGGTTTAAATTTAAAATTTATGATTTGATAATTGTTGATTGTTAATCATTTAATAATGTAACATATTGAAATTTGGACAGTTTCAAGAATCAACTAAATGATGTTTTAAACAAGTTCTCGATAAAAGTAAGCTATTATTTATCGCATGAATTTTACTTCGTGCTGTTGTGAATTCTGAGAATGTAATAAATCATTTTGTAAAACAAAAAGTGTACATTAATTATAACAATTATTATCAATAAAACCATTCTTTTGTATCCTAATTTTTCCATAAAGTGAAAACTATTTTCAATTTGAAATACACATTCATGTGCAACAAGTCATTAAGGAAAACGATAATAATAATTTACTAATTTATTATTCACTTGCAAGAAGTTTTTGAAGTTGTCCTCTAATTCGGATAAATTTTAAAAAAGGATACAGAGGATTTATTTTCTCGGGCCTTAAAATAGTAAATTGCAGTTGATCGAATTAGCATTTGATTTGCATTTATTTCCAGACCTAAGATTACCCCATCGTTTCCTAGTTTTCTAATTACGGTTTCGCATTATTTAACGTGGTCTCATGCTTACTTTTCACGGCCACGCGCTTTAATTTATGGGTTAATCAATGTCAGTCAGAGTATCGATTTTGCATTTGCTGTGAACGAAGCCCTATACACTATGTAAAGAATGATTCATCGGTTACTAATACCGTGCCTTTGAAGCATGTTTGAAATTTAAATAATCTATGTAAGCCGAGAAGAGATCTGACAATTGACAGTTGACAGTGTTGTAAATGTAAATGTTTTCAATGTTAGTAATTCAAAATATTTCAAAAAATTAGATGCATTTTGCAAGCACATGCAAAGGACCCAGCACAAAATGTATGGAAAAGGCCTTTCGGTCAAATTTCGGTTAAGTTCGGTTTTCTGATGCTTCAGGTAATGCTTGTCAAAAGTATTATTGAGACAATTTGACCGAAAGGCTTTTTCCATCCATTTTGCGCGGGTTTCTTTTCACCCAAGGATAATGGAATTAAAATCTGATTTCTTGATTTAAAATTGATAGTACACATGTTTAAACAGGGCAATTTTTGACAAATTTCTCTTTTTTTGAAGTAGTGCTATTCATTGAAACGGAAAAGAGTAATCCTGAAAATATTCGAGCTTGAATATTATGTTTAGTTGTATTATTTATGAAAGAAAATTGGCGTCCGGAGTTCACAAGCGATGGAAAAACGCAAACCATAGTCCTAAAACTGAATGAATTAGATGGACCTTCACAGAATATATTCATATGTACTCCCTTTGAACCGCTTTTACGTTGATATTGACTTCTTTGCTGAAAAGTGACCGATTTAACAACGGCCGGAGATTACACATGATAAACATACGCGACACTTTATCATAGTTTGAATTTGATTGAATGAAAATCTTGTCATTTTCACTTTGGAATCATACGTAAATGTAACATTTGGATCCAGTTATTCAAGACGTGAAGTCTTATGAATTCACAGACTCAACAGAATTACCGGAAAGTCATCCAAATGTAAACTCCGGCCACCAAAAACAAGTTTCGAAGAAACTGTTTCACCAGGTTCTTAATTGCGTATACACATGTTAAATTAAAGACGTCTAGTCTATTATAGAATCATAGTTTTTGAGAAAAGATTTTTAAAAGTAATGACCAAAATATTCATTATATTACCTTATTTATAATAAACTTTCCTAAAGTTGGTCACTTTTATGTGGGAAACAGAGAAAAGTGTACTTTTTGGGTATTTAGACTAGCTTAATACATTTTAGCAGTACAATATATTATATTTCGCTTGTGATACAAGTAAATGTGACAAAAAAGAATAATTTTTCGAAATTTTAGAATGATTGGAAATGTTTCCTCAAAGTTATCACGCTGGAAAGCGAAAGTGATCTTTTGTGGAGAATTGCCCATATATGAAGAATTTTTTGAATTTGATAACTTAAGTTTTATGCTTTGTAATTTCAGAATTTTAACATTGCTTTGGAGGTTCTTCTCATTTGTGACAAAATTGAGTTTTTTTTTTCAAAAACAATTCAGGATTTGAAAAAAGGAATTATTATAAACTTGAATGTTTGCAGATTTGTAAAGGCTTCCAGACTTGAAGCTTTGAAGTTGGATGCCTTGAATATTTACTGGTTCCAAAATTGCGATATTTGTGAATTTTAATCATTTTTAACTTGTAAAGAATAGTTTCCAACTTTTTATACAATTTCATCATTAAAAACAGTAAATGTAGTAAGAGAGAAATAAATTGCGAATTGTTTTGAGATGTTCAGAAGATACGATGAGTAGGAATAAATGAATCGGGAAAAAATAGAATGTATTCCTCTAGTGATTATTATTCGAAAAAGATTTATTGGAATATATAAATATTCCATTGCCAGAACAAACCTATTGTTACACACTTGACAAACTGTTTGTGTCAAACAATAGACTTCACGGTTCTTATGCCGCACCTGTTTCCTCCTTCACACCTGTGCTTCCGCTAAAGTTTATTTTACAGCCTTTCCGATAAGCATCACAAACTTCAGTGTGGTTCTCGAACCTGTTTCTAAAATCTCTAAGAAAATCAACATTCGCGAAGAGTATCTCTGAAGAATGTGCCATAAATAATATCTATGCATCACACAGACAGGTGGCAAAAAGTTATGACTCGTTTTGCAATGCAATTGAAAAAATAATGGAAAAACGATGGAACGAAAGAGACGAGGAAAGAGAAAAAATATCTAAAGTAGGAAACGGAAGTGATGTAATAAAAAATAATTAAGAAGCTTCTTTATTTCCAGGAGAGATAAAGATTTAATCAGATATGATAATAAGTATTTGCATTTATATCTCTCTGGAAAAGTATTATTTAGTAATTATACACCTGAAATATATTTAGGTGAAATTTATTTTGGTAATATAAATATTTATATTACTTTTCCTATTTTGTTTCAGGTAAGTTTCTACTTTGGATCTACCTGTGAGTCTTGAACATGAGGGTAAGAAATATCTTTATTTTGTTTCTGGAGAGAGAAAACTTTTATGTGAACGAGTCAGTAATGAGTGGGTTCTCAAAGGATGTATAGAAGAAACACTGGTTGACAAGAGTGAAAGAAATTTTCTGACATGGTTTAGTCATATTGAGAGAGTGAATAAAGGGCGTTTGACGAAGCAAGTGTATTTAGATAAGGTGAATGGTAGCATACCCAATTGTTGACCAAGGAAAGATTGGTGGGAATGTGCAAATCAGACTCTAAAGCAAAGAGATATAAAGAGTCATTAAAACAGAAGAGCTTGCATAAAAAGATGTATGGATGTAAAGAAAGCAAAAATGTAGACATTGTTAGGGATTTGAGGAAGACAATTGTTTATAAGAAATGTGTGACAAAAAGTGGCGCCTGAAACAAAAGATTTTAGATAATCACGGGCCCAGTGTATGTATTCATTAAACAGTTGAAAAAAGTTGTCAATATTGTATTTTTGGCCACAAAATGAGATTTTCTCCCACTGTGCATTAGGGACCTTTCAGTGCATTCAGAAGTATCAGTGGCGTCTAGACTAAGAGCCGAATTTAGCCTAGGGTTAATTAAAAGATCGCGGCCGGGCAGGATTGGTTCTCGCAAAAATTCTCGTGTGGGACTTTCCGTGCGCTCTAATTCCGTGGTGGTCGGTCTGCTGAGAGGTTTTCATCGTAGTCAGCCACGCTCGTGGGAATTGAGGCTTTTTATCGGACAAAGTCTCTCGCGGACTTGGTAGGACGTTCTAGTGGTGATTTCGTTGTGTATAGGGAAAGCTAGACACAAACACGGACATCCTCCTAGACTTCATCCTCATCCTCCTCTTCCTCATCCTCCTCCTCCACCTTCACCTCGTGCAACCTTCGAGTTCTCTCTTTCCATTTCTGAATCCCCCTTGGCCACTGTCGCGTTGGGCGCCACTATCACAGATGGGCCAAGCTACATCGACTACAACGTCAACCATCGACCTTCTCCTCTCCCACTTCACCCCAGCCCACCATCGACCCACCACATCACGTCGAACTCTCCCCAGCGACTCTCGGCTGGTATGAGTTTCAGTCCAGAATCGACGGTGCCGAAAAAAAACCCAAGTAACCGTGACTCGACCAGGCTGCACAACAGAACCTGAGGACGTGTAGTGAACGACCGACCCTTTCTCGAAACGGCGATTATGTCAAAGGCGGGTCAGACCATTTTCAAGGTGATGAAATTAAAAGAAGGTTCTGTGAACTTCCTAGGTCGATGACACAGAAAGAAAACAAAGATGCGATTCATTGTGCTACGAGATATTTTTTTGGGAATCTTTAAAAGCTTTTTTTTTTGGTAATTTTAAAAACGGGGAGAGGTTGTTAATAATGATTACTATGAATAGATTTGTATTATTCCTAACTTTATATGTATGCAGTGCACTCGAGGTTTGTGGAGCCTCCCCCTTTGTGGAAGACATTCCTAAATAATGTTAGTGGTTCATCCATTAATAGAATTTTAATTTAATTTTTGATGTGGATTAATAAGTCTTAGGCGCTATTATTTTTCAAAGTTCCATAATTATTTGGATGCTCTAATAATGGATTTAGTTTTAATTAGAATGGGCTCAGGTGTAGGTGCTTCCAAATTTTAGTCTCTCAGCTTAGAATACTTTCTTATTTGGATACCTGAAACTTCATGACAAAGGACCCTGCACAAAATACATTGAAAAAAAGGTTTCGCTGGATTTCTTTCCTTTTGAGATATGTTAATCGAAGTATTCTGAACTACAAAATGTAAAAGGGATAGAAAGTTGGGCGTGACCCCTGAGCGTGGCGCCAAACAATCTTCGAGTATCGGCAGAACTGCTCTAGCGTGATAACAGCAATATTTGGTACCACACCGATGAATAACTGTTCATCTCTCGACTTGCAAAGATGAATTTTAATCATTCTAAGGGTCCTAATCTACAAAGTGTGAAAGGAACAGAGGGTTGGGCATGATCCCTGAGCGTGGCACCAAACAGTCCTCGAGTGTCAGTAGAGCTCATCTAGCGTGCACTAAAACCGTAATTTGGTGCCACACCGATGAAGAACTACTCATCTCTCGACTTGCAAAGATGGATTTTAATTATTCTAAAGGTCATAATCTACAAAATGTGAAAGGAACAGAGAGTTGGGCATGATCCCTGTGCGTGGCTTCAAACAATCTTCAAGTGTCGGCAGAGCTCCACTAGCGTGCAAAAAGCGACATTTAGTGCCACACTGATGAAAAACCGATAACCTGTCGACTTTCGAACATGGATATTATTGATCGAAGGGTCCTAAATTACAAAATATAAAAGGGACAGAGAGTTTAGCATGATTCCTCAGCGTTGCGCCAAACAGTCCTCGAGTGTCGGCAGAGCTCATCTGGCGTGCAGTAAAAGCGACATTTGGTGCTACACCAATAGAAAACTGTTCAGCTTTCATCTTTCGGACATAGATATGATTGATCAAGGGGTCCTAAACTACAAAATGAGAAAGGGACAGAGAGCTGGGCATGACCTTTGAGCGTGTCGCCAAACAATCCTCGAGTAACGGTAGAGCTCCTCTAGCGTGGTAACAGCGGCATTTGATGCCACACCGATGAAAAACTGTTGATCTCTCGACTTTCGAATATTGATATTATTAATTGGAGGATCCTGAACTACAAAATGTAAAAGGGCAGAGAGTTGGGCATGATACCTGAAGTGGCGTCAAATAGTCCCCGAGTGTCGGCAGTGCTCCTCTAGCGTGCTAACAGTGATATTTGGTGCCACACTGATGAATAATTGTTCATCTCTTGACTTCCGAGCATGGATATTAATAATCCAAGGATCCTGAACTACAAAATGTAAAAGGGACAGAAACTTGGGCATGGCCCCTGAGCAAACAATCTTTAAGTGTCGCAGAGCTCCTCTAGCGTGCCAACAGCGATATTTGGTACCACACCGATGAATAACTGTTCATCTCTCGACTTTCGCACGAGGATATTGTGAATCGCAGGGTCGCAAACTACAAAATGTGAAAGGGACAAGAAGTTAGGCATGATCCCTGAGCGTGGGGGTACCAAAAAATCCTCGAGTGTCGGCAGAGCTCCTCTAGCGCGCTAACAGCGACATTTGGTGCCATACCGATGAAAAACTGTTCATCTCTCGGCTTTTGAACACTAATAATATTATTCGAAGGATCCTGAATTACAAAATCTAAAAGGGACAGGAAGTTAGGCATGACCCTTGAGCGTGGCGCCAAACAATCTTCGAGTATCGCCAGAGCTCCTCTAGTGCGCTAACAGCAACATTTGGCGCCACACCGATAAAAACTGTTAATCTCTCGACTTTTGAAGATGGATGTCAATAATCTGAGGCTCCTAAACTACAAAATTTGAAAGGGAAGAGAGTTGGGAACGACCACTGAACGTGTCGCCAAACAATCCTCGAGTGTCGGTAGAACTCCTCTAGCGTGCTAACAGCGACATTTGATGTCACACCGATGAAAAACTGTTAATCTCTCGACTTTCGAACATTGATATTATTAATCGAAGGATCCTGAACTACAAAATGTAAAAGGGATAGAGAATTGGGCATGATCCCTGAAGTGGTGCCAAATAGTCCCGGAGTGTCGGCAGTGCTCCTCTGGCGTGCTAACAGCGATATTTAGTGCCATACTGATGAATAATTGTTCATCTCTTGACTTCCGAGCACCGATATCAATTATCAAAGGATCCTGAACCACAAAATGTAAAAGGGACAGGAAGTTGGGCATTACCCCTGAGCAAACAATTTTCGAGTGTCGCAGAGCTCTTCTAGCGTGCCAGCAGCGATATTTGGTACCACACCGATAAATAACTGTTCATCTCTCGACTTTCGGACGAGGATTTCATAAATCCTGGGGTCGTAAACTACAAAATGTGGAAGCGACAGAAAATTAGGCATGATCCCTAAGCGTGGTGGCGCCAAACAATCCTCGAGTGTTGGCAGAGCTCCTCTAGCGCGCTAACAGCGACATTTGGTGCCACACCGATGACAAACTGTTAATCTCTCGACTTTCGAACATTGATATTATTAATCGAAGGATCCTGAACTATAAAATGTAAATGGGACAGAGAATTGGGCATGATCCCTGAAGTGGCGCCAAATAGTCCCCGAGTGTCGGGAGTGCTCCTCTAGCGTGCTAACAGCGATATTTGGTGCCACACTGATAAATAATTGTTCATCTCTTGATTTCCGAGCATTGATATTAATTATCGGAGCATCCTGAACTACAAAATGTAAAGGGGACAGAAAGTTGGGCATGACCCCTGAGCAAACAATTTTCGAGTGTCGCAGAGCTCTTCTAGCGTACCAACAGCGATATTTGGTACAACACCGATAAATAACTGTTCATCTCTCGACTTGCAGACGTGAAAATTGTAAATCGTTGGGTCGTAAAGCACAAAATGTGAAAGGGACAGAAAGTTAGGCATGATCCCTGAGCGTGGTGGCGCCAAACAATCCTCGAGTGTTGGCAGAGCTCCTCAAGAGCGCTAACAGCAGAATTTGGTGCCATACCGATGAAAAACTGTTAATCTCTCAACTTTCGAAGATGGATGTTATTAATCTAAGAGTCCTGAACTACAAAATGTGAAAGGGACAGAGAGTTGGGAACAACCACTGAGCGTGTCGCCAAACAGTCCTCGGAGTGTCGGCAGAGCTCCTCTAGTGCGCAACATTTGCAACATTTGGTGCCACACCGATGAAAAACTGTTAATCTCTCGACTTTCAAAGGTGGATGTCATTAATCTAAGGGTTTTAATTACAAAATGTGAAATGGACAGAGAATTGGGAACAACCACTGAGCGTGTCGTCAAACAATCCTCGGAGTGTCGGCAGAGCTCCTCTAGCGCGCTAACAGCAACATTTGGTGCCACACCGATGAAGAACTGTTAATCTCTCGACTTTCAAAGGTGGATGTCATTAATCTAAGGGTTATAATTACAAAATGTGAAATGGACAGAGAATTGGGAACAACCACTGAGCGTGTCGTCATTATTGAGCTTTTATATCCATTGAAATTTTTCAAAATTGCATAAATTCATTAAAATCTCTTGAAAGTTATGAAATCCCTTGTAATCTGTGAAATCGCGTGAAATATTTAGAAAATCCGTGAAATTCCTTAAAATCGTTTTTAATCTCTTAAATCCTTGCAAAAACTCCTGAAAACCCTTAAGGATTTTTTCCAAATCTTTTGAAATATTTCAAATCATGTCAAATCTTTTAAAATATCATTAAAGGCCTTGAAATTCCCTAACATCCCATAAATTTCTTAAACCTTTGAAATTCCATGAAATCGTTAATGTCCCGAGAAACCTCTTGGTATTTTATAAAATTTCATAAGAACCCTTGAAAAATGCTTGAACTTCCTTTCAATTTCTGTAGGACCCTTAGAATCGTTTAGATTCTTCTAAAATCCTTGATACCGTTTGAGAAGTTGTAAATTCTTTAAAATCCTTCAAATACTTTCGAAATCTTGTTATTTTTAAAAATCTTTGAAATCTCATTAAATATTTTAAAATCCTGCAAATTGCTTTGAAGTTCACTAAAATCCCATTAAATCCTTGAAACATTTTAAGATCTTACGAAATCAATAAAATCCCATGAAATCTCTTGAAATACGATGAAATCCTCTGCATATCGTTTAAGATATGCAAATAAAGAAACTATTTTTAATCGTTATGCATACGCATTTGAAAATCGTCTTCAAAAATACTTACCTCAACATCGGACTTTTTGCAAGATCACATATTATATATAGAGTGAAAATCAAAAAATTATTATTAGTCAATTTTGAATTTCTAAAAATAAAAGTTTTTTAGAACAATATGAAACCCGTTTCCTCTCTCCATATTAATCAAAATAAGTGCAAGAATAATAATGAGTGAGATGAAGTAGTAGGTCCATGTTTAAAATTAAATATTTTTTTTTCAAATTAAAGGTCAAATATTTATTTCAAATTATTCAAAATATTTTCTTATGTCAAAATAATAATTAGATATGCTCTTAGAGGCTTGTTTATATCTAGGTAATTTGAGATTTATTTTCATGAAAATAGTTGAATTTTCAGTCAAGAAAGAGATAGAATCAACCAGATTATTAAAATTTCAAGCCAAAATGGCGAGTTTTCCATAGAAAGGTTTATTTTCAGTCAAATAATAAAATTTGTATCCAAAAAGATGAATTCTCAATGAAAAATGTAATAAATGAAATTGTACTGAAAAAATACTAATTTTCAACAAGATTGTTCAATTTGAAACCAAAGAGATGAATTTTTGATAAAATACAAGAATTTTTAACTAGAAAAAATCAATTTTAAAAAAAAAACTAGTGCAATCTGAAACCGAAGAGATGAGTTCTCAACCAAGAAAATTAATTTTTCAACAAAAAGACGAATTTCAAACAAAATATATGATTTTTCAACTAAAAGAGATCAATTTTCAACTAGAGGAGATCAATTTTCAACCATAAATGTCATAGTTAAATTTTCAATTGAAAAAATTAATTTTTAACGAAAAAAGATGAATCCTTAACTAAAAGTGTAATAGTTCATATATTCAATCCAAAGAACTAATTTTCAACAATACAGTTGAATTTTTAACCAAATGAAATGATTTTCTCTCAAAATATTTCAATTTTGAACAAAATAATTGAATTCTCTATCAAACAATAACAATTTTAACCAAGCAAGATAAATTTTCAACTTAAATAGTAAATAAAATAATTGGAATAGTTGAATTTCCGGTTGAAAGAAATTATTATCAACCAAAGAGAAAATAATATTAAACTCTAAAATTATTTTTTTATTTCTTTTTTAAATGTTTTTATAGATTTTAGAAAATTTTGAATCCCAGGGTGGGAGAAAATTTCAGTTTTCCTATATTAGACTATAATTCTCCATGGCTATCTGCCGCCACAATTCGAATAGTGAAAATGAAAAAAATAGTTGGAACAGCAATAAAATTAATTGATTGTTATAAAAAAGACTTGTGAACTACATTTTGAAAGTAAGTAAAAAAGTCACGATTTTTATAGTTACTGTTACCAAAAAGAATGTAACTAGTTACCAATTTGTTACTTACGAAAGTAATTTCGTTACCACTTGCGTTACCAAAAGAAGTAACTAGTTACTTCCCATCACTGCTTGAAGTATATTCAATGATCTTAAATTTATTAATCAATTTAGGTACGAAAATTCATGCGATTCATTCCGAAGTTAGACGTGTATTGATAACATCTGTCATTCCTTAAGAAAAAGTACAAATTTGCCGATTTTAGTTTAGGATTCGCGTTTTTGTGAATAAAGGTATAAAATATGGAATTTGGGGTTTCGATGGGAAATCATACCCCAATCTATGCTCTATCCAGTGACAATATCCTTGTGTCCAGGAAGTGACTGAAAGTGGCTTTTCATGCTTCAAGAAAAATATAACACGTGCGCTCATGGCATTCGCCAACTTTGGAAGCATTTTTCTTGAAATGCAGGTTTTCGAAGTTTCAACCTCAAATGTGGCCCGGTGACTCATTTTTCAACGTTAGAGATTCACCTTGCACCTTACATGTCGGAAATTTTCCGGATGTATGTATATGGTCTTAATTCCTTACTGACAAAGTGTTAGCTTTTTTATGTAATGACACGTACAATTTTGAGCTTTCCTTCAAAAAAATATAATATGTAATATATCAGTGGAGAAGATAAAGGTTTTATAGAGGATAAAAGAGACATTTGAGGAGACTAATATAAAGGTGAAGATAGGAGAAAAGAAAGGGGAGGAATTTTGGACAGGAAGGGGACTTAGGCAAGGGTGTCCGTTGAGCCCTCTTCTGTTTAGTGTCCTATTGGCATTACATTCCGTCATTACAAACGCACCCTGGTCCATGGATCGACGAATGACACAGGCCGTCACTTAGTGCCACCATCTTGTTC
>JAUMHM010000005.1:27985676-27995995 GCA_032362435.1 Melikaiella ostensackeni | reverse complement strand
CGGTCAGTGTAACGGGAAAGGACGAAGAGCTCGTGGGTGGACATGGCTTGACGGTTGTGTACAAGTACTGAAGTGTAAATAAGTACATACCATACGTACTCGCACACATGGGTTCACGTGAACGAGACTCTGTAGTACTTGTCTATATATACGTGCCGAACGTATAAATCTTAACCAGTTGGCCTACTCTCGAAGTAACTAACAGTGGTTCTCATTCTTTTCAAAATTACAATCCTCTTGATTAAATTTTTATTTTCCATCAGTTATGACACTTTTTATGAAAAACTGTGAAAACCGTTGTTCGTACTAAACATTTATTTTATTTCGCTCTATATATTATGTCTGTTTTCCTTGTTGCACACTACACTTTGGGTGAGATTTGTGACCTGAGAAGAATAAAGGAGAGCATGTTGACATGAGTTTACGATTGTACAATATGGACGATAAATTGTTCTCTTCCCTTGACACTATTAAATCTTATAATTTAAGTTTTAGTATTCGCATAAAGAAGATATAAAAGAAAAATGTCGAGAGTAGTATGAATACAAGCAATGACTTAGCAATGTATACATCGACTCACTTTAGTATCAGAGATATAAAACGTCGCCAAGAACATAGATGTTGTACGCAAGCCATAAAATTCCATGTAACAACAATGCCATCGGGAAAAATCCTTAACCATATAAGAAGCTTACCCCAGGTGCATTGTTATTTTATTTACTACTTTTTTCATTTTTTCTTTGTTCTCGCAAAAGCTCGGCGTATACGCCAAGAAAGTCTTCTTTTCTCCTCCAAAGTCTAGAGTTGCAACCATTCTCAGTATCATCGCTTTTCCTTTTACCCAAGGTCTCTTTTTCCTCTAACAGTGCCTTCCTACGTATATCATATTACATATAGTTATATTACGAATATTTCTGCGTCAAACGCAAAATTCCTCCTTTCCTTCACCCACGCTCCAATCATCAAAGCAGATTTGCAAACGACTCGCCCACAAATCTTGAAATTAAGCCGTCCCTCTGAGAGTTTCGTTTTAATAGAGTAAATTTCAACATAAAACTTGTCAGTGATGATCATTCAATAAAACCTAGAAAGAAAATGTTCAATTCTTCAATGAAAAGCTTCATATAATGACTTTTTTCTAATTCACTACATTTGAATTTCGCGCTAGTTTTATCTGCACTCTAGTGGCGCGAAATTCAAATCATTGAAATACGTTACTACTTCCTATTCTTTTTTTGTTTGTTTCTGTTGCAAAATAAATTCAAGAACCACTCACTTGTTTCTTTAAGAAATCAACTATGACCCGCGTGCAATCCCATGCAATCTTTTACAAACCTTTGTAATCCCCCCTTTCGAAAAAATATTATAGGAAGTTTGGTAGAGGCCTATAATGATTTTTCTGCAATTTTCTTCGCGATTCTAGAAAAATCGTTTTAAAAAATCAGTATAGAAATAAATAATGGTAAACCATTGGAAGAATTCATGCAAAAAATGGATAAAATACAAACGAATGGTGTATTTATTCACTTAACGCAGGATTTCAAATTATTTCGTGTGATTAAACATGATTCCGCACATTTCAGGGAACTTCACAGAATTCCGAAAGAGTTGAGAGATTTCGAATAGATCAATATATTTCAACGAATTTTAAGGAATTCCGGAAAATTCCCACGAATTTTGATCGATTCAATCAGATTTCTTAAAAATTTCACGAGATTCGAAATGATTTAAAATATTTCTGAACATATGAAGGGACTTAAAACGATTCCAAAGGATTTCAACGTATTTTGAGGGATTTACACGGGTTTATAGGCTTTTAAAAGGATTTCATGGGATTTCCAAACATTTCAACTAATTTTCAAGGAATTCTTAGGAATTATAAAGATCTCAAGAGATTTTAGGGGATTTGAAGAAATTTCACAAGGTTTAAAGGATTTTATTGAATCTTCAAAGATTTGAAAGATTCCGAGGTATTTCAAAGATTTATAGAAATTTGAACAGTTTCTTAGAGAACTTTTATTGCACGAGTCTAATTCAATTTAGAGCCAAGGGATTTCAAGAGATTTCAACGAATTTTTTAGAGAACTTTAGGGGATAAATGAAATTTTATTTCATGGGATTTCAACAATTTCATGAGGTATAAACGAAAAAGAAATTACGTGGGATTTCAAAGATTTCAATTATTTTGAAAGATTCCAAAAAACTTTCAAGTCATTGAAAAAAAATTAAGGGATTTTTGCAGAACGAAATTCTAGAGAATGAAATTTCAAGGGATTTCAAATGATTCCTACTCATTTCAATGGATTTCTACGATTTCCAAAGGTTTGAAGGGATTTTAGGATATTTCAACAAATTTCTAGAGAACTTTAGACAATAAATGAAATTCTATTTCAAGGGGTTTCAACAATTTCAAGAGATATGAAGGAATGAAAACAATTTAGAAGGATTTTAAAGATTTATACTTATGGCGATTCCAAAGTAAAGATTTCAAGGGATTTTGAGGTATTTCAAGGAATTTCACAAGATTTGAAAGATTTGATTGAATCTCCAAGAATTTTTAGAAATTAAAAAAAATTTATGGGATTTCAAAGAATTTTGTTGGATTTCCAAAGACTTCAAGGGATTTCTAGAGAATGAAATTTCAAGGGATTCCTAGCGGTCCAAAGAGAAATTTCGATTCATAGAGATTTAAACGGTATTTTTAGAAAACTTTTATGCATAAGTTTAATTTAATTTAGAGCCAAGGGTATTTTGGAGATTTCAACGAATTTTTTAGAGAACTTTAGTAAATAAATAAAATTTTATTCTATCGGATTTCAACAATTTCAAGAAATGTAAACGAATTAAAAAAATTTTGAAGGATTTTAAAGATTTCAAATTTTGTAAGATTCCAAAGAATTTTCAAGTCATTTAAAAAAATTCAAGGGATTTCTAGAGAACCAAATTCTGGAGAATGAAATTTCAAGCGATTTCAAATGATTTCTACTCATTTCAATGGATTTTTACGATTTCCAAATGTTTCCAGGGATTTTAGGACATTTTAACGAATTTCTACAGAACTTTAGAGAATAAGTTGAATTCTATTTTAAGGGATATCAACAATTTCAAGAAATATGAAGGAATCAAAAAATTTAGAATGATTTCAAAGATTTTAAGTTATAGCAATTCCAAAGCAAATATTTCAAGGGATTTCAAACAGTTCTGAGGATTTTCAAAGCTTTCAAGGGATTTCTAAAGAACTAATCCTAGAGAATGAAATTTCAAGGAATTCCTCCCGATACAAAGAAGAAATTCAAAGGTTTATTTAGATGTGGACGGTATTTTCAGAGAAATTTTATGCATAAGTTTAATTTAATTTATAGCCAAGGAATTTTAAAAGATTTCAACTATTTTCTAAAGAACTTAAGGGAATAAATTAAATTCTAATTCAAGAGATTTCAACAATTTCAAGAGATATGAAGTAATGAAAAAAATTTAGAAGGGCTTTAAGGATTTTAAGTTATAGCGATTCCAAAACAAAGATTTCAAGGGATTTTTAGGTATTTCCAGGAATTTTACAAGATTTAAAAGATTTTATTGAAGCTCCAAGAATTTTAAGAATTTAAAAAATTTTTCAAGTGATTTCTAAGAATTTTGTAGGATTTCTAAAGATTTTAAGGAATTTCTAAAGAACTAAATTCTAGAGAATTAAATTTTAAGGGATTCCTAGCGATGAAGAAAAATTTCAAAGATATCTAGGGATTTGAACGGTATTTTTAGAGAACTTTTATGCACAAGCTTAATTTAATTTATAGCCAAAGGATTTTAAGAGATTTCAACGACTTCTTGAAGAACTTAAGGGAATAAATTAAATTTTATCTCATGGGATTTGAACAATTTCAAGAGATATAGATGAATTTGAAAAATTTCAAAGGATTCAAAAGATCTCAAGTTATTTTAAAAGATTCCAAAGAATTTTCAAGTCATTAAAAAAAAATTCAAGGGATTTCTAGAGAACGAAATTCTAGAGAATGAAGTTTCAAGGAATACAAATGATTTCTACTTATTTGAATGGATTTTTACGATTTCCAAAGATTTCAAGAAATTTTAGGATATTTCAATGAATTTCTAGAGAACTTTAGGGAATGAATTAAATTCTATTTCAAGGGATTTCAAATGATTTCTACCTATTTCAATAGATTTTCACGAGAGAGAAATATATTTTATTGAATGAAGTTTCTAGGGATTCCTAGCGGTTCTAAAGCAAAAATTTCAAAACATGTAAAAAATGTCAAGGGATTTTAAGGTATTTCAACGAATTTCTAGAGAATTTTAGAGAATAAATTAAATTCTATTCCAAAGGATTCCAAAGAGTATCAAGACATCTAGAAAATTTTATGTTATTTTAAAGAATTTTGTAGGATTTTTAAACGTTTTATGGGAATCTAGAGAACTTAATTCTAGAGAATGTATTTTTATGGGATTCCTAGCGATTACAAAGCAAAGATTTCGAGAGATTTTAAGGTACTTTAAGGAATTTTACAAGATTTAAAAGATTTCATTGAATCTCCAAGAATTTCAAGAAATGAAGAAAATTTAGAGGGATTTTAAGGATGATAAAGTTATTTTAAACGATTACAAAGAATATCAAGACATCTAAAAAATTTTAAGGTATTTTATACGACTTTGTAGGATTTTCAAAGGTTTTATGGGAATTTTTGAGAACTAAATTCTAGAGAATGCATTTTTAAGGGATTCCCAGCAAGTCCAAAGTAAAGTTTTCGAAGGATTTTAAGATACTTCAAGGAATTTCACAAGATTTAAAAGATTTTATTGAATCTCCAAGAATTTCAAGAAGAAAAAAAATTTCGAGGGATCTCAAAGGATTTTTTAGGATTTCCGAAGATTTCAAGGGATTTTGAGGTACTTCAAGAAATTTCACAATATTTAAAATATTTTATTGAATCTCCAAGAATTTAAAGAAATTTAAAAAATTTTAAGGGATTTCAAACAATTTTGAGAATTTCCCAAGATTTCAAGGTATTTCTAGGACTAAATTCTAGAGAATGAAATTTCAAGAGATCCCTAGTGATCCAAAGAAAAATTTTGAAATATTTCTTAGAATTTGAACACTTTTTCTAGAGAAATTTAATTAATAAGTTAAACTTAATTTATATTGATGGGATTTGAGATGATTCCCATTTATTTTAATGGGTTTTTACTATTTCCAGAGATTTCAAGGAATTTCTACGAATTTTATCAGATTTAAAAGTATTTCCAAAGGTATCGAGGGATTTGAAGAGAATGCAAAGGATTATCATGAATTTCAATGAAATTTCAAGTGATTTTTAAGATATCAAAGGAATTCACAGATTTTTGCTGCTTAAAGTTTATTTGTGCAGGGTCGATATTTTTGTGTAAAGTACTTTCATATGATATTATGAGTAGTCTAATTGTAAAAAAAAAATTCCTTTGTAGTTTCTCTACTTTTTACATTAAATCCTTCAATCTTTTTCTATTATTTATTCCAGTGCTGATTGTCCTATAATCTCTTTCTATATAATAATTTTCTATAATGAATTCCCTGTAATCCATGGAATCTTTCAGAGTCTCATGCAATATTTTTCATTCACATATATACAACCTTTCGCAATCCCATGCAATCTTGCAATCTTGCAATCTAGTGTACACCAAAAATCCGAGTAATTCACCCCTCCTTTGCAATTAAGAAAGTGTACATGTAAAATTGTAATGAATGTTTTTAACTTACATTCGCATACAAATACAAGCACATGATTATTATTCCACCCAAAAAGAGAAAAAAATTTAGTCCATATTTTTCAGTGTTTCATCTCGACTAAAAATTACGAGGTGATAAAAAAGGCAAATAAGAGAATAAAAAAAAGCATATTCTCAAGAAAGTGACGCGTTTCCTCGAACAGACAGATGAAAAAAAATGTCAAAATGAGAGACCTTAACCGCTATCTGAAATCTAGTCCAAGTTCTTAAGATGGTCGCTGGCATTTCTGCTTATTTCTTTTCTTTTCATTCTTTTTTTTTTCGTTATGCCCAGATTCACAGTAGGTACAGTAGTTGTACGTGCAGTAGATTTGTACCGTGATGCCATGTAAAGCTAGTCGGCAGAAAATTGGATTTCAAAATGAAGAAAGTCCTCGAGTCTCGGCTACAATTAAAATAATTTCTCCGACGACCCGAGGAAACTTACTTGCGACCTAGTTATACAGTCACGGACGAATTTCAACCAGAATGACCCTGCTTCCTCTAGAAAATTACAAATTCACAGGATCCGCTCCGGAAATTACTCAGCTACATTCCCCAACTAATCTGAACTGCGTTCTACAATCAGAATATTACAAATTGAAACTAAAAATAAAATAAGAATTTTTATCATTTACAAAATATTTCTAATAATTAATGAAATAATATTGTTAATACAAGATAAACCGTTTAATGGCTCCAATGGTTATCCAGAATTTCATCTAGTTTTCAAAATCGATGGGCACCTTCAAGAATTCAAAATGGCGGACTAAATATGGCGCCCAAAGTCAGGAAAAACTGAAAAAATAATTGTATTTCTTGTGAAAAAGTTATAAAAGTGTCGATTAAAAATAGTCCTCTTGGGCCGAAATTCTACGCTTCCATAGGAACTTTGATAATCTATATGAAATTTAAAAAAATCAAAATGGCGGCTGTATTTCAACCATCCAGTTTTAAGTAATTTAGATTACTCTAATTAACTTGAACACGATTACATGGGAGTTTTCAAGGCCTCTCAAACCCCGAGTAATCATTTTTGAGCTGATTTGAGCAATTTGAGTTACTAAAAGCTTTATTGTTTGGCGTACATCCGCCATATTGGATCCGCCATTTTGTATTCTGGTATTATTAATACAGATTCGTGATTAGCTACCACAAAATCCCCGTGTTATCATTCCTAAACCGATTAATGCAATTTGAGTTACTGAATGCTGGTTTGCTTGGCGTGCATACGCCATATTGGATCTGCAATTTTTTTGTTATTATTGTTACAAGTTCGTAATTAGCGACCTCAAAACTCCCGTGTAATTATTTCCAAACCTATTTGAGCAATTTGAGTTACTGAAAGTTGGATTGCTTGGCGTACATCCGCCATATTGGATCCGCTGTTTTGTATTTTGGTATTCCTATTACAGATTCGTTTTTAGGAATCTCGAAACCCCCTCAAGTAATCATTTTCAAGCCGATTTGATCAGTGTTAGTTACTGAAAACTTGATTGCTAGGTCTACATCCACCATATTGGATCCGCCATTTTGTATTTTGGTATTTTCATCTTAGATTCGTAAACACAGACTTTGAAGACCCTCCGATAATGATTTTTACGCCGATTAGAACATTTTGAGTTACTGAAAGCTGGATTACTTGGCGCACATCCGCCATATTGGATCCGCTGTCTTGTATTTTGGTATTCCTATTACAGATTCGTTTTCAGGGATCTCGAAACCCCCTCAAGTAATCATTTTCAAGCCGATTTAAGCAATGTTAGTTCGTGAAAGTCAGATTGCTACGCCTACATCCACCATAATGGATCCGACATTTTGTATTTTGATATTCTCATTACTGATTCGTAATGAACGATCTCGAAATACCCGAGTAATCATTTTTAAGCTGATTTGAGCATTTTGATTGAGTGAAAGTTAGATTCTTTGGCGTACACCCGCAAAATTGTTCTTATTTGAAAATGTTTTAAAATATTAAACAATTTAAACTTAACTTTTAAGAAACAATTTCGAATTCAAAGGCTAAAAATTTTGCAAATTCAAAAATAGGACTCATAGCGATTTTATTTCTTATTCTTTGTTTCATTTTTTGCATTTTAAAGTAAATTCTTAAAGTTGTCCGATTTTTAGTTGAAAATTTTGAAAACGAATCATTTGAAATTGAAGAATATTCGATGGGAATATTTCATGAATAGATAATTATTTTAAGTGAAGTGTTGAAAATTAAATGATTTGAAACTGTAAAGTTGAAAATCGTGTTGTCGAAAATCAAAATGTGTAGATAAAAATTGAACTACCTGAAATTGATACCTCAGTAATTGAATAAATTATTTGATTTCGAATGCTTACAATTTTAGAGTTCTGAATTTTCATGTTGAAACCTGAGTTTTTAGTTTTTTCCATTCATAAGTTTCAATTTTGCAGTCAAAATTGAAATAGTTGAATTTTGGAAATTATAATTAATAATTTGAAAATCGATAATTCTCAAACGATTTAACTTTACTTGAAATAATTGATACTTTAACAGCTTTGACTTTGAAACATTCAATTTAGTTTTCAATTTGTAATTGTCAAATTTTAATCGATTCGAAATGAAATGACATATTTTCAATTCCTTTGAATTTTAGATGATCCAGTTTTCAAAATTCTAATCTCAAATTATTTCATTTTCAACATTTTGAAATTTTCATATTTTCGAAATTTTAGTCTGAAATTATTCAATTTTAAGATTCTTCAATTTCAAATAAAATTGTCCAAATTTGAACGCCTTGATTTATAAATGATACAATTCTAATTCCTTTTTAATGAAATTGTTCAATTCACAAAAATTTTGAATTTCAAACACTTTTAATTTCGAATTTTTCAATTATAAGCGCTTTTATTCATGAATTATGCAAGTTCAATTTATTTCCGTTACATTCGAAACATTGTCTTTTTTTCAGAATTTTACATAATCTAAAATTGTTTTATTTGGAACGATTACTATTCAAAATCTTTCAATATATTTTTGTCTTGAGTTCAAACGCCTCCAATTTGAAATTATTGTTTCAAAATGTTTTTAAACTTTTCATATTTAAAAATTTGTTTGATAATATATGTCCAGTTTTCAATATAAAAGTATTAAAGGGGAAAAAACCTATTCTTTCTTTGCAGGCAAAAAAAAAGAAAAAAGAAAAGTACGGAAAAAGTTCAATTTATTGTTGATCCGCATTTTAGAAGGTCAATTGTTTATTTTTTCAAAAAATGCTTATGTCTAACGAAAAGGTTATAGAAAACCCTCTCGACCCTGTAGAGGAAAAAAAAATTAATTGGTTTTAACAGAATTATAAGTCACCAAAATTGATAGTAGTTGAGAAATAAAAAATACATTTTTATTTTACATTACTAAAAGTCTGATAAATTATTGAATTAAAAATTTCTTAATTTTAATTTTAAATACTTCAAATTCAGAAGAGTTCTAATGCTTTGAATGCTTTGATTTTGCGATTCAGTATTCAATATTTAAGTTGAGAAGTTTTCCGGATTTGAAAGCCTTAATTTTTCAATTTTAATGACCTGGAAGAATTTTTGCTTATCGGGAAATGATTAGAAACTTATTTCTGTTTTTAGAGGCAACTCTGAAAGATTTTAGATTTATATTGAGAATTTGACTGATAATAAGAAACATCTGGTAAACATAGCGCTCAAATCATGATTGCTAGTGCACTAGAAACTCGATTTAGAGGCTGCCTCGGGTATGGCTTGCGATGGCCGAGACACCCTTCCAAGAATTTCTATGAAGTAAACAGTCAGGGTCGTATGATTATTTCCAGTAGGAATACATAATATTGATTAACTTCATTTTGTACAAATGTAGATGTTTTTTTATCATTAAGGATGGACCTTTTTTGATAATGAAGACTAATCAATGAAAAGAGAATTTCCTGTGTGAATTAAAAAAAAATGCTAAATATGCACGCGAGTATTCGAACTGTCCGCTTTGTTGCTATGAAACTGCTCAACTCCGCTGAGCTTGCAGCGCTTTCCCTTGGCTCCTTAGACTCCCTCATCACCGAATGAAGCCGGCGAAAATTCTACGAAGAAGGTATATTGAGGGTCGTTAAGTGGAGGCTCCAGTATACTATATTAATTGTTTCTGAAGCTAATGAAAGTTTTTTAGGCAAAGTTAAGATTCCAATCCGAACGAAAAGTCTGATATCTTGAAAATTCAAAAAATCATTCTCAAAATTGAGATAAATATTTGGTCGGAAAACTATCGGTTTTTATGTTTCCAACAAGCGGAATATTTCCTGAATTCAACGGCACGTGTCCGGAATTGTGTTTTAATTCTTTAACGTTTCAATTCGAATATTCGATTTCACTCCACGCAAATGCCACCGGGTTGTAATCAAATTCGATCTCGAAAGTAATTTCCTTAATAGAAAAATAAATTAGTTTTACTAGTTTATTAATTTCGATCGTTTATTAGCGACCGTCCATGAACTTCTTTGCCAATTTGAGGGGGGGGGGGGGGGGGGGTCACGGTAAACACTACGGTTGGTTTTAAAAAAACTTTCAAAAAT
>JAUMHM010000005.1:27949503-27961272 GCA_032362435.1 Melikaiella ostensackeni | reverse complement strand
TAAAAAATTTTAAGGGATTTACAATTTCTCCAAAAAAATTCACAGGATTTCAAAGGATTGCAAAGATTTTCAGGGATTCACCATAATCTATTGATTTTTTCCAAACTTGAGCAGTATACTTGAAAAATGCATTGAAAATAATATTATATGCTTATTGTGATAAGCGCTTCTGCCTTTGCACCATAGAACTGTTTTAAGAATTTCCATAACAATTTTAATATTATTTTATTTTTCTATCAAAGATAATTAATTGAAGTCATTAATTTAAAAAAATTTCTTCGGGAAAGATTAAATTTCAAACGCAGTTTAATTTGTAAGATCCTTGATTTCCTACTGAATATAAATTCACAATTTAATTGAAAAAAAATTAATTAAAAGTTTTGTTGTTACATCCCAAACTATTTTCCACTTTGAGAAATTTTAATTGAGATGTTTGAAAATTCAAAGTTTATTAAATTGAAATAATCACAGATTGAAAACTCTGATTAAACATTTTTTATTCGACAGATTGGAAGGGTTGAAATCAGAGAACTTTCAATTATTATAGTTCCAATAAAGGATTCACTGAGGGATTTTCCAATTGGCGCAAATGAAACTGTATAATTTATTGATTTTCCGAAATCTCCGTGTTAAATGGAAAATACTATGTATTCCCAGTTCTATTGTAATTAAAACGATTATATGCACGTATTAATTTCAGATAATGAAAATTTAATACATGATATGTCATGTTAGATACAACGTATGTCTATGATTTCATATGAATTGTAAAATTCGAGTAAATCTGCTATTTTTGTAACAAAGTATTAATTATCAAAATGATAATTAGCTAGCAGAAATTTCGCAGAGTGTGATTGAGCAGACATTGTTTATTACAGAATCAAATTTTTAAAAAAATGTACTTTCATGAATTCAATGAAAATAACCCATATGAGGTATATATGGCGTTTTTGGCGTATTTTCAGTTGTAAATACATTTTTCCTTATTTAACAAATCTTAAATATAATTTTTTTTTCCAAGAAATTATGTTATTAGAATTATGATTAAGAAAACCCAATTGAGTGAAACAAGATTCTTGTTCATTTCTTAAAAATATGTGTTTTTGAAAACAAAAATAATAAGTTCTAGTTTTTAATTTCAAATTCTTAGATTAAAACTTCAGCAATGTTTCCTTTTCAATAGGTCTGTCAAAGATGATTTTTCAAAAAACTATAAAGCTATTTGAGTTGCAAAATTCCAAAAAACCAGTTTTTTATATTAATGCTATCTATTTTTCCCGATTTTTTCATGTTTTCCCTAAACTTACAGAATTAGAAATTTTACTCATCTTAAATTAAAAATTTCATTGTAGCTGAAATTGCTTGCTTTCTTTAATTGTAATAAATGAATTCACGGATAAAACTTTTATCTTCTGTATTTTCGTCGTTTGAGTGCGTCATTTATGCAGGCTCTTTGTTCAATATGTAAAAATTATATTGAATTACGACCCAACTCTAGACGAAAACAATTCATATCGTCATAAACAATTGTCATAAACAAAATTTTCATTTTTAAGTATAGACAATTTGTCGTTTCCGCGAAGTAATTTGCTTTCAATTCAAAAATAATATTTTTTCTTTCACGTTATGTTGAGATTTAAGAACAAGTTGCATTAAGTTATCAACAATTTTGATGAAAAAAATTCACTTAATTCGTAAATTTGTCATTTCGTTTCATCAGAAGAATAATACCCTAACACTGAAGGTTGACATTTTACAACATGATTATCATTCTGTGTATTAAACGATTTCTATAAACAAATTCACAGTCATTTTTGAAAACTGATAAAATAATGATAATTATTACTATATGTTCTCGAATGGCACATTTTGTGTGCGAATATTATTCTTGAGGTGAAAAGAAGAGACAAAACAGAAAAAAATGCGCTATGCTCAAAAATGCGAGTGATTTTTGTTATAGCAATTGTTTACAAAAATAACAATTATTGAATGACAATCTTCTCTTTCATGATACCATTCTCAAATAAAAAGAAATAATCTTGCAGAGAAGAAAAATTGTTTATGTTGGAAAGTGCGATATAAGTAAATTCATTTATACCAATAAATTGTTGCTAACAATGACAATACTTTTATTTTACTTGTCGGTCATGATTAGTTGCTATCTTTACATGATTTAATGACGAAGTCAGTATCAGATATGCATTTAAAGACTGAAAATGCAGAAAATGCCAGTCTTATCCATTAACTTTTGTATAAAAATTTTAATAATGAATAAATTCAATCTACAATGAAAATTTTCAATCATTGAAAATAAATTTAATAATTACAAAGGTAAAGAAATAGCCTCTGCAACTTTTTGAACCAATAATTACGTTTTTTTTTCACTGTGCGTTATTTGCGACGCCGAATTTTGAAATAAGGTCATTATTTAAAAGAAGGACTTTTCTCGTTGAAAGCATTAAGCCTACCAATGTATTAATACACTACCAGTTGCTTTTCGAAAGAAATAACCTCTGCAACTTTTTGAATAAAAAAATTTACTTTTCTCTCACTGTGCATCATTTGCGACGTCGAATTTTGCAATAAGGTCAATATTTGAAAAACAACTTTTCTCGTTGAAAGCATCAAGCCAACCAATTTATTTATACAATATCAAATGCTTTTCTAGAAGAAATAATCTCTGCAACTTTTTAAACCAAAAATTTCGATTTTTCCCACTGTGCGTCATTTGCGACATTTGCGACGTCGAATTTTGGAATAAGGTCAATATTTCAAAAACGATTTTTCTCGTCGAAAACATCAAGCCTACCAATTTGTTAATAGACTACAGACTGCTTTACAAGAAGGAATAACCTCTGAAAGTTGTTGAACCAAAAATTTCACTTTTTCCTCACTGTGCATCATTTACGACGTTGAATTTTGCAATAAAGTCAATTAAAAAAAAAAACGTTTTCTCTTCGAAAGCATCAAGTCTGCCAACTTTTTGATCCACTACCAGCTGCTTTTCAAGGAGAAATAACCTCTAAAAATTTTTGAACCAAAAATTCCAGTTTTTTCTCAGTGTGCTTCATTTGCGACGTCGAATTTTGCAATAAAGTCAATATTTGAAAAAAAAAATTTTCGTTGAGAGCATCAAGCCAAACAATTGACTTATACACTTTCGAGAAGGAATAACCTCTAAAACTTTTTGAACCAAAAATTTAACTTCTTTCTTACTGCGCGTCATTTGCGACATTTGCGACGTCGAATTCGTACAACAAGTTCAATATTTGTAAAACGACTTTTCTCTTAGAAAGCATCAATCTTACCAATCTGTTAAGACACTACCAGCTTCTCTCTGAGAAGGAATAACCTCTAGAAGTTGTTGAACCAAAAATTTCACTTTTCCCTCACTGTGCGTCATTTCCTACGTCGAGTTTCGCAATAAGGTCAATACTTGACAGATGAATTTTCTCGTTGAAAGCATCAAGCCAACCAATTTATTTATACACTATCAGTTGCTTTCCTAGAACAAATAATCTCTGTAACTTCTTGAACGAAAAATTTCGATTTTTTCTCGCTGTGCGTCATTTGTGATGTCGAATTTTGCAATAAGGTCAATATTTGAAAAACGACTTTTCTCCTCGAAAGCATTAAGCCTACTAATTTGTTAGTTCACTACCAGCTGCTTTTGGAGAAGAAGTAGCCTCTAAAAGTCGTCGAACCAAAAATTGCACTTTTTCCTCACTGTGCGTCATTTGCGACGTTGAATTTTGCAATAAAGTCATTATTCGAAAAACGATTTTTCTCGTCGAAAGCATCAAGCCTGCCAATTTGTTAATACAGTACCAGCTACTCTTCGAGAAGAAATAACCTTTAAAACTTTTTGAACCAAAAATTGCACTTTCTTCTCACTGAGCGTCATTTGCGACATTTGCAACGTCGAATTTTGCAATACGATCAATGCTTGAAAAACGACTTCTCTCGCCGAAAGCATCAATCTCACCAATTTATCAATACACTACCAGCTGCTTTTCGAGAAGAAATAACCTCTAAAAGTCGTCGAACCAAAAATTGCACTTTTTCCTCACTGTGCGTCATTTGACACGTCGAATTTCGGAATAAGGTCAATACTTGAAGAACGACTTTTCGCGTTGAAAACATCAAGCCAACCAATTTATTTATACACTATCAGTTGCTTTCCTAGAACAAATAATCTCTGTAACTTCTTAAACGAAAAATTTCGATTTTTTCTCACTGTGCGTCATTTGCGACATTTTCGACGTCGAATTTTGCAATAAGGCGAATATTTGAAAGAAGACTTTTTTTGTCGGAAGCATCAAGCCTGCCAATTTGTTAATACACTACCAGCTGCTTTTCGGGAAGAAATAACCTTCAAAACTTTTTGAACCAAAAATTTCACTGTTTTCTCAGTGTGCGTCATTTGTGACGTTGAATTTTCCAATAAGGTCAATATTATTGAAACGACTTTCCTCGTCGAAAGCATCAAACCTACCAATTTGTTAATACACTACCAGCTGCTTTTCGAGTAGAAGTAACCTCTGAAAGTTGTTGAACTAAAAATTTCACTTTTTCCTCACTGTGTGTCATTTGCGACGTCGAGTTTTGAAATCAGGTCAATATTTGAAGGAAGACATTTCTCGTTGATAGCATCAAGCCTACCAAGTTACTTTTCGAGACAAAATAATCTGTGCAACTTTTTGAACTAAAAATTTCACTTTTTTCTCATTGTGCGTCATTTTCGACGTCATTTGCGACGTCGAGTTTTGAATTCAGGTCAATATTTGAAGGAAAACATTTCCCATTGATAGCATCAAGCCTACCAAGTTCGTCATTTGCGACGTCGGGTTTTGCAATAATGTCAATATTTGAAAAACAAGTTTTCTTGTTGAAAGCATCAAACCTACCAATTTGTACATGCTCTACCAAGTTATTTTCGAGAAGATGAACTAGTGCAACTTTTTGAACGAAAAATTTAACTTTTTTCTTACTGTGCGTCATTTTTGACGTCATTTGCGACGTCGAGTTTTGCAGTAGGGTCAAGATTTGAAAAACAATTTTTCTCCTTAAAAGCATCAAGCCTACCAATTTGTAGGTACTCTACCAAGTTATTTTCGAGAAGATAAACTTGTGCAACTTTTTGAACGAAAAATTCAACTTTTTTCTTACTGTGCGTCATTTTTGACGTCGTTTGCGACGTCGAGTTTTGCAATAATGTCAATATTTGAAAAACAAGTTTTCTCGTCGAAAGCTTCAAACCTACCAATTTGTAGATACTCTACCAAGTTATTTTCGAGAAGAAATAACTTGTGCAACTTTTTGAACGAAAAAGTTAACTTTTTTCTTACTGTGCGTGATTTTTGATGTCATTTGCGACGTCGGGTTTTGCAATAATTTCAATATTTGGAAAACAAGTTTTCTCGTTGAAAGCATCAAACCTACCAATTTATTAATACACTATCAGTTGCTTTCCGATATAACTCCTGAACATGCAAGTGCACTTATAGCCAATTTTCTATAACATCAATTACATGCCTCTGAAGGTATGATGCTTGACCTCATGCTCCGGCGCTTTGAATCTCGCCTCGATATTAGCCCTTATACATCATGTGGTTGATTCTGGGCTTTTGGAAAGCAATATGTGTTATTCAATCTTCATCCTGATGCAAGTACGAGGATATTACACACACGAAGCGTTACTCTACAAATAGTTTATCCTGCTTAGCCAAGTATTAAGTTACCAAGTTCCAAAGCAGGCACACGATTCGCGTTTACATTCGCGTTTTATGCGAATGAAACGGAAAAGGAGGCTTTTGACGATCGTCGCCCCAAAAGGGAAATTCAATGCTTTATATGTGTGCCGCATGTGCAGCAAACTTTCCTGAATCCGGTACAATTCACGCTTCACCTCCTGTGACATATGCAGAGATCGTAAATTCATAAATAGAACAGACCAAATGCTCTCATACCCAGCTTCATATATGTTCCAAAACACATGCATTTTCTAGAGAGTAATGAATATAAAAATGCAGACATTGCCCTTTTATATTTGAAAAAAGCTTTAAAACATGAGTTTACTGCCTTTGAAATTCAATTTTATGTGTTTTCAAGCTCGTTTCATCTTCTTGATTTATTGTGGCTGTAAATAATGATTTATTAGCCGTAAATTCATAAATTGGACCTATTATGTTTCTTATAAAAAACCATTTTTTGATGAAAATTATGTAAGACTAGCATAATATGCGCGCGCTATAGCAAGCGTGTAACATTGCTTCACATGTGAATTTTTGTGTAAAAAATACAACTGTTTGGTTGAAAATTCATTCGTTTTAGAACAGGTTGCAACTATTTTGTTCAACGAGAATCACTTCTGTTAAAATTCATTTCTTTGGTTGAAAATTAAAATGTTTTGTTTAAAATTTGTTTTTTTTTCAACAGGAAATTTAACTATTTCATTTTTGGTTGAAAATTGATCTTTTATAGTTTGAAATTCAACCGGTCGGTTGAATATTCATGTATTTTGTTCAGGATTCGTATTTCTTGGTGCAGAACTGATCGTCTTGGCTTAAAATTCAACTATTTGCTTGAAAATTCATGTGTTTTGTCCAAAATTTGTCTTTTTGGTAGAAAATTATTCTTTTTGGTCAAAAATGCAACTGTTCGGTTGAAAAGAAATTTGTTTTAGTTTAGATTTCAACTATTTTGTTCAACATCAATCATTTTAGTTGAACATTCATTTCTTTGGTTGAAAATTGAAATTTTTTGTTTAAAATTCATTTTTTTAAGTGGAAATACAACAATTTCATATTTGGTTGAAAATTTATCTGTTTCAATTGAAAATTCAACCATTCGGTTGAAAATTCATGTATTTTGTTGAGAATTCGTATTTTTTGGTGCAAAATTGATCCTCTTGGCTGAAAATTCAACTATTTGCTTGAAAATTTATGTGTTTTGTCAAAAATTTGTCTTTTTGGTGGAAAATTCAACTATTCGGCAGAAAATGAACCTTCTTGTTGAAAATTTATTTTTTTTTTGGCTGAAAATTCAACTGTTTTTGCGGAAAATTCGTTTTTTTCCGAAAAATTTAACAATACTGTTGAAATTTGTATTCTTTTTGTTCAGGAATTTATTTCTTTCGGTAGAAATTTCATTTTTTTTTTGTATAAAGAATACAACTGTTTGGTTGAAAATTAATTTGTTTCAGTTTGGATTTCAACTGTTTTGTTTAACATTAATCATTTTAGTTGAACATTCATTTCTTTGGTTGAAAATTGAAATTTTTTGTTCAAAATTCATTTTTTGAACTGGAAATTTAAATTTTCATATTTGGTTGAAAATATATCTTTTCCAGGTGAAAATTCAACCATTTGGTTGAATATCCATGTATTTTGTGGAGAATTCGTATCTGTTCATGGAAAATAATTCTCTTGGCTGAAAATTTAACTATTGGCTTAAAAATTAATGTGCTTTGTTGAAAATTTGTCTTTTTTGGTAGAAAATTCATCTTTTTGGTTAAACATGCAACTGTTTGGTTGAAAATTGATCTGTTTTGGTTGAGAATTCAACTATTTTTTGAAAATTAGTTTCCTTATGGTTGAAAATTAATTCCTTTAACGAAAAATTTATCTTTTTTAGTCAAGAAATCAACTATTTGATTACATATTCATGTATTTTGTTGAAAAATTCATCTTTTCTGGTAGAAAAATGATTTCCTGAGTTATTAATTTAATTTTTTTGTTGAAAGTTCAACTATTTCTTTGAAAAGTCATCCTTTTTTGTTAAGAACTAATCTGTTTTGATTAAAATACCAACTGGTACATTTTACGTTGAGAATTCATCTTTCTTAGTTGGAAATTCAACTATTTGGTGGAAAGTTGATTTACTTTGTCAAGAATGCTTCTTTTTTTGATGAAGATCAATCTTTGGTTGCAAATTTAACTGTTATGTTGAAAATTAATTTTCTTTTGGTTGAAAATCAATTCTTTTAACTATGAACTTTATCTTTTTTTTGGTTTAAAATTCAACGTTTTAGTTAAAAAAAATTTATGCATTTTGATGAAAATTCGTATTTTTTGGTAGAAAATTAATCTTTTTGGTTAAACACGCAACTGTTTAGTTGAAAATTCATCTATTTTGGTTGAGGATTCAACTATTATGTTGAAAATTAGTTTTATTTTGGTTGAAAATTAATTCATTCAACTGAAATTTATCTTTTTTAGTTAAGAAATCAACTATTTGATTACAATTTCATGTATTTTGTTGAAAAATTCATCTTTTCTGGTGGAAAAAAGATTTCCTTAGTTATAAATGTAATTATTTTTTCGAAAGTTCAACTATTCCTTTGAAAAGTCATCCCTTTTTGTTGAGAACTAATCTGTTTTGATTCAAATACCAAATATTACATTTTACGTTGAGAATTCATCTTTCTTGGAAAATTCAAGTATTTGGTGAAAAGTTAATTTACTTTGTCAAAAGTGCTTCTTTTTTTGTTGAAGATTAATCTTTTGATGCAAATTTAACTGTTTTGTTGAAAATTAATTTCTTTTGGTTGAAAATCAATTTTAACTAGAAAATTTATCTTTTTTTTGGTTTAAAATCAACGTTTTGCTTAAAAATTCATGCATTTTGATGGAAATTCGTATTTTTTGGTAGAAAATTAATCTTTTTGGTTGAACATGCAACTGTTTAGTTGAAAATTCATCTGTTTTGGTTAAGGATTCAACTATTATATTAAAAATTAGTTTTCTTTCAGTTAAAAAATTAATTCTGTCAACTAAAAATTTATCATTTTAGTCGACAAATCAACTATTTGATTGAAAATTTATGTATTTTTTAAAAGTTCATCTTTCGTGGTGAAGGATTAATTTCCTAGGATTAATCAACTATTTGATTAAAAATTCATGTATTTTGTTGAAAATTCATCTTTCTTGGTTGAAAATTCAACTAGTTGGTGGAAAGTTCAATTGCTTTGTCAAAAATTATTTTTTTTTTGTTAAAGATTAATCTTTGGTTGCAAATTCAACTATTTTGTTGAAAATTCGACTTTTCGGGTTGAAATTTCCACTATTTGGTAAAAGAATAACATTTTTGTTAAAAATTAATATTTTTGAGCTGCAAATTCAACTGTGGTTGAATTTTTTTCTTTCTTGACTCAGAAATCTTTCTTGGTTAAAAATTTAACTCTTTTGTTGAAAATTCGTCTTTTTGGTTTGAAAATTTCCGACTTCAGGATAATTTAAAGTTAGCTGGAATAGTGTGAAAAGTGCTCAAATTAAACTCAAAAGTTTTTCTGTTGCTAGGAATATTGAAAGAAAAACTCGATTTTTTATTCATTTAAACAAAAAGAAAAGGTTTCTGCCTTTCCTTTATTTTCCTTTATTGAGCTATCTATGAGTGTAAAAATAAATTTTTTAATTTTATCGTTCAGTAATAATCAAATATTAAAACAAAATGATTTAAAAATCCAGCAACTTCATGTTGAACAGACGAAGGTCTTTATATTTGGTTATGAAATTTTGATATCTCTCAAATCTTTGAAATCATCATAATTGAAACGAATTCTTATCAAACCTTGCTTATGCTTCGTAAAATTGAATAAATGAATAATATTCAAAGTTTCCCAAGCAGCACAATAATCTCATCGCTCTTAACAACGCTCATAATTTAAGAATTAATCTTCTTCAGATACCTTGGCTAGATAGTCGACAATACCTAATTTGAAAAGCAAAAAGGGTATTATCTAACCGACCACTATTTTATTTTATTTTTAAACGGTGCCTTGCTCAGCGGTATTAAAATTTAAAAATACAAAACTAAGCGGATTGGACCTCACGTGATTTTTAAGCGGATTAGATTGAACGTCAAACGCTTAATAAACAATTCATTGGAATTTGTTGACAGAAAAAAATGCAGTGGTTCCTGTAGACAGATAGAGGGAGCAAAGATTTTTTCGTTTATATCTTTTATTTAAAATTTGGACTAGAAAATACAAAATTTTTACTTGGGGATTTTTCTCACTCAGAAAACAGTACAATAAACGAGACAAAAAAAATGTTTTTTTCTAAATATAATATACACATTAGATCATATTTTTTTATTTCAATTTTTCTGAAAATTCAAAATTCTAATTTTCTACAGTTATAAATACAAATACACGTTGACCCTATGAAAAAACCCGAACAAAATTTATGCAAATTTTTACATGCATACGATGTATTTACCGTCCTGCAGAATGATTTTTGTAAGAATTTCTGTTTTTGTGGGGGAAAGCGACACATAGTATTTTATTATAAAACAAATGTATAATTTTTTTCCTTTATAATCACTCGGTTTAACGTTAATATACGTCTGATAGATTTATTTGCTTTAAATTGATTACAAAACTTATAAATAATTACTTTTTCTGTTAAATTTTCCTTCCAAGAATTTTTTTTACTTTTTTATGAGTGAGCAACTTAACCCCACATTGTGGGGTAAAGTCGCTCACACTTCAAGGAATGATAAGTTGTTGTTTATGAATTAAATATATATTTCTGCTTTACGGTACAAAAGAGAGACATACAGAGGTCATATATTTGAAACATCATTTCCTAATTCCAATTCCGTCCTGAACTTTATTGAGCTTGAGTTTCGAAAAATTCAAAGCTCTGATTTCTAATATGATAGTGAAAATTGGCAAAAATTTAATTTTCTTAGCGAAAACCGTAAAGAACTCATAAAATCATCGTTTTTTTATTCATTTCAGTAAGTAAAGGGAATTTCGAAGAATATTGCAGACAAAAGTTGTAGCTCTTATCGGACTGTGACTGGGACCACTCACAGGGGAGAGAAAAAAAATTAACAAGAATAAGAAAGAAGTCGGATGTTGAAAAAGCAAAGTGAAAATGGTAAATGAAATAATAAAGAAAAACGGACGCGAAATCGTCTTTGCTGACTTTAGAATGGCCTCGAAAAAGTTCGAGAATAATCAAGACGCACCCGAAAGCGCGAACGCTGAAGAAAGACCCAACCTCTATCGTACTCCACCTTGTTACACCTCCTAAACTTTGTTTGTCTTTTTCTGAAAAACTATCATCTTTACAGTAAAAATAAATATAACACAAAATGCCTATTTCGATGAGATCTACAACTTGTATTTGAAATATTTTTCCGAAATTCTCATTATTTACGGAAATAAATGGAAAATACGTAAGTATACGTAGTTTCAAAAAAATTGGAGATCCGTCATTTTCGGAACTACACCCCTTTATTGTAAAAAAACCGACAAAAACGAGCCGCTTAGACCCATTTTACGGTAGGGAAAATCTATCCTAATTTTTTCTTTCGACAAAACGGTAAAAAAGGTTAATTTTGTCTCATATAATGACCTCAGTTAACATTAGCTATTTGAGTAATGTTTGAAAGAATACCGTCGCCGAAATTTGTGTATTCTAGAAATCAACAAATCAGCATTCACTCGTGCTTGCCAGCTGAGTCTCACAATTCCTGATTTCTGTTTGTAAATCCCGTTCACGTAGAGGAAAAAGGCATTACACGATCCTAAGGTCACGCGAGGAGGAAGTAATGTAGGCGCGTGCATCGGTACTTCTTACACAATGTAACGACTAGGCCTCGCACCGGGAGCAAGAAAGGCACAGCCTCGTAAAATGCAACACGGCATGAGGAACAATAACTTCGATCACATGAAATTGTCGCATAAAGATCTTCCGCCGATCAAATTTTCTTCCAAAGCTGTCGCGTGATCGTAAAAATGCTCTTGGGGGATTTAAT
>JAUMHM010000005.1:27935467-27949493 GCA_032362435.1 Melikaiella ostensackeni | reverse complement strand
ATCGAAAGTGGAACATGTAATAAAAGGACCTGAAATAGATTCTCAAAAGTTATTGTTATAGGGAGAACTAGGGCAAACTTTAGGGCAACTGAAAACTTTATTCACAATATTTGGCCAAATTTCTTTAATAGATTTCAGAGGTTTTCGCAACGACGTATAATTACGTATTTTGATGCTCTGAATACGAATATGATGGTAAAAATTGACGCGAATTTCATTATCAGGGCAAAAAAGACTTGAGGAATTCATATAATCATGGTTTTTTATATTTATTTTCGTAACTAATGTGAATTTTGAAAAATATTTCTCACAAAAGTTGTAGATCTCATGTAAATACAGATTTTATGTTGTATTAATTTTTACTGTAAGGATGATAGTTTTCCAGGAAAAGATGGACAAAGTTCGGGACTTGTAACAAGGTGGGGTACGATGAGGGTTGGGTCTTTCTTCAGCGTTCGCGCTGTTGGGTGCGCTTTCATTATTCTCGAGCGCTTTGGGGACGGGAAGGCACCGCTGTGACTGGTCTCAGAAATAGTTAAGGTCACACCGCTACCGTTTTCCAATCTCTCGTGGAGAGAACCCCTGTGACTGGTCACAGAAATAATATAGGAAATATGAAATCTTTGTGATTTTCCATATTCAACTTTGGACATCTCGAAAACTATCATTCGTAGGCTGAAAATGGATGGAACCGAAAATGTGTGTTTTCATCAGTTTTCTATGGTTTTTGTCGTGAAGATTGAATTTGCGTCAATTTTAACCATCATATTTGTAATGGAAGTGGTTCTGGAAGAGAAAATCGATTCTGAAAAATTAGCATGTGGAGGTTTTGAGGTTATGGTGCAGCATCGGAAAAAGGCGAAAGAAGTTGAGAAGCGCTCGCGCTAATGTGAAGTTGACTAAAGGGATTAACTGTGCAGGGTGAAAAAGAAGGGAAGGGGATGGTAAAAATGTATAAGGGAATGCAGTATGAGTATTTCTACATCTAAGATCTCGTGTGTTATGTAGACGAATTTTTCTATGCTAATTGGTTGAAAAATAAAGGCAATAAAATACAAATGGTATGGACATGAACCACCGCTAGTTCTTAGATGTCGGTTAATGTTGGTAATAGGAACTTGGATTAGTATCAAAAAGACATTCCCTTCTCTACCATCAAAGGGGCGTAAATTAAAATACTGATCATATCAACATCCATTTCCTCACAGAAAATGAGGAATCAAACAAGATAATTCCACACATGTTTGCAATTCATTCATCCATTATTTAAATTTGTACAATTTACGAGATTTTAATTACACTCTAACCTGTATATACCTTTTACCTATTCTCGGTGGAATAACTACATCTTAAACATTTTTATGGCCCACGTTACCTTCCCTTCTCTGCTTGGAAGTCCATTTTAGCATAATAATACTAAAGGCAGTTCGAAATAACACCCTTACTACGAAACCTCATTTACTTCGAAAACATCAACTCCGCATTGTGCTCCCTTTACATTTCTAAGTGAAGTGGCAGACTTTGCGGAAACTTCGCTTTATAACCGACGTAAAAACGATCCCTGAAGGGTTAAACGGAAGCCAGCTACGTCGGCAAGTGAATTCCGGAGTGATATATATCTTTCCCACAATGTTCACTTTTCGTCTTTAGTAGTCCGCGTCTTGTCACAATAAAATTCTTTGTAACAATTCCATGCAGCTGCATCAGGTTATACTATAAGCTACACATCTCAGGATGACGTAGATACAAACCTCTCCAGAAACGTGCGAGTTGCACGAAGATGAGAAACAAGCGTGCCAACCTTGTGAAGCACGTCTGTTTCTCATCTTGCTACCCAAAAAAAAAGAATAAATAAATAAAACTCCCATGAGCCAACGTCTGCGTCTACATCCTAAGGTTTCGCTATTCATGTCAGAAAATTGCATCTATAAGTCAGTGTTTTGGATTAGAATCATGATAATTTTTTTAAGGGAGCAAAATAAGCAGATGTTGTGACAGTAATGCCAGAATATACGAGGATTGTCTGATAAGCAATGTCTCCAGTTCAATAACTTAATTAAGATCGTCATTACTACAGTTGACTCCAAAAGGTACTGCAAGGCTCCGAAAAAATAAAAATGAGCATTCGTCAAGTAAGACTTGAATTAAACAGGTTTTTACTCCAACACGACAACAAGCGACCTGAGCGGCTCAAGTCACTAAAGTTCGAAATCGTTCCTTATTCTTCTTACAGCCCAGATTTGGCTCCAAGTGACCACCATTTATTTCCAAAATTAAAAGATCGTCTCAAAGGATGAAAATTGAACTTCGATGTGGGAGCCAAAGCAGCTACGTTGAAGTAGTTGCGCGAACAACCCGAAGAATACGAGTATCTCTTATACGGAATCAAAAAACTTGTTTCACGTTGGACGAAGTGTATGAAAGTCAATCACGATTATGTTGAAAAACGAAATTATCTTTAAGAGCGGAATAATTAAACTACATTCATGCGTTTGAATTATTTAAGCATCTCTATTTTTAGTTAAGTTATTGACTTAGAGGTAGTACTTATCAGCCAACCCTCGTATGTTTGTTCCATCTTCTGTACACCCGAGATGTCTCAGATGCCTCAGATGTCGTTCTTTGGAGACATGGAGTAGAAGAAGTGGTTTCCGGATTTATAGAAATGTGTGTGAAAAAAAGTGTTGTTCAGCTTATCAAGCGAATAATTAAGTAATAATTTAATAATACTGAGTTTTCCCTAACGTAATAAGAAGGTCGGAAAAACAACACCCGTTCAGAGAAATCTCCTCTTATGTCAAATGGATTTTTCTTGACGCAGGTGGAATTTCCTCTTAAATTTCATGTTGAGAGGATTTTCATTTGTCTCGAAGAGAATCTTTATGCTGCAAACAGTATTATTTTGCGACAAACTTTCTCTAATCTTGCAGCCAAATATGTTTGTGTGAAAAAAAGGATATTCATGTGGTTCAGAACTTATAAGGAGAGGTCGCGAGATGCGGGACGCCGATTCAACTGGGGCTTTACAGATTGAAAGTACATAAAAATCCATTAGATACGTATTTTTTCTTTTGATCCATTGGGGCTTAGTTTCCGAGATATTGAGATTTGAGTATTTAGACTTCGGCGCGCGACGCGTCACTGCTCAGCCCGGAGCCCCGACTTGAGCCGAGCGTTCAAGGTTAAATATTCAAACCTCGATATCTCGGAAACTAAGGCCCATTGGATCGAAAGAAAAAATACGTGTCTAATGGATTTTGATCTACTTTCACCATGTAAAGCGCCAGTCGAATCGAGAATTGTCGAATTAAGAGCGCAATCAACTGTTGAAAGAACTTAAACACTTAGAGAAAAGGCCTCTTATGTCAAAAGGGTGTTTCTTGACACAAATGGAATTTCCTCTTAAATTTAAGATTAAGAGGATTTTCATTTGTCTGAAAAAGGATCTTTTTTCAGCAAACATTATCCTTTTGCGACAAACTTCATATAATCTTGCAACTAAATGCATGAGCTTTTTTTACTTCCAAAATTTAAAGGTTTTCAATTTGAAATGGCTCAATTTGAAAGTTTACAGATTTTCTTATCAAATAGTTCAGTTTTGAATTTCAAAGTTGTTCAATTTTGCTGCGTTGCTTCAATTGTTTCATTGCTCCATCTGAAAGTTAAATTTTCAAATGAAATATTTGAATTTCAAATGTTTCGAATGTAAGAATGTGTTCAAATTTCAAATCCTACAATTCTAAATTCTTCTTTTTAAAATCATATGATTTAGAACATTTTAGTTTGGAATTTCTGAATTCCAAACTTTTTGTTTCAAAACTGCTTTATTTTTGACATTGAATTTTCTTTTCTATATTATTAAAGAATTTCAGTTGAATATTTTGAATTTTTGAAGGCTTGCTATTTAACATTTGATAATTGTCAAATCTCATTGAAAAATATAATTTCTGAAAATTTGGAAATTGTAAAACCGAAAATCTTTCAAGAAAAATGTGAGACTTCAATTTTTTCAAGTTTAAACCCACTGAATTTTGAACACATTTAAATTTAGTCGTTCCCGAAATATAGAGCACGGTGAACCTCAAGGATTTCAAGGCTAGAACCGTACGAAAGGAATTTGGCTCAATGATAAAATAGTAATAAAAAAACTGAGGGAAAAAGTATTATGAAAGAATTGAATGAATTGAAAACTATGCGTTTTATGGAGGGACTTGTATAGCAGAAAATGGTTTTTTGTCATTAAGGTTATTAAAGCGTTTTTGCACTAACTTTTCTTTATTTAGATCGTTTCTAAACGTCTTGAATATTTTAATTTAAAAAAGTATCGAGCCCTTTTTGGAAAAAGTAAAATTCAATTCTTTGTTCTGCATATTTTAAATCTTTGTTTAGGAAGTGTTATTCCACATTGAAAACTAAGTAAAAAAAGTATTATAAACGAATTGGATAAATTGAAAACTGTGTTCTATGGAGGATTTTGTATAGCAGAAAATGGTTTTTTGTCAGTAAGATTATTAAAGCTTTTTGACACTCAATTTTTCTTTATTATTTATTACTTTTGGATCGTTTTTTAACTTTTTTGAATACTTTTGAAAACAATGAACGGAGCCTTTTTTGGAATAAGTAAAACTCGTCTATTATTCTGAAAAAAAACTGCAGAAGGGAGAGTTATACTAAAAAAGTATTTCGCAAGAAGTTGATTCAATTTCCTGTTTGACGCAACACTATAATCAGCAAACTTAAAAGAGGAAAGACAAAAATTTTTATTAATTTATATTTAAGTCTCCCAAAGATTTTAAATTTCATCGAAAAGATACTGAAAGGTATCGAAATATACTCTTTGTAAAGAAACATTGAGCTCAACAACTTTTAGGTTGAAGATGGTTGAGACTCACCGTGAGAATTATTCGTATTAGTTCATACTTTTCAAAACTTCTACAGATTAAAATGATTTTAAATTACCTGAAATTATTGATACTTTATAACGAGATTTTTTGTTATGATTAGAAACTTCAAAAATTGTAGGAGGCTCAAATTGCAATGTTTGAATGTTAATGAGTTTTTAATTAATGCCAACACATTTTTTTTTCATTAATCAAAATTGTTCTCCAGCTTCTTGACATGCGAAACATCTTCAAAATAAGTTCTATAAAGTAATTCAATGATTCAAGAAAATTACAGCTTATTTTCTGTCTTTTCGAAAAAATGCTAGAAAAATCACTCCATCATACTAACTCTTTACTTCCAGATATTTGCTTCTCTAAATCAGATCTTCGATTGTAAAAAAATTATCCATGAAATGAATCTAAAGTAACTAAAATAGAAATCCCACCCTGGTAATAAAAATGCAAGACGACACCATGTTTTTCCTTTAGTAATAGCAAGGGAGTAAACACAACATCAGTAATATTTCCACGCGTCTCTTCCTTGTCCCTCTTTATCACTCCTTTTTTGCCTCTTATTTCCTGGCCTGTCTGAACCTTTCTGGCACTCTCTTTGTCCCCAAGAATTTATTTCGTGGCGTCTGGAACTGGAGTGGAGCAAGCAAAGAGACAGCGACGACTGAGGGCCACGAATAAGTCGACGAGTTTCAGGGTCAAAGGTCACCCCTGTACCAATTTCAACGATGCCGGGCATTTAAATTGAGTCCCGTGACGTAACCTTCTACCTCTCCTCAATTCTTAACTTTCATATTAGTTCTCTGGGAGCTCACATTCTTGACTTCTCTTTTACGCCAGCGGATTACCCCCGCTTTCGCTCACCTACCGACCACTCGCGTTCTAGTCGCCACTTTTAGTTTCAATGGATAGTTTTTATTGTGCAGTGAAAGAATATGTACGATTTTTGAATTTGGAGGAGGGGGAACCCTGCAAAAAATGGCTGCAAACAAGGCGGCGTCAAGGTAGCTCTATAGCTTCAATTAAAGGTGGAGGAATAATATAATAATACCTTAAAGTTAATTAATTCTGTTCATTTTTTATGGACATGCATTCAGGACACTTGAATGAACCTCACTTAATCATGTGAAGTAATTCAAATCATTATTTGCTTCAATAATCATGATTAAAAACAATTTTTTACAACACAAGTCCGTTTCTTTTTTAATTTTGTCCCTGTACTCAAAAGTTGCAAATTTTGTCAAAAAAATTGTCTTCACTAAAGTTGTAAAACAGTATTTTCTAAAAAAAATGAGCCTTATTTGAACCTTTCCGGATCAAAATTGCACCGTGTAGAACGACTTTTACGAAAGGTTACTAGGCGAGCGAATTACCCCCATTTCCGTTCACCTACCGACCACTCGCGTTCTAGGCGCCTTTTTAAGTTTCAATGGATAGTTCTTATTGTGCAGTGAAATAATATGTACGATTTCTGGATTTGGAGGAGGGGGAACCCTGAAAAAAATTGCTGCAAACAAGGCGGCGTCAAGGTAGCTGTATAGCTTCAATTAAAGCTATGAGAAGAACTCATTTATTGAGAGTTTGTTTACAAAAATGTTTATAAAAATAGTAAATGTTAACTTATGCTAATTTTTCGTTACAAATTATAAATTTTATAAAAACTGTTTATAATAAATAATTTAAATATTTTTAAAATGATTTGTGTTCTATGAGTGCCGATGCAATAATTCCAGCCGATAGTGAGTTTGTTTTTTTTTTTGAGATAAAAATTCACAAAGCTGAAATGGACAATTTTGTCACTTTGTTTGATTATATATTGTTGCTCTGTGACAAAAATTGAAAAATCACAAACCACTATTCTCTTAAAAATTTAATGCTGATCATTTCTAAAAAGAAAACTTAAAAATCGGTAAAGAAATATGACCTGTGGGCGATTATGAACAGTAAATTCCTATTCTAGACCACTGTGCGTGGTAGACGGTGCAATTTTGATGCGAAAAGTTGAAATAAGACTTATTATTTTGAGAAAATACTGCTCTACAACTTTTGTGACAAGAACTTTTTGAAAAAATTTGTATCTCTCAAGCTATAGGGAGAAAAATGAAAGAAAAAATGGACTTTTCATGTAAGAAAGTGGATTTTAATCGTGATTATTGAAGCAAATAATGATTTTGAATGATATTGAATGATTGAGGGAGGTTTATTTAAGTGTCAAAAATAAATTTCTACAAGAATTTTAAATAATTAACTTTAACGTATTTATGCATCTTTATTTGAAGCTGTACAACAACCTTGGCGCCCCATGTTTGCAGCCATTTTTCACATGGTTCTCTCTTTTCAAAATTCAAAAATCATATACATTTTTTCTCCGTACAATAAAAACTATCGATTAAAACCAAAAATAGCGACTAGAACGCACGTAGTCGGTCTTTCGATTTCTGAGCGACTTTTCGGGGGTAATCCGCTCGCCTATTTAGTTTCAGTGACTGGCTTGTCTCTGTTTATAAACACAGGCGTCAGTACGTACTTTGGGGCTTTATATCCGATGAAAAACGGCGTTACATATTCGAAGCAGATGTGCTAGATTTACGAAATTCTGGCTGTTTGCCCAGAATGGATAAGATATCCCATGCATATATAGATCGTAGATTGTAGATTCATTGTATTGGACCAGAGAATGAGGGATTTTATTTTGTGTTGAGAGGAACGCTCTCTAATTTACAGAGGGCGGATTTCAGAGAGAATTGCTTATATTTTTGGTGTGTTAATCAACTTTCTAAAAAATTCAAGCAATCACTCTCCGTGTTGAAGTTTGTTTTTGACCCAAATTACATCCTTCATAAAAGCCTCATTTAATTTACGAGGGCTTGCTTTATTTTTAGGAATGAATCTCGTCTAAAGTCTGCTCCCTAGATGTTTAGTTTCTCCTTTTTTTGTGGTTGAATATAGAAACTTTTTTAAAATTCATTTATAGATTGATTAGCAGAATATTTACGTTACAAACAATTTAATCCGTAACGCATATTAAAAGAATATTTTATGATTTTATTTGAACAACAATTTAAATTTGCCCTTCCGCCTACTGGTTGAGTGGATATTTACACAATTTTTAAACTCCATTTCAAAAGCTTCCAGCTATAAATATCAAAATGTTTTCAAATTTAAAAAATCCTTTCACGATTACGAGTTTTTCATGAGTTTTTAATCAAAGTTCTGTTTCTTTATTAAGTTTTCATTGGAATTGAAAATCCGATGATAGCATATGCAATATGAATATAACTATAAATACATTTTTTATGTGAGATATTTTAACTAAAACATCATAAACTATCAAAAATGAATAACAAAAAATGTCAAAGTTCACTCTCGAACATCACGAAAAAGGGAGTATCCACACGTACCGGAAAATTGAGGCTCTTTTATTATTTTATGTATTTTTCTATGCGTATAGCATTTCATCTAATTTTCTTCGTTAAAAAAGTATTATAAATTGAAGTCGTATAGAAAGGTACATAAAATAATACACAATTTACAGTAATTTAAATTTTCTTCTCTTCAGCATAAAATTCTATGGATTTGCAAATTATATTTGTACAAATGAAATTTTGGTAAACCCATTAATTTTTTTTGTTGAAGCTATAAGTCATACCAAACCGAAGCAAAGTAATATTGTAAAGAATTCCATAAAATTATATTGGTAATTTTGCCATTTTATACAGTATTCTAATTCAAATTCTTATACCTGGGTTGCTACAGAGTTTTGGCTTCCAAATTCCAAGTTTTTTCTAGTTTTTTTTAGGGAAATTTAAGAAAAAAATTCCAAATTTCACGCTGACAGTTCCATTCCAGAAAAATTTTAGACTTTCAGAGGAAGACAAAAATATCATTAAAGAGGAATAATCGAATAAAATGAAACTAATTAAACTCTAATTTTAAGTATTGGTAAAAGATAATATAAGTCTTTGAAAATAAACTCCTACTTGACTAATTTCAACAAAATTAATAAATTTCCTGCTCAAACGATATTCTTTAAAAGTATTTTGAATTCTCAAGAATATTTATATTCTTCGAATGATTCAAAAAGAAATTAGCTTTCAATTTCACCGACATATATATTTTAATTATTCTTACATAAAAGGATTCATCCACGTCAAAAATGTTTCGTTCTAAAATTTAAAACTTATCAACTTGCATTATTCTCAAGTAAGGCAGGTTTATAGTTTACATGCATTTTAAACTTGATTTGCTTGAATTTAAAAAATTTGTGAATTCAAACGTTTTTTCAATTTTAAATACTTTTTAGATTCTAGATTTTTTTTCCAGTTTTAAATTCTTGCAAAATCGAAAAATTTAATTTCCTGTTCCTGTGCTTAATTTCAACTTCATTATTTTTCAAAATCGAATCTTTTCCATTTGAATTCTCATTAACTGGGGAGGATTTCTAATTTGAACTATTTTCAGAGCAGGAAAGTTTAATTTTTTTTATATTAATGAAAGATGAATGCTTTTATTGGCATTGTTTCTCCTCAAAGTCATTTACATTCAAACATTGTCAAATTTGGAACTCACTTTTTTTGAAAAATTTTCAATTATATGGTTTTTCAATTTTGCTGAGCTTTCAATAAATATGAATATGAATTTGGGTGCCCAAGAAAAATTTGAATTTTTAAATTTTGCAAACGCTAACCCCTAATTTTGTTCGTTTTGGTGACAAAATAGTGCCAGAATTTTTCTTTTCTTTTTGAAAAATTGATCAGTGGTTCCGCTTTGCCGTTTTATGCCTGAAAATTAATTTTCTTAGTTTTTGATTTTAAAAAAAAATACAAATTTTGGGCTTGAAAATTCTTTCGCCTTTAGAAAGTGTTTTTTATTTATTGAAGAATAAGTCCTGAATTCTACGATATGTTACAAAAAAAAATTACTTGAAGATATTATCGGGCTTAGAATACGAAAATTTGTTATTGCATTACAATTAATAGTCTGAAATACCATAGCCCCAAAACATTTTTTGCTCTGGCAAGATATGCTCAGGATTTTTCTAAATTCACTCCAAACTTAATGAATTTTGTTGATACATTTTTTTTTCAATTCAAGTGAATTTTTTTTCACCTTGAATTTTCAAGTTTCATCGAATTCTTCTCATTTTCCTTAGATTCTTCTAAGGGCACTCGAATTTCATTTAATTAATTGTTTTTTCTTATTTCTTGATTTTTTTTAATTCACTGACATTCTGTCAATGGAATTCTTTCGATTTTTCAAAATTGGTTCAAACCACTCAAATTCTTACGAATTTCATTAAAGTCTCCTGATTTCTCTTGAATTCTTCTTTTTACTGAAATGAATGGAACTTTTTGGATTTCTTCCAATTGATTTCACTTGTTTTGAACTTAGTTTGAATTGTATTGAATTCACTCTGAATTCTTATGAATTCATACTGAATTCGTTAAAATTCACCTGGAATTCTACTGAATTCTTTTGAATTAAAAAAAAAAACATTTTTCGAATTATTAATGCACATCAGTCACTTTTAGTCAATCTTAGTCACTTTTTGGGCTAGAAATTAGTCAATTTTTTGTGACCTTCTTGGTTCAAATGTTGTTAATTTGTTATTCAACTTGAAAAATGCAATTTGTTACGGTAAAATTATATACATTGCATGTAAAAATGATAATGGAATTAAAATAATACAAGAAAGAGGAGCTTAGAAATTGGACTCTTTGCTTGTATTATTTTCAGTCATTTTGAAGTACTAAAGGAATCTTCAAACTATAAAAAATGTGTATTTTTGTGTATTTATAAATTGAAGATTTTTTCTGTCACCCGGTATAAATAAATATTTTCAATTCATTCATTATGAAGAATATTCTATTTATATTTTAAAGGAAATCTTGCGCATATTATTCCAGAAAAAAAATGCTTAAGGGCTATTTCAAACCATTAATTGTAAGGAAATTACAAATTTTCGTATTCTAAGCCCCATAATTTCTTTAACAATTTTTTTTTGTTTCATCTAATTTAGGACTTATTTTTCTATAAATAGCACATAATTTTGAGAGAAGGAAGAATTCTTTAGCCTTGAATTGATATTTTTGAAAAAGTGAAATTTAAGAAAATTCATTTTCCGACTTCAGACGGCTTAGCAGAACCTCTGAACGGTTCTTTAAGAAGTAAAAGAAAATTTATGGCAGTATTTTATCACCAAAAGGAAGGAATTTAGGGTATCTTTCGCAAAATTTAAAAATTAACATTTTTATTGGGCATCCTAATATGAATTTTGAACGCTTGCAATTTTATGGCTTTCACTTGGAAATTATCTTTGAAACAGTACGATTGAAACATGAATTTGTTCACTTTCTGACAATCGAATTTGGAATTATTCAACTTGGGACATTTTCGGCTCCAGCATTTTCGACAGAATAAGGAGATTTTTCACGAAAATATGAAAATAAATTCTTTTACATAAAATTGATGTAAGTACTATATTAAATGCAATTTGAAAAGCTTTAAGTTCCTCAAATTTTAGGTAAAATGTTTGCATTTTCAACAAATTAGATGAACTTTCAACCCAGATGATTAATTTTCAACCATCGAAGACAAAGGTTTAACCAAATAGTTAATTTTTCAATGAAAGAGAGGAATTTTCATTTAAAATAATGAATCTTCAACCAAAAAGATGAATTTTCAAGAAAGTAGTTCAACTTTCAACCAAATTGTTGAATTTTTAACCTAGATGATTAATTTTCAACCACAGAAGACAAATTTTTAACCAAATAGTTAATTTTTCGATGAAAGAGAGCAATTTTCAATTAAAATAATGAATCTTCAACCGAAAAGATGAATTTTCAAGAAAGAAGTTCAACTTCCGACCAAGTACTTGAATTTTCAACAAAACAAGACAAATTCTCAACAAAAAAATTACCAGTTGATATTTTCATCAAAAAAAATTTTGATATTAAATAAAAAGCCTCTAATTCAACCACAATAGCCGAATTTGAAAAAAATTGTTGAATCCCCAACCAAAACAAATTAACGTTCAACAAAACAGTTACATTTTTGACCAAAAAAGATGAAATTTATACCAAAAGAGTATGACTTTCGAACGAAAAAGACGAATTTTCAACAAAATTTTGGAACTTTCAACCAAAGAGATGGATCTTTAACAACAACAAAAATGAATTTTTAGGTAGAAACATAAATTTTCAACCAAATAGTTGAATTTTCAACTAAAAAATGACGAATTTTAAACCAAAAATGGAATAATTTAATATTCAGTTAGGAAAATAATAATTTTCGAAAAAGAAACTAATTTTCAAACGAAAAATTTCAATTTTGAACAAAGAAGATGAATCTTCGACGAAAAAAAAATGAATTTTTAAAAAAGCAATTCAACTTGCAACCAACTAGTTGAATTTTCTACCAAAAAAAGATTAATTTTCAACGAAAATAATAGTTGATATTTCAATAAAAAACGACGAAATTTCAACAAAATAGTTAAATGTTCAATCAAGAAATATTTTTCAGCCAAGAAAAAAGAAAACTTCAAGCAAACTGATGAATTTTCAACCCAAAAAGACGAACTGTCTACAAAATAATTGAATTTGCAACTCAAAAATATGAATTTTCGACAAAAAAGATGATCTTTAAGTAAGTGAAGTTGAATTCTCTACCAAAATTATTGAATTTTAATCCTAACAGTTGAATTTTCAACCAAGAAAGATTTTCTGTCAAGATAAAAAAATGTCAACCATATAATTGAATTTTCAAGCAAAAAAAAAAAGAGTTTTCTACAAAACAGTTGCATTTTTAACTCAAAAATGAATGAATTTTCAACGGAACATATGAATTTTTAACAAAACACATGAATTTTCAAAAAATATTTGAATTTTTAACTAAATAAGATCAATTTGAAAAACGGAATAATCAAATTTTTTGTCAGAAAAATTAATTTTCAACGAAAATAAAGGAAGAATCAACAAAATAGTTAAATTTCCAACCAGAGAGATGAATTTTCAATCCAAAAAGACGACTTCTTCATGAATCAGTTCAATTTTGAACCCGAAAATATGAGTTTTCAACAAAAAAGAGGACTTTCAACCAAATAGTTGAATTCTCTACCAAAATTGTTGAATTTTCAACAAAAAAGATTTTGCGGTCAAGAAGAGAAAAATTTCAACCAAGTTTTCAAATTTTTGAGCTAATTAGGTGAATTTTTAACCAAATAGTGAAATTTCCAACCCAAAGATATGAATTTTCAACCAAAAAAGATACCTTAAGGAAAAAACCGTTAAATTTTTGAACCAGAAAAGATCAATTTTTGATCGGAAATGGAATAATTAAATTTTCAGTTAAAAAATAAATTTTCAACTAAAAAAACTAAGTATCAAGAAAATAGTTGAATTTAAAAAAAAAAGTGAATCTTCAAACAAAAAATAAATTTCAAACAAAGTAATGTAAAAATATCCGGGTCTAAAATGTTGTGCAGTCCGACACACTGTGTGCAGTCCCAATTTACTTACCACTTAAAGAAATGAAAAGAAATCATTAGAACATGAAATTATAAAAATATTTTTCATTCGGCAACAATTTTGAAGAAAACTTTTTCTATTACAAATCTGAAAAATCCTATTCTTCGAAAAACCCTGACAAAGTGAAAAACCCTGTAGGATAAAAGTCGCATGCTTCAAAAAGAGGACATGTCCGAGAAAATCCGGACGGATGGTCAACCTATCCTTTGTTAAGTTAAAGGCCCCAGTTCGTAACCTCTGACCAGTTCGTAACCCAGCATGCGTATAAACTGATTTTTTATATAATACAATAGAAACTGTTGGCTTACGTGAATTTCTTTTCAAAGTGAAAATTAAAATGTACAAAACTGATATGGGGTGATAGGCATTAATTCGCCGCTATCAATTCAAAAAAAAAAAATAATAAAAACGTCGCGCTCTGCCCTCCACCGTGGCACAATGTACTTTCAAACTAGCTGACAATAAGACCAGTACTGAAATAACTCCAAGAAACTCGACAGCTCGGCGTGTTGTGAGTAAAAAAAGTGGCATTCCAGTGGACAGTGATAACGTTCGTCTTGTTTCGAGTGCAATCATTTGAGTAAGTAGCTTTCCATGTCGAAATAC
>JAUMHM010000005.1:27910757-27924898 GCA_032362435.1 Melikaiella ostensackeni | reverse complement strand
AAGTTTGTTCTATTCCCTTGAAATATTCCAAATCCACCCTGAATTCTTCTAAATTAATCTTGAATTCGAATTTTTTTCTCGCATTTATTTCAATTCAATATGATTTTTTTTATTTTGAAAAGTTTGTTCTATTCCCTTGAAATATTCCAAATCCACCCTGAATTCTTCTAAATTAATCTTGAATTCGAATTTTTTTATGAATTTTGTCAAAGTCTTTTGAATATCCTCGAATTCTTCTAAGTTCACTCCAATTTTACTGGAAGCAGTTGATTTTTTTCAATTGATTTGAATCCATTCTAATTTAACTTGAATTGTTCAAAAATTCATTCTGAATTCTGTTAAATTTTCGTGAATTTTCTTAAATTCACTCCAAATTTAATTCATTTAATGCATTTTTCAAATAGCTCTAAATTGTTTTAAGTTTACTTGAATTTTTGTAGAAATTCACCTTAAATTTTCATTAATTTCATCGAATTCTTCTCATTTTTCTTAAATTCCTCTGAATTCACTAATTCCATTCACTCCAATTTATCTGCATTCAATGTAATATTTATAAATTTTATAAAGTTTGTTCCATTCACTTGAAATATCCCAAACTCGCCCAGAATTTATTAAATTATTCTTGTATACGTATAAACTTCATCGAATTCTCTAGACTCCCTTTGAATTCTGCTAAATTCTCCCCAACTTTACTGAAATCAATAGATTTTTTTGTTTTTTTGTTTTTCCCATTCATTTGAATTCTTTTGAGCTCAACTTGAATTGTTTGGAATGAAGAGAATTAGGTTGCAATTTTTAAATTATTTTAGCGAACTCTAGTTATGCTCTTTCTATTTAAATATAAACTGGGAAATAAATGAGAAATGCTTTTTTATAGATTCCACTAAAAGTTTCAAGTCAAGGCTTTGAAAAGAAAAACAAATTTAAAAAACGTTCTTTGACGTTCAGTATACGACGTCCCATAAATCATACCGAGAATTGAAGGAAAATGAAATGTCATGTTTGATGGAAAGACCAAATGTCGCGTAGGCTAACTTCGATTACTCGATAACCTCGAGATTTGTAGCACGGATATTTTTGTAAAAGTCTTCACTCACTTGAAGTTCAATATGCTTTTAACCAAAGTATATAATTTTCTAATTTCCCGTATGGAAAAATGGTGTGAGCCCCGCAGGGGGCCCTTATGGGTTGCTCTCAGATCATAAGGGGCCCATGAGGGCAATGCACACCACGCCAATATATATGTCAATATATATGTGTGTGTGTGTGTGTGTATTTTTAACATGCATAAGTAATTTTTTAACAAAAAGTAGAACTATAAGCGCCTTTGTCGAATATCTGAGATTTTAAAGTTCAACTTCCAAAAAAATGTCATCAAATTTTCAACATAAATGCATTTTTTGTAAGTCTGAACTAATTGAACATAAAAATTTGTACTGTCGAAAAATATTAATCGTTTGGACTTGAAAATTTTAACCGATCGACCGAGAGGGCAAACGAGCAGGGCCCCCGCAGGGGGCCCTCGTGGGTTTTCCCCTATGGATTGTCCATATGGGCCCCTGATGGGGGCCAGTATTCCAAAAAGTGCTGAGAGGCGCTTTTTCCACATGGGTTCATTAATTTCCAACATCATCTAATGAGTTTTTATTTTTTTGTTACAGGTCCTCATCCAGTGGAAATTTATTATTATGGAATTGCAAGCGATTTTCAGTGAAGGTAATATTGAGCTCTATACAGCCTTTATTAAAACACATTTAAATATTTTTCTCGCGATAAGAAAAGAAATTAAGGCACTTTAGTTATCATGTTGAAATTATTGGAATTTCTTCTTGATAATTGATTGGTCTAATTATAACTTTCCACGAGAAGTACGAAAGAGATTATACAGACCTTAAGTACTTTTAAGAGTTCTTCTCATTTACGAGAACGATTCTGGTTCTTTTCAAAGATAAGATTCGATTTCATTTTTATTTCCATTTTCAAAATACTGGTTTATAATTTTAAATTTAGAAGGCGCTTTTCAAAAGCTGTGAATCGAATAAGGATGAAAAAGATCAATATTTTAAAAAATTATTATTTGTCTTTTATTTTTATTTGCTTAGAACTTATTCTAATTATCTGAATAGATTCAAGTAAAAATTATGATAGTTTCAAATTAGCTTGAAAGGTAATTATCCGCTGCGACATATGGGATTGTTTAAGGCTCCTCTTCCGGTTACCTAAGTTAAGCAGCGTTTGACTCGGTTCTACTCGGATGGGAGCCGTCGTACTACATAAATGTATTTCTATATATTTTATATATATATATATATATATATATATGAATATAAAAATATAATAAATAAAAATATATATAAATAAATATATATATGCTTTGAACAAATTTTTTAAAAATGAGGAAAAATTCGCAAATATTTGAAAACTATTGTGTTGCTGACAATATTTTTTTGCAATTTATTTGATAGTTTGCAATAATAGAAGTTTAAATAATTCGAAATATTCAGAATTTCTCTTTCAATACTTTTATCCTTTTAGAAATTTTTTTATCAAATATTTAAGGATTTCAAATTTGTTTTTATTTTAATATTCAAATTATCAGCTGCTTTATTTTGAAGATTTTCAAGGAGAAATTATTGAATTTTCAAACCATAGTTTGAAATCTTGCATTTCAAACGGTTTAGTTTTTTATTTCCGTACTGCGATTGTTTTATTGAATAGGTATTTGAGTTTTGAAAAGTATAAAATACAATTTGAAATTGCGAAATTTTGAATAGATTCAATTTTTATATCGTGCGTACAAATGTTCCAGAAATTTTTTTTTAAACGATTATTGATTTTTGAAAAAGCTTGAAATATAGGTAATTCTTCAATTTTGAACGTCTATAAAATTGTTTCATTCAGAATGTTTAAATTAAAGTTGTTCGCTGGAAATAAACTGAATTGGATCAGTGAATTTTCTAAAAGAATTATAATTCTGTGTTGGAACAGGGGATTTCAGTAAAGAATTTTAATTTCGACTATGAGATAGGAAATTTTCTAAAAGATTTATAATTCTAAGTTGCGACATGAAATTTTAGTAGAGTAATGTAATTCTAACTTTAAGATAGGAAATGTCCGTGAAGAGTAATAATTTTTAATTTAGGACAGAAAATTTCAGAAATAATTACAATTTTGTCTTTGGGATAGTCATTTTCCGCAAAAAATTAGAATTTTCATTTCGAGACAGTGAATTTTTGAAAAAAAAATATATATAATTCTAAGAAAGAAGTCGGGAATTCTGTGAAGGATTATACTTTTTACTTTGGGACAAGAAGTTTCCGTAAAAAATAATAATTTGACTTGCAACAGGGAATTTTTGGAAAAAAAATTAATTTTGATTTATTCTGAGATAAGTAAATGAAATATAAAATAAATCCTGTATAGAATTATAATTCTGACTTAGACCAGGGAATTTTAGGAAATAATAAAAATAAGTGTAATTTTGTGACTTGGAACTGGAAATTTTCAATAGGAATAATAATTTTAACTTTCAGACAGGGAGTTTTAGTAAAGGTTTATAAGTTCGAGTTTAAGACAAGGATTTTCAGGAAAGAAATATAACTTGACTTAGAACAAGGAATTTTGGACATAAAACGGCAATTTCTGAACAAAAAATTAATTCTTATTTACAAGAAGGAAATTTCAAGAAAATCCCTGTTCCAAGTCAGAATTCGTCACAGTCTGAAACTTTCCTCTTCCAAATTTTTGAAGAAGGGAGTTACTATATTTCTAAATTATAATAGAAAATGTTGCAAATGAATATAATTTTGTTTTGGGAATAAATGTAATTGTGGATGTAATTTCGTAAAGAATTATAATTTAGACTTTGTGACAGGGAATTTTCGTAAAGAATTATTATTTCACTTGGAATAGAGAATTTTTGACATGGAACAGGAATAGTAAAAAGGAGATGTTTCGGGTTTCAATCGTGTGTAAAACTAAGAATCTTGTCTGATTGAAACCCGAAACATCTCCTTTTTACTATAATTAATTATCGTGAAAGCATTAAATCTATTATCATGAAACGGGAATTTCGAAAAATAATTTCATTTATGATCTAGAAGACGGAAATTTGAAAAAAATCCCTGTTTAAATTCAGAATTATAATTCTTTTACAAATTCTCTGTTCCAAATCAAAATTGTAATTCTCATGACCAGAAATTATCTGATGTTTTAACTCAGAATTACAATTCTTTTTCATAATTTCCCTGATCCAAATAAGAAATATTTTAAATCTATAAAAATGCTTAGAACTCTCTTGAATTCTTCAAAAATCGTTTGAAGTCATTTAAGTCTTTTAAACTCTTTTAAATTGACCTGAAAATAATTAATTAATAACAATAAGATAATACAAAAATATTTCGATATAATCACAACCTAGTATAATAATATTTTAATCTAAAATATTTTTTCTAGCAAGTCATGGACAAAACAAGAAAGAAGAAAGTGAAATGAAGGAAACTCCCCAGTGTGGACTTCACAATAAGACAAAATAGTGGAAATTTCAAAAATCCTATCCCAGATGGCGAAGATAATTTGAATTTCGCGGGTGGGCCTGAATCCTTGCTCTTCCCGTACACTTGAAGAGGGTGAGCAAAGTTTCAGGTGTGCTCGCGATGTTTGACCTCCTCTTCTCATGGATTCTTCTTCAAACAACAGAACCTTAAAATACATCAACCTTAAATTCAGATACAAATTATCTGAAAACACTTGAATAATTAACTTTCAATTCAAATTCTTAAATTCTAAAGTAAAAATTGCAAGCCCTTATTTTGTTGCAGACTACTTCTAATGGTCGAGTCTCGTTTCCAGCTAAAGCTTAAAATACTTTGAGCTTTAATTCAGATTTCAATTCTCTGCAAACACTTAAATAATTAATTTTCGACTTGAATTCTTTAATTCTGAAATAAAAAATGCCTGCCCTGCTTTTGGTGTAGACCACTCCTAATGGTTGACTCTTGTTTCCGGATAAACCTTAAAATATACTAAGCTTAAATTCAGTTTTAGATTGTCTGAAAACCCTTGAATAATTGATTTTCAACTTAAATTCTTAAATTCTCAAATAGAAATTGCCTGTCCTGGTTTTGGAGCTGACCACTCCTAATGGTTGGGCCTCGTTTCCGGCTAAACCTTAAAATACATTAACCTTAAATCCAGATTTGAATTAACTAAAAACACTTGAATATTTAATTTTCAATTTAAATTCTTAAATTCTATAGTAAAAAGTGCTAGCCCTAATTTTGGTACAGACCACTCCTAATGGTCGAGTCTCGTTTCCGGCTAAATCTTAAAATACGTTAACCTTGAATTCAGATTTAAACTGTCTAAAAACACTTCAATAATTAATTTGCAATTTGAATTCTTAAGTTCTAAATTACGAATTGCCAGTCGTAATTTTGGTGAAGACCACTCCTGATGGTCGAGTCTCGTTTCCGGCCAAACCTTCAAATACGTTAACCTTAAATTCAGATTTAAACTATCTAAAAACACTTTGATAAATAATTTGCAATTTGAATTCTTCAATTCTAAATTACGAATTGCCAGTCGTAATTTTGGTGAACACCACTCCTGATGGTCGAGGCTCGTTTCCGGCTAAACCTTGAAATACATTAACCTTACATTCAGATTCAAATTGTCTCAAAACCCTTGAATAATTAATTTTCAACTTAAATTCTTTAATTCTAAAATGAAAAGTGCCAACCCTAATTTTGGTGCAGATCACCCTTAATGGTTGAGTCTCGTTTTTGGCTAAACCTTAAAGTACATCAACCTTAAATTCAAATCCAAATTATCTAAAAACATTTGAATAATTAATTTTCAATTTGAATTCTTAAATTCTAAAGTAATAAGTGCAGGCCCTAATTTTGTTGCAGACTACTTCTAATGGTCGAGTCTCGTTTCCGGCTAAAGCTTAAAATACTTTAACCTTAAATTCAGATTTAAATTATCTTAAAACACTTGAATAATTAATTTTCAATTTAAATTCTTAAATTCTAAAATAAAAAGTGCCAGCCCTAATTTTGGTGCAGACCACTCCTAATGGTCATGTCTCGTTTCCGGCTAATTTCATTCCAGTCGATATTCCCGCGTTCATACTATCGTCCAAGGGATTCGCCGGCATCGCTTTTTTTGTTTCACACAATCCTCCTAATGGGCGCTGATTCTTGGGGAAGAAAAGACAATTGGCCATTCTCCGGAACCGAACGCTCGTGCGACTCTATTGACTCTTCCTTCACCCTACCCACTAACTTCTGAATCGTATTTACTTTCGTCTCGCGGTAAAAAAGGAAAGAAGAAGAGAGGAGGAGAAAAGAAAACCGAGAAAAAGTTTCAAATCCAGTATCATAGTAGCTTTATCAGCGAATTCTTAAAGTCAGTGAAATCGAGTGAGTAATCGGTTCTTGGAAAAGTTGAGGGAAAATCTTGCAATCGACCGATGGTAGTAGCTGAGTGGTGAGTCTCGACTCGTCGAGATCTCGAATGTTTAGCACGGACGGCCGCGGTTAGCGCGCGGATGGGTGACCGTTCGGGATTCTCGCGTAGTCGTGTTTTCACTGCGTTTCACCATTTGCTATCGAATGTCTACATCCAAACTCGTCTGTCGGTAACCGGTTCCGCTTCGAAGTTTTGATTTTCTTTAGTTTTCCACTCCCTTGACCAAATGTTGAGGCGAATGTGAGCGCTTCTAACAAAAGTCCGGCTGCAGACGGTAGGGAATTTTAGATATTGAGGAAACTCACAGGATTAAGCATGATCAGTCATTGCTTAGAGGCTTATTATGAAAGTTGGAGTAATTGAGGATCATGGATATGTAATAGCCCGAAAAGGGATTTCAAAAAATGGAGTAAAAAACCTATTCTATTCTAATATAAGTTTTAATCGAGCTGATCGTTCGTGAGCAAAAGGACAACTTTGAGGGGAATTTCCTGATCTTTTGTTCATAATTGTACCTAATTTTGCTAGGTATTCTCTTTAATCTTTTTTTTTTCGAGAGGAAAAGTATTTCTCCGATAAAAATTTCATCGGTGAATAAAAGAAGAATGAAGAATGAAAAATGAAGAAAGGAAGTGTACAACCTCGACTATCCTCTTACGCCTGAAATTTGCTTTTTACCTAGCCTTAGAGCTCTCGGTATTTGAGATAAAAAAGGTGAGCAAAGTTTCAGGTGTGTGAGTGCGTCGGGATCAGCTATAAGGGTCATGAAACATCGAAACTATGATTTTAGATTTGTGAATTGCAGAAATTTTTAATAAAAATGTTTAAATTCAAATCCCTTCCTGATTTTTCAAAAGTGAAAAGTGTATTTTGTACCTTTCCTTTAAACAATCTAAAATTCCTTAATTCTTTTTCTTCTCCATCTTTTATCTAGGTTCATTTTTGAAACTATGAGGTCCTGGGTAGTGATCTGTTCCACATTCATAGCCTCTTATAATCCCTGTATCTCTTAGTAGCCCTCCCAGTCTCTCATCCGCTACAAAATAAAGTAAGTCAAACTGTGGCTTTCGCCTCTGCAGCGAGTATACATCTGGATCACTTTTTGCCTGAATCAAGTATTTGTAATAAACATGCCTTTTTCGGAGCATAAACTAATCCATTTTTTCCCGTTACCGTTCTCCGAAATGACCAAGTACCCTGTCGGAACCTTTGCGTCGCCCACCAGCCCAGCTGTTCATATCTCCGAGTAGGATGATTCTTTCCCCAGGATCGCAAGCACCTATAATATCATTTAACGAGTCCCAGAAAGTATCTTTCACATCACTGCTGTCACGATCAGCTTCTTGTTTGCAGAGTTTTTAAATTTTCTTGAGTTTAAATTTTTTCACGTACCTGGAGGTCGAAAAAGTGTTTCCATTTTCTCCGTATTTCAATCAATCATTTTCCAAGAGATAATTCCTATTTAATTAACTCTTTTTCGGGAAAATATTCTTAACACCTTAGTAAATAGGAGAAGAATTTTTTCGGGTACTTAGAAACTTTGCAGTGATAAAAATGCACTAGGCAAAAAATCGCGAACACCCAGGAATTGAAATTGGAAATACAGCGATTTTTTTTAATTCTGAGCGGTATTGAATGAAATTATCTTCAAAACTTGTAGTTTAAACATTTTCCTGAAGCACACGTGAGCTTTTCTAGCATAGATATATGGTAGAAAAAATCGACAAGACCCAGGATCCGAAACTAGAATTGCAGCAAATTTTCAAAGTTTGATATTTGGTATTTAATGAAACTATTTTCGATTTTTTCTGGTTTATTTCTATGTTTGAAAATTGTACACATGCTCGAAAAAAAATTTAAACTACAAATGAAGAAAATAATTCTATTAAATACCAATTTCCAAATTTAAAAAATTTGCTATGATTGTAATTTCGGCTCCTGGGTCTTAAAGATTGTTTATATATGTATTTTTTTATGCTAAAAAGGCTCACAGATGCTCAGGAAAATGTTTAAAATACAAGTTATAAAGATAGTTTCAGTAAATACCAAAATAAATATTTTGAAATTCGCTTTATTTCCATTTTTGATTCCTGGGTCTTCGCGATTTTATTCCTAGTGCAGTTTTGTCACTGGAAGGTTTTCAAGTACCCAACAAAATTCTTTTCTTATTTATAGAAGTGTTAAGAATTTTTTCCAAAAACAGGGGTGAATTAAATACGAATTACCTCTTAGAAAATAATTGATTGGAATCCGAAAAAAATTGGAAAGACTTTTCTGACTCCAGGTATGTAAAAAAAATTGAAATTTAAGAAAAATTAAAAAGTCTGCAAACAAGAGTTTTGTTTAACATTTTTTATCTTTTGAGCGCGTCTGACCAACTTCCATGTCTAACGATTCCAAATTAATTATACTTTTTCAGGATCCCAATACGTCCAATACTTTTTCGCGTTGTAGCCATTTCGAATTCCAAAATGTTTTATTTTCGACCCACCCTAACAGTTATATTCAAACAAATTTTTTGGCTCAGTGACATTAAGAACTACTCAGGACTTTCGAAAAAATGTTTCTAATGACTTAAATTCTTCAAATAATTATGTACAAATTCCCGAATTTCTCGAACAATATTGGAAAGGATTCATAATTAACAAAATTCTTCGAAAAGTATGAAAACGTATTTTGTCACTTGCAAACTTCAACTATCTCTCCCTAGGTGTTTGCTAATTAATATATTTTTTTATTTACTTATTTTTTACACATTTAATCTCGACCAATACATGAGAATGACAACTGGATAAGGACCAAAAATGAAATTTTACAGGACGAATAAGAATAGTTTTCTGCGATAGGTTTTCAAGGATAAAATTTTGATGAAATAGTGGAAGCATGGTTTCCCCAAGAACTCTACATTGAAAATGTGAAAACATTGGGAAAAACATTTTTCTGCGTGGGAGGGAGAAAAAAATTTTCTGCGTGAGAGGGGAAAAACAAAATAGTCCTTATCCAGTTTTCCATCTCATAAACTTTGAAACGACGTATTTCTCCACAAAGTCACAAAAATATAGCGAAGACTTTTTCGGGCTTATTAAATATGTGCAATATGTGTATTTATTAATATACCAAAATGACGAAAAATGTTCGCACTTGAATTTTTGAAAATATGAGAAAGGCCACTAGATATGGACCAGAAATGTAATTATTTTTGTACTACATTATATAAAATTTACTCAAAATTATAGAAGTATGTTGCTATTATTTACAATGTATCAGGGAGGTGAAAACATTTTTTTGTTAATTTTCTGTGATTGAAGGCTAAAAAATCAAATGGCCCTTATCCAGTTGTCATTCTCATAATTTTTAATTCATTTTTTGGAGTGAAAGGAGAAATGATATTTAGATGTTTCTAATATGTATCGATAAATAGTGTCCCAAATTACCCGAAGTCGTTAAAAACAGAATTTCAAAAAATTGGTACTTATCCAGTTGTCATTCTCATGCCTTCAGGATTTCTCATAAACCAATTAATTAAATCCGTTCATAAAACAAAGATTATTTAAGAAATGTAGTGAAAATTTAACTACGTCCACCTCTACAGAATTTACGATTTTTCTAAGAAAATGGATCGTATGTGCATTTACTTAACACCTAGTACTTAAAATTTTTTAATATAAATGAAGGGTGGCCGTACAGAACCAGATAATAAACATTTTTCCGAAAATGGGTTTATTGAATTAAAATTTTTTTAAAAATTCAAATACACTTTGTGGTAAAAGGATTTGTCCGAAATCTCATTTTCTAATATAGTAAAAAAAAAAGTTTAAATCAAAATCTTAGTTGAAATTTAGTCAAAATTTTCACATAGTAATACATTTTTTCTTCCTTTCAGCATCGATATTTCTTTAAATTATTATTGCTTATTGAAAGAAAAATATTATTTTTATTGATCTTTCTGAAAAAAACGCCTGTCATGCTGATATCGAGCCCTTCAATCGTGATTTTCTAGAAGCAGAATTATTATTTTATATCAGATATTATTTATTCTCATTCAGCATCCCCATATCTCGAAAACAAGTCCTGATTTTATAAAAAAAACAAAATTCAATTTTTAATCGCTACCGAAAGCTGATTTTCATGACCTGCTAAATTCAGACTTTCAAAATTTCAATTCTTCAGAATTGATTCATTTTTTAATTTAAACCTTCATAATTGAACTATCAAAAAAAGCGTAAAGATGACATCATTTTAAACTATGAACATTCCAAATTAATGAATCTGCAATTGTGAATCTTAAAAATTTGATCATTTTCAATTGCAAATCTTGAAAATTGAATCATTTTCCATTTATATGTTTAGAATTTATTAATTTCAATTTTATATCTTCAAAATTGAACTATTTAAAAAAAGCGTTAAAAATTACATCATTTCAAATTATAAACATTCAAATTTATTGAATCTTCAACTGTAAATCTTGAATTTGAAGAATTTTCAATTTTACATTTCAAAATTGAGTAACTTTCAATTTTAAATCTTCAAAATTGATCTGTTCCAAAAAAGCATTCAAAATTACATCATCTTAAACTATAAAAATTCCAACTTAATGAATATTCAATTGTGAATATTAAAAATGAATTCATTTTCAATTGCAAATCTATAAGATTGAATAATTTTCAATTTAAAATTTTCAGAAATGATTAATTTTCAATTTTAAATCTTCAAAATTGAACTGATCAAAAAAAAAAACATTCAAAATCACATCATTTTAAACTATAAACATTCCAAATTAATGAATATTCAATTGTGATTATTAAAAATTCAATCATTTTTTATTGCAAATCTATGAGATTGAATAATTTTCAATTTTAAATCTTCAGAACTGATTAATTTTCAACTTTAAATCTTCAAAATCGAAGTGTTCCAAAAAAAGCATTCAAAATTACATCCTTTTAAACTATAAACATTCCTAGTTATTGAATCTTCAACCGTAAATCTCAAAAATTAAGAAATTTTCAATTGACAATCTATAAAATTGAATAATTTTCAATTTTAAACCTTCAAAATTGATCTATTAAAAAAAAATCATAAAAAAATACATCATTTTAAACTATAAACATTCCAAATTACTGAATCTTGAATTATGAATCTTGAAATTGTAATTATATTTAATAGCAAATCTATAGAATTAAATAATTCTCAATTTTAAATCTTCAGAATTGATTAATTTTCAATTTTTAATCTTCAGGAATGAACAATAAAAAAAGGGTTAAAAATTACATGATTTTTAATTATAAACATTGCATATTAATAAATCTTCAATTGTGAATCTTAACAATTCAATCATTTTTAATTGCAAATCTATAAAATTGAATAATTTTCAATTTAAACCTTCAAAATTGACCTATTCAAAAAAAAATACATCACTTTAAACTATAAACATGCCAAATTACTGAATCTTCAATTGCGAATCTTAAAAATGTAATCATATTTAATAGCGAATCTATAGGATTAAATTATTTTTTATTCTTAATCTTCAGAATTGATTAATTTTCAATTTTATATCTTCAAAATTGAACTATTTCGAAAAAAAATTCAAGATTACATCATTTCAAATTATAAACATTCCAATTCATTGAATCTTCATCTGTAAATCCAAAAAATTTAAGAATCTTGAATTAAACTTCTATAAAAATGGATAGATTTTCATTTTGCATCTTGGAAATTGAGTAATTATTATTTTCAAATATTCAAAACTAAACTATTCCAAAAAAAGCATTCAAAATTAAATCATTTTAAAAAATAAACATTCCAAATTAATTAATTTTCAATTGTGAATCTTAAAAATTTAATCATTTTCAATTGAGATTTTATAAAACTGGATAATTTTCAAATCAATTCGAAAAAAGCAATAAAAATTACATCATTTTAAATTACAAACATTTTAAATTACTGAATCATCAATTATGAATCTTAAAAATGTAATCATACTTAATTGCAAACATATAGAATTGAATAATTTTGTATTTGAAATTTTCAGAATTGATTAGTTTTTAATTCTCAATTTTCAAAACTGAACTTTAAAAAAAGCGTTAAAAATTATATCATTTCAAATTATAAACATTCCAATTTATTGAATCTTCAACTGTCAATCTTGAAAATTGAAGAATTTCAATTGAACTTCTATGGAATTGGATAAATTTTAATTTACATGTTCAGAATTGATTAAATTTAAATTTTATATCTTCAAAATTAAACTGTTTGAAAAAAGCGTTCAAGATCACATCACAATTATAAATATTTCAATTTATTCAATCTTCAACTGTCAATCTTGAAAATTCAAGAATTTCCAATTGAAAATCGGTAACATTTAATGAATTTCAATTTTACATCTCCAAAATTGAATGATTTTCAATTTGAAATCTTCAAAATTGAAATATTCCAAAAAATATGAAAAATCACGTAATTTTTCACTGTAAACATTCCAAATTAATAAATTTCCAATTCAAATCTTAAACGTTGATGAGCCTTCAATTGCAAATCTATAAAACTGAATAATTTTCGATTTTACATCTTCAAAATTGAACTATTCCAAAAAAGGATTGGAAATTACATCATTTTTAATTATTAACGATCAAAATTAATGAATCTTGAATTGTAAATCGTGGGAATTGAAGAACTTTAAATAGTAGAATTCGAAAGTAACGAAAAAAGTAACGATTTTTATAGCTACTGTTACTGAAATAATGTAACTATGTAGTTACCATTTCGTTACTTATTTACAAAAGTAACTTCGTTGCCACTGTTGACCAAAAAAAGTAACTACACTCATCTCTCGTTACTGTGCCAGCCTCAGGTCTGGTCGGCACAGTGAGGGGGGCTATTAAAATCTAGATTAAACTGGATTTAAAGCGACAAGTTAGTGAACACTTAGGACTGCATGTATTGTCTCTAAACCCGACACACGTACAAAATTGTATGCCTAGAGAGTCGCGATATAAATAACTTCTAATACGTCGCTGAGTGTCCGAGTGAGAACCTTGAGTATTCAAGCGTGAACGAGCGAGAAGTCAGCACAAAAACGGGCGGCACAGTTACGGGAGGTGAGTGTAGTTACAGTAACTAGTTGAAAGGAACTAGTTACTTTCTGTCATTGATTAAAACCATAAATTGCCGCAGTCTACATTAATGAAGATTTATTTCATTTAGAGAGAAAAGACAAATTACTCCGTTGATACGTTCATTTAGTCAAAAAAGAACTTGAAATAAACCGACGTTTCAACCCGTCTTTGGATCTTTCTCAAGGTGAAATTACAACTGAATCCGAAAAAACAAACGCTTTTGATAACAATTTAATTTTCTTTAACCGTCTAGATCTAGTAATAATATTAAAAGTGAAATAAAATACGATAAAATTTTAAAATCATTACCTGACACATCATCGTTGTCACGAAACACAAACAATTATAAACGGTAATTGTATAAATTCATTTTTAGTTATATGTAGTCGTCCACTTTTTTGAAAAAAAGCAAGAGGGGACTACCTGTCCAACAGTTTTTACATCATTATTATATTGTTTTTAAAAAAATTACAAAGTCATATAAATGACATGCGCCAGGACGACATTTTGGTAAACACATTTAGTACAGAGAAGGTTAGGTATGATGTCACGTGAACT
>JAUMHM010000005.1:27831575-27876192 GCA_032362435.1 Melikaiella ostensackeni | reverse complement strand
AAAAGTGGTTATGGCTGCTGTATGCGCGTTTAGGAGAAGAGGGATGGTCGAGAATGATAAGGGAAGGGTTAGTGGAAAAGAGGGGGGGGGGGGGGTTGGTGCTGATAGGAGGGAACCTGAATGCATGGACTGGGGAACAAGGGGGAGAGGTGTAGGATGAAGTAAAGAAAATCAAAACATCAGGAAACGTATCAGGAGTGCTATTCTCGAGTATCGTTCAACTTTTTTAGAATGCTAAAATGGCTCACTTTAGAATGGTTGGCGTAAATCGGTATTCTCGAGTTGTAATTGATGGCTGGCATGCTTAAATTTTAGAACTCTTTGCAAAGAGTGGGTCTATACTACTCTAAACGAGAATGAAAACGCTAGAGAGGCGAAAAAGTGACATATTTTTGTAAAACTGACCTCAAAATGAATTACATCACACGTACGAGTATAATAAGACAAGTGTCGAGTAAGAATTCATAAGCTGAAATTAACTTCAAAGGGAAATACACAACTCAAGTGAGAAAGGAAGATAAATGAATAAATTAACCACAAGTGCAGGGGTGTAGCTACAATTATTCACGAAAAAAATATGAAAATCTGTGACTCCAAAATAAAGGAAATTTCTACAAAAAAATAACAAAAATTTACAGTTTCAGGGATCACTGCGGTTCTGTAGTTCAATTTTAGGTGAAAAAGAGGAATCTCTCCCGAAAGAAGGGGATTTCATTTATAATTAAATGCATCAGAAAAAAATCGGAAAGATTTAAGAATCAAAAATATATAAATAACAGAATTAAGAAGTGTTCATGTTCAAATTTGTTCAAATGTATTTTTCCAAGTATGTAAGCTAGAGGAAAATAATTTGGAAAACACAAAAATGACTATTTGAAAAACCTACTTTTCATGTTTTTGTTTCCTTGGACGTTTAAATTTGTTTCTAATATATTATTATCAGTTGAAACCCCCCAAACGTTCTGTAAATTTTTAAATTTCTGCTAAAAAAAGATTAGTTAAAAAGAAGATTATTATTATTCACGAAAGTAACAATATTATGAAGATAATATTTTTTCTTTTTCTCATTTTCACGCATTTAAGTGCGAACTGAATTATTAGAACTCAATAAGAAAATGCAACTATTTTTGGTTGACAATTCATCTTTTTTTATTAAAAATTTCATTATTTTGTTAAAAATTACCTTTCTTGTCAAAAATTGATTTTTTCAGGTTAAAAGTTCAACTGTTTTATGAAAAATTTGTCTTTCTGGCTTGAAAAATTAATCTTTTTTCAATCTAATTATTTTTTAACTATTTGGTTCATTCATTATATACTTTAATTTTTTTTATTTTTATATTTTTATCACTTGAAACCTCCCAAACGTTCAAAACATTTTTAAATTTCTGTTAAAAAGATTAGTTAAAAAAAAGTTTATTATTATTAACGGAAGTAACAATATTATGAAGATAATATTTTTCCTTCTTCTCGTTTCTACGCATTTAAGTGCGATCTGAATTATTAGAATCCAATAAGAAAATCCAGCTATTTTTGGTTAAAAAGTCTCATATTATATTTTTTGATGGGGACTCATCTTTTTTGATTAAAAATTGCATTATTTGGTTGAAAATTACCTTTCATGTTGAAAATTCATATTTTCAGGTCAAAAGTTCAACTGTTTTATTTAAAACTCATATTTTTGGCTTGAAAAATTGATCTTTTTTCAATTTAACTATTTTTTTCAACTATTTGGTTTATTTGATTTACTTATTTGGTTTAAAATTGTTCTTTTAGGATAGAAAATTATTCTTCCTGGTTGAAAGTTCATCCTCTATTGGTTGAAAATTTAACTATTTGGTTGAAAATTCAACTGTTTTGCAGAAGATTCGTCTTTTTGGCTAGTAAAATTAACAGTTTGGTTCAAATTCCTTTTCTTTCTTAACTGAAAAATCATTTTTGGCTCAAAATTCAACTTTTTTGTTGAAAATTCGCCTTTATTAGTTGAATTCAACTGTTTTTTATTTGAAACTAAAAATTATTTTGGTTTAAAATTTAAATACCTGGTTGAAAGTTGAAAATTCATTTCTTTGATTGGAAATTCATCATTTTGGTTAAAAATTCATCTCTTTGATTGGAAATTTGAGAATCCTTTTTTTTGCTCAAAATTAATTTTTTGAACTCAAAATTTAACTATTTTATTTTTGGTTGTAAATTTATTTTTTTGAGTTGAAATTTCGACTTTTTTGATAGCAAATCAATTCTTTTAGTTGAATATTCATCTATTTTGTTGAAAATGCAATAATTTCGTTTTAAATATAAGGAATTTAAAGCATTTAAGGCCCTGTTTTGAACAAAATAAGCAAGTAAATCGTTTAGGAAATATCTAAAACTGGTGTCATCAAAACGAATCTCTTTCTAAGTGTCTTTTTTTCTAATGTCTTGAATTACTGTTTATGGTTCTTGAAAAATCAATCGAAACTTTTCAAAAAAGGGAAAATTGGGGTCAAAATGATCCATTCTTGATGTTTGAGAAGATTTATCAAATTTGAAAAAGGACGATTCGGTAAAAAGAGGACGGACTGTGAATCCTGCAATTCACAAAAGCTGGTTGGAGTTTTTCATACATTTTTTCGAAAATTGCGAAATTTCACATACATTTATGAATAAATACAATTTTCGCTAAAAATAGGAAAATCTATGTCTCTAAAATGAAGACTTTTAGTATTTCTATAATTTTAAATAAGTGATCATTTTTTATAATTATAAATTTCTGTAAAAAAGGACTAAAATGTACTATTTTCAAAAGCTAGATGTAGGTTCTCATATACAGTTTCTTCAAAGAATAAAAATTTCTATAAACGCATTTATAAAAAAATACCATTTTCTACGAAAAAAATGAAGATTTATGACTCAAAAGTAAAGGTTTAGTTCTTCGATAATTTTATAGAGGATTGTTTTGAACTTCGAACTTATAAAAAGGAAAAAAAGAGTTTCCGATTTGCAAAAGCTAGTTGTTGTTTTTCATAATTTTTTATTTTGAAAATTACATACACACAATTATGAAGATATGCAAAATTTCCTGCTAAGCAAAGAAACATCACTTTAAAATGAACATTCAGTTTTCATATTTTTTGATCGTCTTTTGTAGAAAGTTATGAATTTCTACAAGCGCTTATGAATAATTCCAATAGTTGATAACAAGCACGTACATTGGAGTTGCTCACACTTTGGTGTTTACATTTTCGACAACATTCTACATCGCGTTTTTAATGTGGTTTTCATGCGAGAAATAGGGAATAATTGAAAAAAATGGCGCTAGTGTGTTGTGTCGTGCAATGCAGCACCAAATTGTGCGACCAAGAGAAACGTACAAGTTTATTTCAAATCAATTTCGTAAGTTGTCCTATGACTTTATTTAAGGCAATATGAGGGTAATCTCAAAAAAAAATTTTCACATTTTTTTAAAACCAACTTACGTTCACACAAAACGCGATATCGAGTTGAAAATTCCGGAAACTTAATTAAAAGCACTAAGGATCGTTTGTCCGGTCCTGAATTTTCATAATTATAAAAAAAGTTTTCTTCCGGAATTTTTTTTTCATTTTTCTATAATTATGAAAATTAAGGACCGGACAAACGCTCCTTAGTGCTTTTTATTTAGTTTCCGAAATTTTCAACTTGATATCGCGTTTCGTGTGAAAGGAAGTTGGCTGAAAGAAAATGTGAAAAAAAATTTTGAGGTTACGCTCATATGGCTTCAAATAAAGTCATAGGACAACTTGCGGAATTGATTTTAAATAATCCTGTACATTTATCTTGGCCACCCGATTTGGTGCTACATTGCACGACACAACACACTCGCGTCATTTTTTTCAATTATTTCCCATTTCTCGCATGAAAAACGTATGAAAAACGCGATGTAGAATATTGACGAGAATGTGAACACCAACGTGTAAGCAACGTAAGCAACTCCAGTGCACGTGCTTGAACTCTTTCTCGCTCGCAGAGAATAGCCTGATGCGCAATACGAAACTACGCAAGGATGTGCTCCGACGTTACCGACGTTATTTCAGCTATGGGTGCTCCACCCCCTCCAATCGAGCTTCCCGACCTTATTATGTACGTTCTTGCATCGAGCCAACATACCCCCAAAGTTTCACTTACTTCTGCACTCGCCACGTCATTGGTCAATTTACCGCTCCTACTTCAAAATACACATCGGCAACGTCGCACTACAAACGGTGCATTTATTTTTCATTTTATGCCCCGGTAAAAAGGCTTGCATTAAAATGTATTGGGAAACTTCCTGCATCCAATGGTGACATGGAAAATAATGAATCCTTCTGGATCGCCCTTTTGTCCTCGCGTTCGAATCTCTATAGCATCAAATGTTATCTTAAATTGAATCCGTCTCTGTACCCAGCAGCGACATTATTCTTCTGAATAATTTTGGATATCACAAAGCAACCATGAAAAAGAAAAATTTTAATCCCTTTTAATCTAGCACATTTCGCTACTTTTATTTACTTTTTTTCGAATAATAATGAGCTAAGAATCTTTTTTAAACATAGTATTGATCATTTTACATTGTCAGGAATAATTTCCACACAGGTAGCTGCAGTAAAATTTTTTTTTGTTTGAATTTTTTGTCATGATTTTATATTTTTGTAATGGATAATATTTGAATAAATCGAATATTTTACGATAAAGAGATGTATTGTTGTGTACAATCCTACTAGATTTTTCTAATTCCATGCCTTTGGAGCGTATTCTAATGCGTGAAATGAAAATTGTGTTTTTAATTTATTTGGGGTTACGTTTGGTAACTCCGATCGGCTTTGAAAGGAATTAAAATCTTGATAAATTCACTGCATAATGAGGGTTAAAAAACGGAGGACAGAAAAGGAATTCTTAGGGATTGAACATTTTCAATACCTTTTAATGCAAGCCTTCTTACCGGGTCCGTTCGAAACCGTTAGTGTTCTGAAAGACCGCTCCAAAATTTTAGCGTGCTAAAAAAGTTGAACAATACTCTAGAATAGCATCCTAGGAGGGCAGGAGGATTCTAGACTTGTAGGGAGAGATGGATGGATCATTTTTAACGGCAATACCAAGGGGGATGAAGAAGGAGAAATGACGTTCACAGGTAAAGAGGACACCTAATAGATCACATTCTGGCAGAAAAACTAACAAGGAATGTGATGGTTAGAATTGAAGTGAGCAATGAGATAGGCTGGAGGAAAGGAAATTAAAAATGAGCAGTTGGGGTGAAGAAAATTTCAGACAATAAATAAATAATTAGAAACGTTTTTAAATGTGATGCTCGATATTTATGGCCCACGTTTTCATCTTATTATTACTATTATTATTGCAAGCCCCTTTCTCAGAACGAATCATTCTGTTTCTCTTCTGTGTATTTTAATAAAAGCTTGTTTTTTCAACTATTTTTTAATTATTCATTTTATTTTCTGCTGTTCAATTTTCCGAAAATGTTACTTTCTCAAATGTTTCACAATTTTGAGTAGTCTAATCTCTCAGTTCAAACTCATTTTTTGGGCGAGGATGGAGGGAATAAACTCAACTTTGAACTCTACACTCCAAGACATCTTCAAAAATACCCATATTGTTGGGGTTTTCTGAAAGTATGAAAATCCGATGAGGGGCGGGGGGGGGGGCAGAGACTTCCAGCTCAAATTTGATAGAATTTTATATTGACATCGGAAATACGTATTATAACCTTGGCTTTATTTAAAAATTAGAAAAAATATTTTTAAAAGGTTATTTAAGATTGAACTCCAAGTCAATTTTCGTTTGAGTAATTACACTGAAATCAAGCCTGAAGGGCGCCGGAATCTTTTTAAAGTATTGATGCCATGGTGGAAAGTTGAGGCTACGATGCCTTTATCACGACCCGTCGCCAGAAACAATTACATAATACTCCCGATTGTAAAAAGTTCGACAAGAATGAAGTCACTGAATTAATGCCATAAATGTGGACACTCCAAAAAAGCGCAGGAGTAGACGGCAGAAAACGAAACGACGAACATACCTTGATTTTGCGACAGCTTCGTTAGACTTTTTGATGCTAATTTTGTTTTACTAGAGATTCACGCCCCTTGAGCTCCGAAAATCATACAATACAATCAGCTTTCAATATCACCCTACTCCAATAGACGGCGCCACAGGTACCAAGAAAGTGTCCAAGTAAATGCCGACGTGGACGGAGTGTGCGTGTGTGTGTGTGTCCTCCTGATATTTTCCTGGTGAGGAAACAGACAACCAAATTTGGACGCGAATTAGTTTGCGATATTTTATCAATAATAAAAACCCCCAGCCTGGCGACGGTTCGGAGAGATGGAATAGAAAATCCTAGGCCTCGAGGGGTTTATTTCTGGCAACAGGCCACCCCTGTCGAGGCTCCTGTCAGATGACAGTTCGTGAGTGGATTCTGTGCTCGACCAGGTATTCGTTTAAATTTGATATTTCGAAAATTTTATATGTTATAGGGGGCGAATTTTATGATTTTGGGCGTGGTATGAAATACCACGGCACAGTATGTATGCAAAGTTTTAAGTCGATTGGATATGGGGAAGTGCGTCAGAATTGAAATAAAAGATTTGACCCCGACATACCTAAACAGTAAGTCAAATGAAGGCTTGTAAAAAATGGAAAACGAGTAGGTAGGAAGTATGGAAGAGGACGAAGTGGACAAGCTGCAAGAGAAACTCAAAAGAGTGATTGAAAAGGTAAGAGAGGAGGTGAGATCGAAATGATATATAGAGGGGGATAGGAGATGTTGGTGGGACGACTATTGCAGGAAAGGTGAAAATGGGATGGAGGAGAGTGTAAGAAAATGGAGGAAAGAGAAAATGAAGAAATGGGAACTCAACAGGAGAAAAAGAGATTACGAGAGAATGTTAAGTGGAAAAATACAGGAGGAGAAAGAAAGGTACACGGAAGAGATCGAGAAAGCGGTGAAGGAAGGGAGGGAATGAGAAGTGATAAACAGTTCAAGAGAAGGAAGGAAGGGCATGAATGAGGAAATCGGGATGGACAAGCAGACGGAGTATTTCAACAGAAATGAGGTGGAGAGGGGGATAAAAGAGGTTGGTAGGACGACGAATTCAGGGAAGGCAGAAACAGAATGAAGGAGAGTGTCAGAAAATGGAGGAAAGAGAAAATGAAGAAACGGGAACTCAACAGGAAAAAAGAGATTACGAGGAAGAAAGGTTTTAGGAATTTTATATAATAATTTACCTTCAATCATTCTTTTCTTCTTCAGCATTTTTTCTTGAGCCTCTTCCCTCAAATTAGAAATACCCAATTTTGAATTTGAACTTCTCAATTTTGAATGCACTTTCGCCTCCTGCGATTCGTTATGTAAGTGATTATTTTTCTTATCATGCAGAGCGTGAATAATTTTGATCTTCTCGTAAATATTCGAATTTGTAGAACTATGATCGTGACTTTTTATTTTCTTTACATTTGCCTTATCCTTTTTAATCTTCTCATACCAAAATCTTCTTTTCTTGAAAGGTTTCACTGGAAGATTCATTTTTCGACGATTTTTGTGCTCGATCAATCTCTTCTTTTTATCGTTTTTATTTACAGACAAATAATTTTTCCCTAATCTCGAATTCTTAGACTTTTGACGGAATGGTTTCATGATCTTCTTCTCACGATTTTCAATAAGGGACCCAGTTCCAAGAAGTTTGCCTTCACCAGGATTATTAAGTTTATAAATTTTTCCAAATTTAGATAAATCCACTGTAAATTCAGTCTGCATTTCTTCATGCGGAATATCAGTACCATGAGCCATTGGTTGTACAACTTTTACAAAGAGTTTAGAATCACTAGATGATGAACGAGGTGAATTAGATAGATCGATTGATTTCACTATCTTATCTGGTGCTAATGAAACAATTTGATCCAGAGAAACTCCATTAGTGGAAATTTTAGATTTTTCCATTTTTTCATTTTCTTTTGAACGAAAACTGGAATCAAAACCACTGGCTTTCGAGCCTTTTCTCATTCCATCTTTGTCAACATAAACAATTATTTTTTCAACATTCCCTAAATTCTGTTCCTCTACCAATTCTTTGAGCTTTGGAATTATGTTCTTTAAATTTAAAAAAAGAGAATTGTTCTTGGAGACAATTTTTTTCTGTTGACCACTATCCTGATTCGATAATTCAATGTTGAATTCATCATTTGGATAACCTTGATAAGATTCTTTCTTACCATTTTTTTTTCCAATGTTGATAGAATTCAAATTATTTTTAGAAGACATGATTCTCGATTTCAAAGAATTAATCTTTTCATGATCATCTTCAGCTTTCTTGTTCTTATAAGAGTGTCTAGGATTTGTATAAGAATGCGATTTATTTTCTTCAATTTTAAAAAAGGTTTCAGATTTTGAATGTGAGTTTTTTTCTTTTTTATGCCTTTTATGCTTCACTTTTGTTCTTCTTTTTCGATGTTTAATTTTCGATTTTCTATTTCTGGATTTAGTGGAAAATTTGTTTTTCGGTATCGGTTTGTTTTCATCATCAATTTTCTGAAAATGGTTGTATTAGATTACATATTAGAAATTTTATATTTAATAATACAAAATAATTATGAGAGAAAAATAAATACAATTGCTGTTTACCTGTGGATTTCTTGAATAACCAATCGCGTGAGCAATCATTTCCTTGACCTTTTCAATAATATTCCGTCTCAATCGACTTTTCTTCTCAATATGATTTTGTTTTTGATTTTTTTTAGAAACTTCTAAATTCACTGATTCTTTAAGATCTGCTTCATTCTGCTTCTTTCCCATCCTCAGAACTCTGTCCATTAAATGATTATTCTCTTCTTCTTTGATTTCTTCAGAATTGAGTTTATTAATTTCATTCATATTTGTCGTAAGTTTTAATTCTTTAATCGAACTTAATGAAGCAGGACCTACAAGTTCTGCTTTTTCTATAACTGAACGTTTCTTTTCGTGAATGTGATAAATTTTCTCATTTTTCTGTGCTACCTTTTTTACATTAGAATTAATTTTTTTCTTCTTAGAGACACCAATTTTGCCATTCTTGACCATTTGCGATGATATAGACTTTGTAATTTCATGAAGCTTTTTGGTTTCTTGAGATTTTTTATTCTTAGGTGTTTTGAAATGGTGATGAGATTTTTCGTTCCTCAGATGTCTACTGTTTTTATGAGGTTTTCCACCCTCAAGTCCTTTTTTATTTGCATTATGTTTCGGATTTTTAATCTTACTAATAGCTAATAAGGACCTTTCAAAACCTTCTTTATATACGAGATCTTTGTAGTCATTTTCATAATCTTTTTTAATTTTCTCATCATGATCAATATCCTGATTAATTCCAGATTCTCTTTTAATTCTAGAAAATTTATCTAATTCCGGTTTATAAAAGGCTCGAGTTGTTGGTTTCATAATCATTGAAGAAATAGAATTAAGATTAGAACTTTTTTCTAATGGCGTCGGAAAATATTTTTCCTGTGTAACAGTTGTTCTCATACTTTCTATTTTGCTGGGTGGAATTGGAGGTCTCAAAAAGTATATTTTTAGACCATCAGAAGTAGAATCATATTTACTCTTTTTGAGTCTCTTATTCTGAAGTTGATTCAAATTTTGAAGTGATCTTTTTTTTCGTTCAGGATTTCTTTTCCCAACTAAAAAATATAAGAGACTTGTACGAAGAGAAAGGTCATTTAAATGAAATAAAATTGCAAATTAACATTATGGAAAAAATAAAGTAGGTGAGAAAATAATAAAAGAAGAATTACTAAAAATAGCAAAAAAATTTAATAAATCCTTACGAGCCCTTTTTCTTCTTTTAGGATGACTTTCAAAACCTCGAGGAAAAATCTTGGCCTGATTTACTCCACGATCAGTTTTTTCAGGAATTTCATTATTGTTTGGAAATGCAATAGTCAAGCAAGTAGGTTCTTCATTTCTTCTTTTATATCTATAATGTTCTTCATTATTTTTTTTCATTTCGTTATTCTCATCATCCTCGCTGTCTTCATTATATCTTATATTCTTCAGCGCTCCTAGTGATTCTTTCCTAGCACATTTTTTAATCTGAAGGGAACAATTCGAAATTGGATTGGAAGGATATTCCCTATTCCAAATTTTTGTACCACCCAAATGATATTTTTCTAGTCTTTCTGTAGGCCACTGAGGTCCTGGGAGTTTCCTGTACTTCAAATCATTTCTTGACTCAAGGTATTCGTCATTCGAAAGTGCATCACTGAAGTCACCTGGAATCGAAAAAAAAAACTAAAATCAATCCTTCATCAGATGAATATTTTCGATTCCCAATAATTCAAAAAATTCGACTTTTTAATTATACTATATCTTATAATCTTCATAAATCTGAATTCTTTCTCACTCTCGTCATCTTCTCTATTCTCCTTTTTTCTTCTAGTCTTCTTAAAAAAATGAGCATCCTTCTTTACAGGCGAATTTTTGCGAAAAGCTTTTTCAATTCTTTTGAGATATTGATATGCCCTTAGTATATCTTCCTTTAGAATTTCTTGCTTGTGCTTCAGATCTTCTATTTGACCAATCAATTCAATTTCCTTAGAACGAAGTTGCTGCTTTTCTTTAGTTTCTTGTAAAGAATTTTTCGAGTTTGTCAAATCAGATGTTTCAGTGGATGATTTACGTGACATTTTTTCTTTCGATTTCTTTTCAGTTTTCTCTTCGGTTTCTTCTTCATCAATTTCATAATAGGTCCAACCACTACCATCTGGTTCTTCATCATCTTCCTTATCATCATATCCATTATTTCCATCATATCCTTCATCTTCTTCATTCTCACCATCTAGTTTCATTGTCACATACTCGATTTCTTCATAATCATAATCTTCTTCTTTTTCTCCATCTTTATCTTCTTCCCCTTTTCCTGCCTCCTTGGATTCACCTGTTTTAAGAGTAGTAGATTCTTCCTCCTCTGCTACATAATCAGTGAAATCCGAATTCTCATTTCCTGGCTCCTCATCGTCTTCCTCATCTTCATCATATCCTTCATCCTCTTCATGTTCACCATCTGTTTTCTTTGTCACATACTCAATTTCTCTATAATCATGATCTTTTTGTTTTTCTTCATCTTTATTTTCTTCCCCTTCATCTGTCTCCGTTGAGTCACCTGTTTTCAAAGTAGTAGATTCTCCCTTCCCTTCCATATAATCAGTGAAATCGGAATTTTCATCTCCTGGCTCCTTATCCCCTTCATCATATCCTTCATCCTCTTCATCTTCACCATCTGCTTTCATTGTCACATACTTAATTTCTCCATAATCATAATCTTTTTCTTTTTCTTCATATTTATTATCTTTTTCTTCTAAATTTATCGGAGGATGTCTAGAAGTTGCTTTTGTAGGAATTTCTTCTGTAGAAGTTCTTTCTGCTGATGTTTCTCCAGGAGTTATTCCTTCAGAAGTTTTCTCCTCAACCTCTTTGTCCTCTGATTCACCTGTATTAAGAGTAACAGATTCTTCCTCCTCCACATCACGATCAGTAAAATCGAGATTATCATCTCTTGGCTCCTCCTCTGCTTTCTCACCCTCTTCCTCATCATCATTTGCATCCTTATCTTTATCCTCTACTGGACATTTTTTCGCAGGAATCATTTTTGTAAATCTCTCAGTAGGTGGATGTATAGTCGGCACCGTAGAAGCAAGACCTTCAGAAGTACACAAATTCTGGTCCAATGTAGTCTCCGTCTCATAATTATGTTTCATTTCTGATGGCGAAATGTTATTTCCTTTTAGTTCTATCACTAACACTCTTTTTGTTGTTGTCGTTTCTGAAGACTGCTTTAAACAATTCCAAAGCTTCTTCCAAGAGAAATCCCTCTTTCGTCTCTCTGATAAACACTTGTTATTTCCACTCTCAGGAAATTTCGTTTTTTCGGTAGATCCCTCCGTCCATTCATGGTTTTGCAATCTATCAGCATTAGTCATTCCAATCCTATTTCCATTTTCATCAACTGCCCGCTGCCTCACTTTTAAAGTTGTGTCTTCTACTATACATCTTTTTGAATTCTTACTGACTTTTGGCTCATTAGAGTTCCATCCATGAACCTTCAGTTTGAAAGAGGGTGCCTTCTTTTTATAATTTGAATTTGAGTCTTTTTTTAGGACAAGTGAATTTTTAATTTCCTCTGAAGCATTATCACTCACGGTCATCAGCTTCCTGGCTAATCTTTTAGCAGCTTTCTTACCCGAGGGATCTTTTGGACCGGGCGATAAACAGACAACTTTTGTTAAGATATCTTCCTTTCCCCTCTCCTTTCTCTCATCTTCTTCCTCTTCTTCCTTTTTTGCATCCACTTCTTTCGTCTTTCTTGCCTCTTCATTTTCTTTCTTTTCTCTTTCAGATAAAGTCTCACTGACTGTGGAAACTTCTATCTCTTCTTTTACCTTCACCACCTCTTTTTCTTTTTTCTCAAGCCGATTTACTTTCTCTTCGAGTTCCTTTTGCTTGTCCATGATGTCCTCTAACTTTCTCTTTTCCTCCTCTTCTTTTATCTTTTCCTGCTCCAGTCGCAATTCCTTTTCTTTTTCTTTTATCATCTTTTCTACTTCAGCCAGTTCCTTCTCCTTCTTTTCTAGTTCCTTTTGAATTTCCTTCAGCTCTTCTTCAAACTCTTCCTGCTTCTTTTGTTTTTCTAAATCAGCTGCTGAAGTAGGTGTTATGAAAGGAATAGTTCTAATTGGAGAAGTTTCAGTACAAACTGTGGTAGGGATGTATGTTTCAGTAGTTTGAATAGAAGCATCAGCAGTTGTAAGGTCAGTTACAGTAGTAAATATTAATGTTTCAGTAGTACAAATTGTAGTTTCAGTAGTAGCTTCTGGTTTCTCTTCTTTTCTCTTCTCTTTCTTCCATTCCTCTTCCTGTTTCCTCTTCATCATTTCTTCTTCGAGCGTTAATACAGAAATTTTTTTATCAAAAATCTTCTTCTCTTTCTCTTCTAACTTCTTTAAGTCCTCCTCTATTTCATTCTTCTTCTTTATCGCTTCTTCTTCAAGCGTCAATATAGATTTTTCTTTTTCGAAAATATAATTTTCTTTCTCTTCCAACTTCTTTGAATCTCCCTCTATTTCATTCTCCTTCTCTTCTTCCTCCTTCTCCTTACCAAAAAGTGTTGAGCTTTTAGTTGAAGTAACTCCCGATCCTAAACTCATTTTCATTTCCCCTGTACTTTCTGTTTTAGACTTTCCTTCAGTCGTCGTACATTCAGAGCTAGAACAATAATTATCAGTTATGCAATTTCTGGGAAATTATTTTCTCACTATTACTGGAAAGTGTCAAAAAGTTGAAAAAATCTGAGGGATTCAGAACATTTCTGAAATGTAATTTAAGAATGGAGAGGAAGAAGAGGTGTCTCCATTAATATGTAAAAAAATTGTTACTTAATTTTTTGACGCTCCCTTACCTGAATCCGTAAGTGATTTCAGCTAACACTGAAGTTTCATGTTTTGCAGAAGATACTTCTAGTTCAGAACTTTCTTTTGCTGAAGTTCTCAACTGAAATGATGTTTTAGGAAGAGAATAAGGGGTATACTCCTCGATAAATGTATTCGATTTTATTTCCAAGGTTGTAAAATTTTCTGACGTAGGTGGCTCTGATGTAGATGTTTCCGATGAAATATCAATAATTGATGATGATTCTGATGTTAGACTAGGAGCAGATGATGTTCCTAATGTCAAAAGAGTCATAGGTGAAGTCCCCACTTCGGAACCAGAATATGGTTCTGAAGATAATTCTGGAAGAGTTGATATTCCTGCCACCAGTCTAGGAGTGGCTGATGTTTTATTTTCTGCATGTTTCGGAAAAGTAATTTTGAATTCTGTCGTTTTTTTTGTAGCTGTGTTGCCTTCAGATTGTACTTCAGTTGCAGCCTTTAATTTATCTTCTTCATATTCGTACCATATTTCCGTACCCAATGCTTCATGTGCTGCTTCCTCATCATCATCCTCATCGTACGCTTCATTCCCCTCTTCATAATCATAGTCATCATCAAAATTCTTTGTCTTGTTCAGATAGACTTCATCATACACCTCTTCATATTCCCCAGCTTCTCCTGGTTCAGTTGAAGTTTGAGTATTTGGTTCCCCTGTTTCTTGAGCCAGTTTTGTTGTTGATCTTTGTGCTTCGCTGATACTTGATTCGAAATTTGATGTTACCTTCTCTGTTGCACTTTCTGGTACTGAATATTCTGCTTCAAAAACTGATGATTTCCTGTTTTCGAAACATGAGAAATTTAAATGAAATAACATTTTTGGAGAAGTGTTATTTAATTTTTAGATAACGTACATTTCTGCCGTGGAATCTGTTTCAAAACTTGTTAGAAGACCCTCAGTTGTAAAAGTTGATTCTCTAGCTTCTTGTTCTGTAGTTTCTGCCGTGATTTCGACTACTATAGTTGCCTGAGTTGTTGCTGAAATTACGATTTATTTTACTAATGTAGAACAATATATTTTTAGATTCTCAATTAAAGTTTGTATACCTTCAGTCACTTTAGTTGCTTCATTTTCAGCAGCTGTTGAAGTATCGAGTTTATAACTTGTTTCTGAAGACTGAGATGCTTCCGGTGTGACTTCTGACATACTTTCTTCTGAAGTTGGGACTAATTCTTCAGTGGTTCCTATATTTTGCAAGGACTCAGTGATTCTGAAAATTTTAGTCAATTCAATTTCTTCAACAACTGTGGCAGATTGCTCAGCAGTAGTTTCAGAAGATGAAGTTATTTCAGCTGAATTTGAACTGTATTTTTCAGTCTCACCTTCATCAACTGTTGTTGAAAACTGAGAAGCAGCTTCTGCAGTTGTTCCAGTTAAAAATTCTGAAATGTTGTTGAATATCTCAGCTTCTTCAATTGCTGTAAATCCTGAAGTGGATGTGTCTTCAGGAACAGAGCTCATGTTGAAAGCAATTAATTTCTTAAAAGAAGAGTCTTCTGCAGCATCAGAAGTTACTTCTTCCGTTTTTTGCGATAAGATCTCACTAGCTTCTATTACGTCAGCAGTAGTTTGTTCTTTAATAGTGGAGCTGCTTTCTGTGACTTCAGATGTTTCTGTTCGTGCAACTGTACTTTCAGATGTTGCAATCAAAGTTGTTTCATCGACTGTAATTTCAAAATTTGCATTTTTAGCTGATCCAGTGCCTGCAGCTTCAGTAATTTCACTATTTTCTCCAGTGGTAGTGACTGTTCCTTCTATAACGAAAAACGTTTCTTCCACAGGCTCTGATGTTCCTTCTACAGCTTCGGTCGTTACTTCTACAATCTTCGAAGATTCCTGTACATCTTCTGATGTTTCTCCCACAGGACTAGATGTTGTTTTTGCAGCCTTAGTTGTTTCTTTGACAACTTCAGTGGTTTTTATTACAGCCTCCTCTTCAGTTATTTCTTCTGCAGCTTCTGATGTTTTTTTTACAGCTCGAGTTGTCTTTTCTGGAGCCTCAGTTGCTTCTTTTACAGCCTCTGATGTGTCTTTTATGCCTTCAGTTGTTTTTTCTACTGTCTCTGGTATTTCTTCCACAGAACTGAATGTTATTTCTTCTAATGTTTCTTGAATATTTTCAGTGATCGTTCCAACAGGGCTAGTTGTTATTTTTTCATCCTCAGTTGTTTCTTCTGTATCCTCTAATGTTTCTTCTGTAGTGATTGATATTCCTTTTTCAGCTTCAGTTATTTCTTCTAAAGAAGATGATGTTTCTTCTTCAGAACTTGATGTCAGTTTCCCAACTTCAGCAGTTTCTTCAACAGCCCCTGATTCTTCCTTCATGCCTTCAGTTGTTTTTTCTACAGTCACTGGTAATTCTACTACAGAACTAGATGGTACTTCTGTAGCATCAGTTGTTTTTTCTACAGTTTCTGATGTTTCTTCTACAGTTTCAGTTATTTCTTCTAAAGCCTTTGAGGTTGCCTTGACAGAACTTGAGGTTTCTTTTGCAGCCACAGTTGTTTCTCGTAAAGTCTTGGTAGATGAAGCTTCTGAAAATATTCCTTCGGTTGTTAATTGCATCATAGAACTTTTGGTAGCTTCTGTAGTGACTTCAGTTGTCAATGTTATTTCAGTAGATGTAAGAATGGTCTCTTCTTCTGAAGTTTCATCTTCAGTCATAGCCTCAATTTTATTTTCAGTTGCACTTTCTATTTTCTGAGTTGGAGTAAGTGTATCTTCATAATCTGTCAAATACGTCCAAAAATCTGAAACCGCTTTCTCTTCTTCATATTCTACTCCTTCTTCATAATCATCTGAATATTTTTCAGTCGTCAATAAACTCTCATCTGTGTAGTACTCAACATTATCTTTGTAATCGTAATCTTCAGTAGAAGGACCAACGGTGTTTTTACTTGTAGTTGTAGCCTGAGAGAGCTGTTCTGCTTGGTCTAAAATATCTAGCACATTCTGATAACTTGCAACTTGATCCCAGTTTTTACCTGTTACCATATTTTCTTCATTATTATTAGTTATAGCTTCAGTTGTAACTTTAGTTTTAATCTGAGTCATAACATCAGTTTTAGACAATTTCACTTCTGGTTTATTTGAGGCGCTCGAATTTCCCTTAGGCCTGGAAAAAATTTTTTTTTAAAGATAATAGAATAAATTTGATCTGTGAAAATTTTAAAAGCATGATTTTTCAAGTTACTTCATAGAGTCTAGGCGTATTTTCCCAAATTCGGTTTTAGTTTCTTCCAACCCTGAAAGAGATTGAAGTCTTCTACCCAATCTTATATATCCTGGTTCCTCATACTTTTCCTCATCGGATTGATCACTGTCTTCTGGAGAATCTTCTAATATAGATATTTTCACTCCATTACTTAAATCTTTACCTTCATTGAAATCATTTCCCTCTAAATATTGTCTCTTCTTAATTGGAAGATTTGCTTTAACTCTATCAATAGAGTTATCTAATTTCAAATTGTTCCTAACTCTAAACGAAGATTCTGGAATTTTTTTCACAGCTTTCTTCAATTTCTTATCGGACAGCTTCCCTGCTTCTAGATTATTTCGCATGAAATACAATTCCTCTGCCAATTTTCGTCCAGATTGAGGAGGGTCTAAATTGCTCTTATTCTCGTGTTTGCTTTTTGTTTTCATTTTAGTTCTTTTATAGATATTTTTTTCAGGAACAGAAAAAGTTGACTTTACTCTTCGGTGTTTCATTTTATTCTTATCCTTTCTCTTCTTCTTTGAATTCTTCTTTCCTTTTGAATGTTTCTTTCGCTTTTTTGAAGATTTGGTTTTCAAATCCGAAGTGCTCAATTTTGGGTTGCTTTTCATCTCCTTTACATGTTTATCCCCTTTCTTTTTTTTAGAATATTTAGAAGCAAAATCAGATCTCTTTATCTGTTTGAGCGCACCGCCCTTGCTAATTTTTCCTGGTAAAAGGTGTTCTCTTCGTTCAATATGCTTTGAATTAACATCTATTATTGGCTCAGACACTTGTTTAGAAGTTTCTTGATTGACTACGAATTTGACTTCTTTGATATTCTTATCTGTTTCCGTAGTATCATGATCAATTTTTTCCCCTTTTATATTTGAGCTTACTTCCCATTTTTTACTTTTCTTTCCCGATCGATTTCCTGGTCCAAAAATTGAAAATAAACCTCCTTTTTCCTCTGGTTGAATATTTTCATGGATCATCCACCTCGGTTGATTTTTAACTTGACCTGGCTCAGATGCACCTGCAATAGGAGCAACATCTGGGAAAGCAATCTTCTTTCGATAATCTTCTTTAACTTCAATATTATCTAATCTTGAACTTTCTAAATTCGATTTTTTACTATCTATGTTACTAGCACCTTGATATGCTTTTTCATCCATGTTTCCAATATCTTTGTTCCCACCTAAAAATTCTTTTTCAAGTTGATAATCATCAACATTTTCATGATTATCATCATCGTTGTAGATGTCGCTATTACCATTTTCAGAATCAGTTTCATATTCAGGGTTCGATCTTTTACGGATGACTTTAGTGAACAAATCTTTTGACGTGTCAGTACTAAATTTTTTCTGTTTTTTCATGACGTCAGTTATGTTTCTCCTTCTATATTTTAAATCAATTATTTTTTCATTTATACCGTTTGGATCGAAATCCATGAAACAATTTTCCTCAGTAGATGAAAAATTTTGCAATTGAAGGAATGACGAATTTGAATCCCGTTGGAATTTAGGTTCTAGATTATGGGAATGAGATAAATTACCATCAATCGAAAATTGATCTTTGGATGATGGGTTTCTTTCATGTGCAAGATTTTCTAATTCAGAAAAGAAGTTTGTAACGTTAATATCTGCTACTGGTTGTAAAATCTTTACCACTTCTCCTGAAGTGATATCTTCTAAATGAAAAGAACTGCCAATCTTGGAATCTTGATTGTGGTTGGGGAAATTATCCAAATTTGAAAATGAAACATTGATCTTCAGTGATCCATCTTGAAAAAATTTGTCTGCTTCTGAAGTTGATGAATCTGTACTACTTCGAGATGAAGGTACTTTTATTTTCTGCATTTCTAATTTTATTGTAACATCTTCAGAAGCTGATAAATTTTTTTCTCCATCTGCTCCTTGCGATGAAGTGGTTTGCAGAAATATTCCAGTTTCTTTTTCAATTTCGGAAAGAAAATTTTCCTCGGAAGGTGGTGTTGATTGGATCCAATTATTTTTCTTAGAAATTTCATTCACAGAATCTATTTTAGTTCTAATGGTAGTATTTGAAGAACTTTTAGCAATATGTACTCCTCCTCTTAAGAAATGGATAATGTCATTACTGTCGGATAGATCATACTCATTTTCCAGGTATTGATGATTATTCTGATAAACTGGTTCTAAACAACCATGTCTATTTGAGGAAGATATCTTCGACTTGAAGCTACACTTTTTGGATTCAGTTCGACTAATATGTACAGTTGTAGGTGGATCAAGCCTAAAAATAAAAATAATTTAAGAAAAACATACTACTACTTATTGTGATTTTTATTTTATTTTATATGATAGCAAAATTTGATACCTCAAACCTGGAGATGTTGACCAATTATGTGTTTCTTTAACTTCTGGTTTCATAGTAATAGATTCTTTCATAAAGATTTCTTTAATTGAGTTGAAAGTGGTGAAAGTGAGCGTGGTAGCTACTAGTTCTTGTTTATCAGAAATTCTATCCGGAACCATGTCTTCAATTGTACTTATTTTTGGAAAATCATTATCTTTTGTTGGCGATTTCAGATCTGTTTTTGCCCCTTTCAGTTGATTTGAAGCATCAGTTGAGTTGTCTTTAATTTTTCTGCTCTTATCTGATTTAAGATTAGTTGTTTTGTCTGATTTGTCCCCAGTTGATTTTGCAACAGTAGTTGGTTCAGGAAAAAAAATGTCTTCTAGTTCTTTATCTTGGTCTAGAGTATTTCCATCTGCTAGAAAAGATGATTTGAAAATTGCAGAAGATTTAGACTTATCATCCAGATCTAGAGAATGTTCATCTCTTGTCGGCTCTCTTTTAACTCTTGTCAGTTTTTTCTTTTTCCTTAGGGAATCACCCAATTCAGTTTCTCGTAGAGCTTCTTGATTCTTATGTTTACCACTCGTCAAGTTTTCATTCACCTTCTTTATAGTAGAAATTAATTTCTGTAGTTGATCATTCAGAGGTTCTATCATTGCAGAAAATGATATTTTTTTAACTCCATTAGGAACAACACCATTTGAAACAACATTGCCAGGAACAACAGCATCTTCCCTATTTGCATCTCCTAAATCATTACTTGATTCGTTAGAACTATCCGAAAGAAGAGGAACTGTTCTAATTATGCTTAGATTATTTTTAGCTGAAAGAAGTGAAAAGTCATTCAAATTTGGTAAAGGGTTTTCGTAGATATTTCCCAGATAGGGTCCCTGGAAAGGAGGAGCTTGCAAATTTCCAAGTTCCTGATTCATGGTCTGATTGAAATAATTTGGATTCATCGAATTTGGTTTGTAGATGTTAACACCATTGTAGGGGTATCCATTTTCTAAGATTGGGTTCACGAAATTAGTAGATGATTCTGGAAAACCCTGTGATACAATGTTGTATGATGGGTTTAAAAGAGGTGCATTATCTAATAATCCTGAAGAATAAGGACTAAAGGATGATAAATCATTTGATAGATCAAGAGAGTTTGAATTTATTCCTGATAATGGTTGATTGAAACCGTAGAGACAGTTCGGTTCGAGACTGTTATCATTGAACTGATTAATATTCTCTCCATTTAACCGATTTAGATTCTGGACAGACAACTGATTGAGATCCCCATTATTGGATGAACTTCGCAGAAATCGTTTTCCAATGTTCCTAACCTTATGGTGAGGATGAGCCTTATGAGATAACATAGCAGAAGTTTCATCAAGATTATTTCCCTTTTGTTCTGATTCACGAAACTTATTTAAATGATCGTTAGTTTTTAATTGACCATTATTATCTGAATTTTTAGGTATCACTAAATGTTGGCTTCCTCTAGGTTGAGCTTTGTCAACATCTTCTTTTAGAACATACAGATTTTGAGATATAGGCATCAATTGGACACCCCTTCTATATTTTTGATTCTGAAGATTATTATTAACTACTGGAGCTTGAATTAAAGGAGCATTTCCTAATAAAGGGTTACGATTTTTATAAGGGATCTTGTAATAATTATACGAGGAGGGCCAGAATGGATGCTGACCTCTTTGTTGTAAGAGGAATTGCTGAAGAGGAAGATTGTAATTTGAAATTGGATTTTTCAGATTATTGACACGACTAAGATTACGTTTACTAATTAGACTAGGATTATTGTTTCTTAAATTAGAATTAAAAATCGCAGAATCGAGGTATCCTAAATTAATAACATTTCCATAACTACTAATAACAGATGGGGATTCCTGAAAAACTGGATTATTCTTTGAACTTTTATTCAGATTTTTAAAATTTTTTCCAGGTAGGGGATTCGAAAGTGAATTTTCTCCTAACAATGCTGAATTCTCAAGTTTTTGGACTCCTAAATCAGGAACGTGATTTCCTTCTGGGAATGTTGGGTTATTCTGGTGGTTCTCGAAAATGGAATTGTTCTCACCATTTTTGTTATTGTTTCCAGCATCCAATATAAAATTCCTTTCAGAATCTACTACTTTGAAATCAGATTTTGGATTAGGAATATTTGGAGTACCTTGAACTTGAGACTTTCCTGATGAACTTGAAGATACACTATCTTGAGATGGAAATGAGGGTGCCACATCTTCCAGCAGGGAAACCTGATTTCCAGAATTGTCAGGTCTAGCAACTTGATCAGAATTCTGAAGATATTCCTGATGACCATTGTTCAAAAGGTTTCTCGAATTTAAATTTACAGAATCAGATAGAGAAGCTTCATCCTCTTGATTTTCCAAAACCTTGTCTTGATTGGTTTGGAGAACCTGACCCTGATCATTTAAAGGTGATGGTTCTTGAACTTGCCAAACAAGCTTAGGATTGTTCATCAAAAATTGATCTTGAGTTTGAACTTTGTCATCAATTTTGGGTTCCTTTTTTTCTGGTGATTGGTTTTTTAGCCTTAAAACAGAATCTTCATTAATCCCATGAGAAGTTTTTTTTCCTGCAGATTTTTGAGCCTCTTCATCTCCAACTGATCTAATTATTTGACGGCTTTGAACTCTGGATGGAATTCTTCTGTTCTTTTTTCTTGATTGATTTCTGAATCTACTTTTTCTGGATCTAGGTTTTGATGAATAACCAATCTCTCTTTTCTCTCGAAGACCTTTTTGGTCCATCAAGGTTGTTTCAAAAATGGATTCTAATTTTAAAGTTCTTTCTGATGTTGAAGTATTTTCTAAATCGAATTCTGGTATCAAAACTTCACCCAGTCGCTCATTCTTTTTACTATCGAAATTCTGGTCCCCACTTTCGTTTGACTTTCTCGCTCTGAACTTATAAAATTCAGAACTGACATCATCAAATTTCAAGGATGAATACTTTTCATACGATTTTTGAGGATTCTTTTCTAAAAATGAACTATCAGATAAAATTTCACGGGACCTAAATGAACTAAAATTAAGGTATAATTTTTGACAACCAGGAGGTCTGAGAAAATCATCCTGATTAAATCTCTCTAAGTTGATATCAGACTCTGGAAATTTTTTTTTCTTTTTGATCAACCTTTCAGTTTTTGAACATCCTTGCTTGAGTTTTTGATCCTTTCTATTACTATACCTTGTGATAAGAGGGGTTTCAAAATTTTTCGCAGAATACTCACTAGATGACCTTTTTTCCTGATTTTTAGTTAAACTCTTCGGCACGGTATTAGAATCTTTAAACAAGGGGTAATCTTGATTGTCAAGTTCAAATTGATTTTTGTGATTGCGAATAAAAAACGATTTACTCTGTCCTCTTGTAAAGTGCATTATAATATAGAACACGCTGAAAATAAAATTTAAAAAATAAAGAATCGAAATATTTCACAATGTTTCTTTAAGAATTATTTAACAAATATATTATGAATCACTTTTATATCTTCAAACTTTTATTTAATAAATGAATTATATTCGACAGGAAATAAATTAGAATAATTTGAAATTATTTATTAGAAAATTGATTTATGTTCGATCAAATCCTTAAAACTATAGGAAAATATCCCATAATTTTGTCATAATTATCATGTCAATAATAAATTTCACTATAACAAAAATAACCTTGAAAAAAATTTTGTAAGCATACAAAATTACCTGTATATTACGTTATATCGCATTTGCTTGAAGAGCTGTTATCAATCATCATATTAAATGTCGATGATAGCCTCACATGAAATATTTTTCTCTGTATAAATATATTGATGTCCTCTAAATATCTTCTGCGGTTTATTTTGGCTTCCAATCGAGGAAAGTGGGTGATAACGGCTCCCGTAAAAATGATCATTAAAATTGTACAACTAATCAAAACCTCTTTTTTAGATACATTATATAAGTGTTTTTATCGTTTTTATCGAAAAATAAATATTAAAATTATTCAACTGACGCCAGTATTTTGACGTTGACAGAAAACGTCACTTGTTTCTTCAAATTTTATCTAATGAATGTAGCAAAAACATAAGGTTGTGTGAATTTAAATTTAAATTGCAAGTAACTCGAATTCTTAGCTTGTCATTGAAAATAATTTTCAGAAATAATAAAGTGGTACTCATATTTATCTTTAGTGAACTTAGAAACAAGGTAAATGTTTGAATTTGATAAAAATGTTATCTTTATGATAAAGATGTATTTTTTGATACTATAAGAATGATTTAAAAGAAAATGAAAACCGTTTTTGTTGATGAATCTATTTTTGCACTCAAATGATGTTGAATAAAAAGATTTTCAGATTTTTATGGCATGTTCTTATATTAATAAATATATTACATTTGTTTTATAAAATACAGTATTTTTTACAAAAAGAATGGTTTCTAATACTTATACTTATAAAATAGTCTTCTCTATTGTGTTCTTTGATTCGGATATTTTGCTCTTCATCCTTATAATAATTATTTTAAATATCTTCTGAGAAAATTCATTTCATCTTCAAAAGTTCGCGATATTATTAAGAAATAAACTGTGAGTTGACTAATCTTCTTTATCTGGAAGCAGAGAATATAAATAATTAATGAGTAAATTAAAATTTTATAGAATTAAATCCATTTTGGTAAGCGGAAAGGTCTGAATTTGAAACGATAAATTGAAGACCTGAGGGAGGGTAGAAAATGGAAGTGATTGAAAGGGTGGAAGGGAGATAAGTTTTCAACAAAGAAGATTAATTTTATACCAAAAAAGACGAATTTTCAACAAAGTACATGAATTTTCAACCAAATAGTTAAATTCACCCAAAAAACAGGAACTTCCAAGAAAATGGTTGAACCCTCAACCAAAAAAGATTGATTTTCAACGACACAGTTGCATTTTTAATCAAAAACATGAAATTTTGACCAAAAGAGATGAATCCTAAAAACAAAGACACAATTTTTTTAACAAAAGAGTTGAATTTTCAACTAAGGAAGATCAAATTTTGACCCAAAAAGACGAATTATCGACCAAATAAAAAAATGTTAACCAAACAGTTGATTTTTTTACCTTTATTGGATGGTAATGGAAATACAGGTAGTGACGTAACTACTGTGAAGCGAAACCCCGCATTGCGGGAGGGGCTCTTCTTGCGAGGGGCCTCTTAAGCTGAGCAGCGAATATCTATTCATCCTAGTCTATCTAGTCATCCACAAATTACGCAAAACGATTTTTTTGGGGGGGGGGGGATAAGATCTTATGTAAGAAAAATTGTTACTAAAAAAAATAATAAATCCACAGATATTACAACATGATGAAATATCCAGCAGAAAATCGATCTGTTAGACCAAAAGTGAATTTTCTCTTGAAGAAAATGCGTAATTTATTGCATTATGAATTTTTTAATAATGCTAAGATATTTAACTTCAAACGCTTCAAGTCCTTGGAATTTCTAGAGAAAGTGTTACTTTTTCAACAAAATAGATGATTTTTTATCCAAATAGATGAATTTTTAACTAAAATGACATGTTTTCAACAAAGAAGATTAATTTTATACCAAAAAAGACGAATTTTCAACAAAGTACATGAATTTCAAACCAAATAGTTAAATTCACCCAAAAAACAGGAACTTCCAAGAAAATGGTTGAATCCTCAACCAAAAAAGATTGATTTTCAACGACACAGTTGTATTTTCAATCAAAAACATGAAATTTTGACCAGAAGAGATGAATCCTAAAAACAAAGACACAAATTTTTTAACGAAAGAGTTGAATTTTCAACCAAGGAAGATCAAATTTTGACCCAAAAAGACGAATTATCAACAAAATAAAAAAATGTTAACCAAACAGTTGATTTTTTTACTAGAAAAGGTTAATTTTTAACAACAAAAAGACACGAATTTTCTATAAAATAGTTACATTTTCAACGCAAAACATGAATTTTCAAATTAGCAAGACGAATTTTCAACAAAAGTGTCGAATTTTCAACCAAGAAAGGTTTTCCAGACAATTAAAAAAAATTATAAAAAGTGTTGAATTTTCAGACCAAAAACACGATTTTCCTACAAAAAAGTTGAACTTTCAACAAAAGAAGGACTTTTTAACATAATTGTTTAAGTTTCAACAAAATTATTAAATTTTTAAACAAAAAGATGAAAATGATTTTTTAAAAAACTAGTTCCACTTTCAACCAAGTCTTTGAATTCCTAACCAAACAAGATGAATTCCCAACAAAAAATGTTATATGTATAGTATTTGATACTGCAACCGAAGAAGATTTCAATTTCAATTCTAAAATAGATGAATTCAACCAAGAAAGACGAATTTCAACAAAATAGTTGAGTCTCCAACTCAAACAGATTAATTTTTAAAAAATGATGACTTTCTAAAGAAAAATAATTGAATTTGAAACCAAATAATTAAATTTTCAACTGTAAAAGACGAACTTCCAACCAAGAAGATTAATTTCTAACAAAATATCTCAATTTTCAACCAAAGAAATGAATCTTCATTTGAAAGATGAATCTTCATCCAAAAAAGATGAATTTTCAATAAAGTAATTGAAATTATAACTGGAACAGATGAATTTACAATCATACAGTTGCATTTTTAACTAAGAACCAATTTTCAATGAAATATTTGAATTTTCAAACAAAGACTTGAACTTTCAACTAAAATGATGAATTTTCGACCAACAAAATGAATTTTTGACAATGTAGTTCAATTTTCAAGCGAGTAGTTGAATTTTAAAGCAAAAGAGATGATTTTTCAACGAAAAACGTGATAGTTCATATTTGTATTTAAAACGATTTTAATTTTAAATAGAAGAAAGTTGAGGGTGTACTTCCGAGAAGCGCATACTTCCGACTAACTTGAAACTCCATATACTCGTATCTATGTATTCTGACGCGTTGATCACGAATATGAGAGTGAAAATAGACACAAATTCGATTTCCATGGTGAAAACCATGAAAAACCCATGAAAATCATGATTTTTTGCGTTTACCAGTAACTATCAGTCGTAGAGTAAAAATGTATTGTATATGAAATATGTATTTTTTAAAGACCTACAACTGTTATTCAGAAGATTTTCGGGAGTTTTAATTATTTACTAAGATCAAAGCGAAAAACCATTATTTTCATGGGTTTTTTTTATGTCTTTCACCATGAAAGTGGAATTTGCGCCTATTTTCACTATTATTTTCGTGATCAGCGCATCAAAATACATAAGTATACGTAGTTTCAAATTAATCGGAGGTATGCGCTTTTCGGAAGTATATCCAAAGTTAAATCTAACCAAAAAAGACGAATTTTGCAACAAAATCGTTGAATCATCAACCAAAACCGATTAATTTCCTACCAAACATTTGCATTTTCATCCAAAAAGACGAAATTTCTACCAAAGGAGATGAATTTTCAAACTAGAATATATAATTATATTTTATTATAGTATAATAACTCAAAATACAATAGTAGATTTTTCGACCAAGAAGAATAAACTTGCGAAAAAAATAGTTGGATTTTCTTATTGGGTTCTATTGATTCAGTTTGCATTCGTTGAAAGCGAGGAAAAGGACAAGAGAGGATTTAAAAATTTCGGAAAAATACCTTACGTAATTTGTGGATGACCCCTAAGATTTTATTCTTGAATTTATTCGCGAATTTTCTCCACTACTACGCAATTTATAGCTCGGACCTTCTCTTGAAATAGGACAATACTTTGTATTATACAAACTGCTCTTTTTTTTTAAAGGGCCACCTAAAAAATTTTGCAGGGGGCCTCCATGTTTACAGTTAAGCCACTGACTTCAGGTATTACGGTGGGGTTTGAAAACGACAAGAGGAATTGAATGCAAGGAGAAAAAGGAGAGAAATGCAAACGGAGAGAAATGTGTCAGGGTTAAAAAACAAGGACAAAGGATTTATGGAGTATTTGCGAAAATGGGATGTGATAATGATGAGCGAAACGTGGATGGGTGAGAATGAGTGGAATGGCGTGAAAAGAATTTCACCGAATGAATATGTGTAGGAGATGCAGGCAACAAGAAAGGATCATGTAAAAGAGAGAGTTACGGGTGCCATGGTGTCAGATTTAAGAAGGAAAATGGTGGTAGAGGGAGAAAAGTGAAAAGAATGCGGAGGGAAAAGACGGAACAATTGTGAGAAGAATAAAGTAGGAAAAGTAGTTGTGGCGGTTGTATGTGTGTATAGGAGAAGAGAAGGAAGGAAGGCAAGGGCATAAATGAAGAAATCGGGATGGGAGAGTGGACGGAGTATTTCCAAAGTCTATTAGGGCGCGTGGAAAATAAGTTAAACGGTGAAGTAAGAATGACGCTAGCAGGGGACGAGGACAGTGGAAATGAGATTAGTAAGAAAAAAGTGAATGAGGCAGTTGCAAGGCTGAAAAGAAACAAAGCGACGGGTGAGGATGGCTTGGAGATTGAAGCACTGAAATATGGTGGAGAAGGAGTAGAAGAAGAGATGTGGAGGATTCAAAATAAGGTTTGGAGAGGCGAAGAGAAATGGATCCCTGGCACTTCGGAGACCGCACAATGCTTTACGGCTCGATTCGTCAACATTTTTATAACTTAATTTTAGGCTGACTCGTTTCGATTTTCATTTTTATTGTATGTACCGCCTAATTGGTATCAACATCGTCGATGGACAACGAGGGACATCGAGAATTGAAGGACATCAGGACATTTAACTCGGAAAACCACTTCTACGTAAGTGAGACAGAATTCAATTAGTCGCGCCATTGCCCTCCATCTTTCATTGCTGCCAACCTAACATCCCTAACCTTTCCAGGTCAATCATTGTTGAGATTTTGAAAGCCCGAATTGCTCTGAAGAAGCTACTAGGTTCTACAAACTCCTCTACCTGGCGCAAAACTCTACAAGGACACTGGATGTGAAAAGATTTCGTCGTCGATACCCGCTATACGTGAGGTAGTAGCTCTATAGCCCAGACCCGTAGTACGTGTTTTACCGCATTGTTAGTATAGCAAGATTCTTGTCAATAGTTACCGATGAGCTTATGAATCAATGTTGGGTATGAATCTTGTACGGAGGGTAAAGACTTCGATTTATATTTAAATTATTAAAGGCGCATGGAATTAATGTATTTGAATTGTAACTCCAAGGCGATGGCAGCGCTCCCGATATCTGTCCTCCAATCACAGTTTAGCCTCCCTTACGTATCCCAATAGAAAAGACCAGGATTGTGTCCAATAAGAACCGAGTATTGGCTTTGAGGAGAATACCGACTTTATGAGCGGAATTTCAGTTCGAGATTCGCTCTCTTTTTTTTGCGGAATTCGAAGTGATCAGTACGTTACGTAATCGCTCTTTAAAGTTTCAAGAAAGAAAAAAGTTGGACACAGCTCTGATTCCCTTCCTGGAGACGATCAACATCGCACCCAGAAATCCTTTTCCCGAGGAGGACGAGTTCCATTTGTTTGTTAAACGAATCAGCCCGGTATGTGTCACACCAATTTTTGTGGTTTAGTGTGAAATCCTCAGCCCTTTTTCCCTTTTGATTTGTGCCTCAAGGCAACTGAATAATTCTTGTAGTTGACCAAGAAAGTCCCGAAATTTCGTTTGTTGTCGACCAAGAAAGTCTCATAAAGTTTCTGTTGACCAAGAGAGTCCTGAAATCAAAAATAATTTTTGAATTTGATCAAGAAAGTCTACGATGCTGCGAGATTTCCCACGACTGGTCACTTTTTCGAATATCATGAGTATTCGAAATTCGTTGTTTTAAACTGCCTTTCTGAATTTTTAAATAAATTATTTTCTTTTTGGTAACAATATTTGTATTGCCCTTGTCTGGTTGCACTCCAAAATTGAGCCCCCAATATTTTGTTGTTCCCTGAAATTATCGCAACTCAAATTAAGTAAATTATTCCTTCTTTCCTTGAATAGTGGTCGAACCCTCCTCCCCTCCTTATTTTTGTGAAACCAATTAGTCGTCTTGATCCTAACTTCAATTCTCGAGCACGTGGAATATCGAGAAAAGAATTGATTTTGGTGAATTTGAGAAATATTTTGATTTGTAAAACCACGGCGTTACGAAAAATGTGTAAAATTTAAGAAAAATGTTTATGTTAATTTCCCTCAGTAATTCAGAATTGTTATTCGAGAGTCAAAATTTATTTCGAAAAGATACTGTGAACAAAAATAAGCCTTTGTTTGAATTCAATAAATCAGATTTGTTAATTGCCATTTTCAGTGATCGAGTTATTATTTGTAATGTTAATGAACCTTTTTCCTCTGCGAACCATCCCCTCTACCGCTTTCGTAAGTCATTGAGCCAGCCAGATTTAGATATAAATTCGTACCGGTGCATCGTAACCTCACTATTGTCGTTTTGCTGAGATAACTTTAGAATCTGAAATCCAGAATTCTAATAATTTTTGGTTTCAATTGAGATTTCGCTCAATTCGTCGTTAGTTTGTTGTTTTTGAACCAAGAAAGGTTTGCCACCCTGCATGACTTGTTGTTTCAAATCAAATTCGAGGTTACGGTGCCGAAGATATATTATTCTTTTTTCCCACAAGAAGGGAATAATATTATAAAGGATATAGGAATATAAAGCTATTATGCTCATGTCAGTAGGCTATAAAATTTACGCGCAAGTGCTTAGAAACAGGCTGGAAAGACAGGTGGAAGTAAATAAGAGTATACCACACAACCGAACGGGTCTTAGGAAAGGAATGGGGACCACAGATAACATTTAAGTGCTTAATTTTCTAGTCAGTAGGGACTTAAGGCGAAAGAAAGGGAAACTAGTTGCACTGTTTATGGATTTTAAAGCAGCATTTCACTCCGGAAACAGGAGGGGGCTATGGAAGTCCATGAGAAAGAGGAAAGTAGATAAAGGTTCAGTAGAGAGGATGAAAGAGATATTTCTGGGGACTAAGATAAGGGTTAAAATAGGAAGAAAGAAAGGAGAGAAATTCTAGACAGGAAGGGAACCGAGGCAAGGGTACCCGTTGAGTCCTCCTCTGTTCAGTGTTCTATTGTCAGACTTGGAGCAAATGGACAGAAAATGAAAAGGGGGGAACAATATTGGAAACAAGCAAACTGTTTTCGTCAGCATACGCAGACGATGTAGTTCTAATAGCGGATGGTGAAACAGGGATTGGTCTGATAATGAGAGCGTTCGAAGAGTATGTGAGAGAAAAAGATTTAAGAGTCAATTTGATTAAAGCTAATCAAAAGTGGAGTATAGTACGAATGGAAGATGGATAGCAAGGTGGTGAAGTTGGCAGAGGAGTTCTGCTACCTAGGATTCTGGTTTGAAGCAGGAGAAGGAAACGAGCTCAAGGTGAGAAAGAGTTTGGAACGTGCGAGTAATGTAATAGGACAAGTGTGGGGTATAGGGAAGAGAAGGTTCAAGGACGACTGGAGGATGTTAGTGGATATTCGACGTATTAATGTGATCAGTGTTAAGTTATGTATTGAAAATTTAGGGATGGATGGAGCATAAGAGTATGGAAAGTCTGCATGAGAGATTTCTGAGATGGGTCATGGGGGTGAGTTGGAGCTACCCAAGTAATAGCTTGAGGAAAGAAATAGAACAAGAGGGGGGAGCAAGATTGCCCAAGCGTGTGTCCGGGAGATTATGGACGAAGAAAGAAAGGGTAACGTGGGAAGTTCCAAATGGGATGAAGAGAGATGCGAAATGAGATTGGAATGTAGTATGCAAGTGGGGGGTAGAGAATTTCAGGTAAAAGAGGCAGCAACAAGGGCAAGGCAAGGAAAGGAAAGATGAGGGAAAATCTCAGAGTCCAGGTGAAACAGCTGATATATGATGGCGAAGAGACGAAGGGGGAGGGGAGAATATGGAAGAGAGAATAAAGTGGATTCTGAATGGGAATGGTCAGGGTGAGAAATGGATGGAAAAGCTGAAAGAGTTGAGAGAGAGAGGAAGAGAGAACTAGTTGGACGAGATAGGAAAAAGCCAAAAAATGACTCGTAAGAGAGAAGAGTAATAGGTCCGTTCCGCTAGCACCTCCACAATGGAATTTGAACATTTTTTCATGCCCGAATTTCGGGCTATTTTTGGGCACCTATCCCGATTTTTGGGCTCTTTTATTTTTCTCGAAAAACAGACATCTGGGTAGAGGTTCTAGCCGCTAGCACCTCCACTACAGTAAATTTGAGAAATTGAAAAAATCAAACACACCAGAATTTTGGGCTATTTTTGGGCTTTCAAAAACTGTGAAAATTAATGTTCAAGAAAACACCACTGTCATCAAAAAACTTCCCTTAAAACTGAATATGCTCTACACATAAATATGATCATATCGGAATTTTAGGCTATTCTTGGACACGAATGCCGATTTTCGGGCTCCTTTATTCCTTCTCAAAAAAACCAATATTTGGGTGGAGGTGTCAAATTCTGAAAAAGATTATTTTTTGGCACAGTCATATCGACGTGGCACAGGGGGGTTAGTTTCTATCGTCAAGAGCTGGAGCCCAAAAATTGATAAGGGTCTCGTATTTTTGGGCTCTCCCAAAATACTAACCTCAATTTTTGGGCTCCAGCTCTTGACGTTAGAAACCAACCCCCCTGTACCACGTCGATATGACTGTGCTAAAAAATAATCTTTTTCAGAATTTTACAGTGCCAATAAAGGTCTCGTATATTTGAGCTCTCCCAAAATACTAACCTCAATTTTTGAGCTCCAGATCTTGACGTTAGAAACTAACCCCCCTGTACCACGTCGATATGACTGTGCCGAAAAATAACCTTTTTCAGAATTTTACATTGTCAACGGACATTATGAAATTCACACTAATTTGAAAATTTTTGGGCTGCTTTACTTGAAGGCAGCTAGGATGGAGTTTGCTAAACGTGGTAGGGGTGGTTTCTTGGGTATGTTGATTATTACTGTAGGGTTGGCGATATCTACTAGTGTCATGTGAAAGTGACTGGTATGATTATTTTCTTTTTGAAATTTTTTTGTCTGTTTATTTGGAGGCATCTGAGATGGGGCTCGCTAAATGTGGTAGGGGTGGTTTTTCAGGGTTGCTGATTATTACTGTGGGTCGGAGACTTATACTGGTGTCTTGCGAATGTGACTATTGTGATTATTTTTTATTTGAAATCTTTCTGCTGTTCTTGTGAAGCCCGAAAGAACCATTAACATCTGACTTACAGTTTTCTGGGTTCAATATTTAATTTTCCAATTAGTGGTAAGTTTGTAACGGTTTTTTAGTGTTTGGTGTTAATTTTGTAAAATTAGTTTTGGGTGTCTTGGAGAGTTCAAAAATATCCCAAAATTTTGATATGCTCATATTTATGTCTGGTGCACATTCAATTTAAGAGTAGTTTTTTTATAATAGGGGTGTTCTTTTGGAAATTAATTTTTTTGGTTTTCGATAGCCCAAAAAACCCCAAAATTCGGGTGTGTTTGATTTTTTCAATTTCTCAAATTTACTGTAGTCGAGCCAGCACCTCCACACAGATGTCGGTTTTTTGAGAAAAATAAAAGAGCCCAAAAATAGGGATTGGTGCCCAAAAATTAAATTTCAAGTAAAAAACTCAATAAAAATAAGTCGAATTTGACTACAATTCTCACCTTGCTGAAATCTAGATTCCTCAAGTTCTTTTCTTAGTGAATTTAATACTTCATTTTAATTTTGAAACTCTTCCTTTTATCACTTGGGTTAGCTTTGATTTCAATAGTGAATGAAGCAAATGGCTCTTTACATTTCTTATCTTCTGGTGAATTATCCCTTGAATCCTCATCATCATTAACTAATTGATTCCATAAATTATTATTAGGAAAAGGAGTGGTATTAGAATCTTCATTTTCCAATTCAGTTGTGTGTTTCAAATCCGAATAGAATTTTTCTTTTTTCGTAGTGGTTGTAGCAATTGTTGAAGCTTCATTACTAACTTCATTATTAGTTACATGATTAGCTTCAGTAATAATTTCACTATTAGCTTCACTACTACTACTGCAATTATCTTCATCAGGTTTCAAACGGTGTTCGAAAAAATTCTTAATTCCACTTAGAATTCCTGGTTTTTCTTTCGTGGTCTCTACTTCTTCACCATCCTTATTTAAAATTTTCAATTGCTTCTCAAAATCCACTACTTTTTCATTTTTACAAGGACAATATCTTTCGTCCAAATTTTTACTTTGACAATTACTTTGGCATTCTTCATCTTGAGAATCAATGTTGTTATTTGTTCTTTCGAAATTAGAGGATGGACTTCGCTTCATTTTTTTGCCTCTTTCGGCACGAATTCTTGACTCATCAGATTCTTTCATTTTATTATAATCGTGAAGTTGTCTCAAAGCATGATTACCGAGACTGAAAAATTAATAAATAAAAATTATCTGTTTTTACCTAAATATTTTCAGTCTTATGGATTATGAACTTTAATCCATTTTGGACATGAGTGATCTGATTTAATTTATTACCTATGCCTTGTTTTATCCAGGGAATTTTTATTTTTATGAATTTCGGAATTATCTAATTTCGGATGTTGGCCACTTTTCAAATATTCTATGACATTATTGTGAGGGGAAAATGTTTTAGATTTGGATCTTGTTAGTTTGTTTGTTAACTTTTTGGGATAATCTTGATTTTGTCTTTCAAATGTAGATTCAGTTTTATAATTATAAACGTCCATCTGAAATATTCATAATTATAATATGGCGATTGAAGCAAGTCTTACATTTATTAATTAATATTCCCTTAATTTTAAATAAATATTTTTGGTCTCAATTTTTCTTCAATTGGTAATTTTTTTCAAAAACCTTGTTTCCTTACTTTTAATAATTGACTCTACCTCATTCCTTTCTATTCTACCCTTCTTCCTCCCTTTCTTCTTCTTCTTTTGTTTCCCTTTTCGTTTATGATGGTGTTTCTTTTTCGAAAGATTTCTTTTCCTCAAAGGATTTTTCCTTTCTACGTTATTCTGCAGAGAGAAAACTTTCCCATGTTGCCTTTTTTCGTCATACAATTCATGAATTAACTTTTGATCTGCCATCGGTGCAAGATTTGCTGAAACAATATCAATACACATATAAAATTCAATAAAGAAAATAGTACTTACTAATTCTTAAATTTGAAAATTCTTCAATTGGAAGTATAAATTAAAACCTAAAAAACAATTTTGAACTCTATACTTTTTTTCATATTTTAACTTATAGGGTAATGCTGTGATTTTTTGGTTTCAGTTCTTGTTTTTGATTCCATCTTTTGATTCCTAGAAAAATTCAAAGGTATCTCTCCGTTTAAAGTTTTATTAATATTGATCTCATTATTATTTTTATAATTATCATCTCAATTTCTACATGAATTTTCAATTCTAATAGATGAAGCTTTAGTGATTTGAAAATATCCTCATAGTCTGTTCTTCTATCTTCTTTCCCACTTCGATTGCTGATCGTAGTTGGTTCATTTTTCTTTAATTCCTGATTCGTCTTTCTTTTTTTTTTTGCTTCAGAACTACAATATTTTTTCTCCTTTCATGACAATTTACTAAATTTTTACTCTTCCTCAAACGAGTCTTAGATTCTTTCTTTTATTAACTATTCAAATTATTAGAATTTTTCATTATTCTGCAGAGTTTTTTTGATGTAATAAACACCTTTTTGAAACCAAACTTCATGCCAGAGAATTTGGATCAAATTTCAAATGACTAATCCCAGCATATTTATTTGAGAGATGATTTTTTTTATTTCTAAGCTTAGTGTACTCTGAATATGTCGAGTACTCACTTTTTGGGTTGTCTTGAAGATTTTGGACCTCTTGAACACTTCGAAATTTTCCAGAGTCATCATGGGAAAAATATTTTGAAGAATTTTGAGATTTAATTCGATGATCCTGGAGTATCCTTTTGCCAGAAATTTTCATCACAATTATCATTATAAATAATAGATAGGGAATCAAATACATATCTCGTCATATCGCAAACATTTGAAGAAAATTTTTGGTGTAAAAAATCATCTCAAGTGATTAAATGGTAAACACAGATTTCTTACAAACTTTATAGTCATATGTCACAAAATGTCAATACGTCAAAATTTTCAACTCCAGGTGACTTCAGAGAATGATTGGTGAAAGATTTTAATTTATAACAATTGAAAATTTAGAAACTCGGAATAAAGTATTTTTAAGTGGAAGTGCGGGAAAGTGAAATTGTATTGGATTTAAATTAATCAATTTCACATCTGCCAAAATAGAATAATCTCAAACGGTAAACATTAAAAATTGGAAAATTCAGTTTTGGTAGAGTCAGTATTAAAGGTTCCATTAACAATTGTACAATATTATACTTCAGAATTATAAAAGAAATACTTTCTCTTTGTAACAAAAGAAGTTGAAGAATTCAAAAAATAGATTGCTGTAATTGGAAAAACTGAACAATCTCAAATTTTGAAAAGTGACCAGGAGCAAATTTTAAAGCCTAAAAATGATACAATTTTAATTTTCAGCTTTCAAAGAGAAACAATTTAATTTGGAAGTGACTAATGCTGAAAAAATTCAAATTTTGAGCGCATGAAACTGAAACCTTGAAAATCGTACAAAATTTGAAAACTAGATTTTTTTTGAGTGAAATAACTGAAGAATCTCAAATTTGAAATTTTAAGAAGTGACCAAGAACAAATTTCAAAGCCAAAAAATCATACAATTTTAATTTTAGCTTTCATAGAGAATCAGTTTCGACTCAGGAGCGACTAATGATGAAAAATTGGGGATTCTGAGCGGATCATATTTAAAAAAATGGAAATTGCACACAATTTGTAAGAGAATAATTGAAAAATTAAAATTTCGAAAACAGCACAATTTTACTCGGAGAGAGGCCCTCAGAATACAACACTTACATATATTTAAATATACGTTTAAAGTTGATATTAAAAAAATACAAATTTTATGCCTTAGAATGGATAGGAAAATTATAAAACCCTGTAAGTGAATAATTATTTATTATGATTTTAAATGTTTTTGAAATTGAACAGTTTTAATGAATAAAAAAATGAAGAATGCAACAGTGTCTACTATAATCGGAACCTCACAAAATGGAACGAAAAAGAAAAGCAGCGAAAATTTGAGCTCTTCTGGAATAATACGAGTTATAAAATTAAAAATTTAAGAAATCTCTAGCCGATGAAAATAAAATACTTACCGATTTAAAGCATTTATAATTTCTCAGATCTAAATTTTCAGTATTTGCACTTGTACCATTTAGATATGAAGATTAATATAAGTATTTGAAACTAAAATCATTTGATATACAACAATGTTTAAAAAAAATTTATTTTTAAAAATGCGTAGCAAATGAAACTGCCCTGAAAGTTAAAAAATTAAAACTTGAGACTTTCAGAGAAAAAATGTCAATATTGAAGAGTTTAATATGGATTTTTACCCTAATTATACGCTTTTCTATTGAGGCATTACAAATTTGATCATTCTTAACTGAAATACAAAAATTTCAATAACATAAAAATCCATTATTCGAATATGAACTACAGGTTCAAAATGAAAATTTTTAAACTTACAGGTCTAAAAAATTCACGAATTACAACTCTGACGCATTTGAAGTCACAAAATCAATATTAAAGCTTTTGAAATAAAAAATTGTAAGTTTTGAATTTAAGCATTTATGAGTGATTTTAAAATGGGACACATAAGAAATATAATACATTGTGGAGAATTTGAAATCTATTATTTAAACATCTTTAATGTCTGGTCTACAATTTCTAATCTTCGAATTTAAAAACTTGAGTATCAAAATATTTTGAAACTTATCTAAAGTATATTTAATTATAGTTTGAAACATGATATTAAATAGTTGGAGATATGTACAAGTAATTAATGAATATTGTAAAAGATGAAGTTTTTCCTAGATATTTTCCTACTAGATGACACTGCTTCTTTATTGTTTTAATTTCCTTTTTTCTTATTTTAATATCTTCTATTTTTTTGGTAGTTCAGGCGTCTCGAGTTACTATTTAAAGCAGCTCTCAAATATCCAAAACAAATATAAATTATCAGGGTTAATTCAATTAATTGATCCTATTTTGTTCCATTGTAATTTCACAAATAGTGCTCCAATGTGAAACATGATTCAAACAATAATTATTTAGTAAATATAATTAGTATAAATAAATAAAATAGTATAATAATTATAGTAAATAATAATTAACCAGTTCGATGCTACTGAAGCTGCTTTCATTCAGGTGCAAAGCCACTTTTACGATCAACATGTTCGTGTAAACCGTCTTGCGCTTCCCCAACCCCAACGCCTACATTAGACTCTACTATGATAGTGACTAGCTCATATGCGCAGACTCATTTGTCCGAACTCAATTTTCCACTATTCTCAGGGCAACGAGAAGATTGAAGGTCTTCTCGTGATCTCTTCCGTTCTATTGTGCACAATAATGAAGCAATAACTTCAGTGCAAAAGTTTCACTATTATATATATAATAACCTGCGAGTTACAGAATATAGCCTGTTTCTCGGAAAAAACGGCAATCACGCGAGTATACACTGCAGTGGGCTGCAGTGCTTAAGGAAAAAACTTAGAACGCATACTCCGCAGCTTGCCACTATTTTCGAGATCGAAGATAGCCTTTTAGGAGCAGACTAGGAATTTATTCCTTGCTCTGGTTCATAAAAGGATACTGTCTTCGACACTGGCCTTTGCCTTGCGACACAAGTCGCCTAGCTATTCACGGAGAGTGATTTTCGAGGCGCGAAATATATTTTAATTTTTCAAAAAGTTTTAGGGAAAATAAATTGAAAAGATATTCAGTGAAATATTACCGGAGATTTTATTGTGATTGAATTTATATCGATTCACAGACGAGCAGAGCAAAGGTCTACCTAGCCACCTGGTTCATGAAGTGAATGGGTATGAATAAATATCTCAATTACACTGGAAGTCCCATATAAGTCCGACTTCGATTCTTGTCTAAAATGGCTTTGAACGTATAGCGGACCGACTCCAATGTCAACAATCACGGCCGTATGAATCATTTCTATGTGATTTTCGTTCGCAGTAAAAAATACTTATCTTTCTTCAAATGTTTCTTTGTTTTGAAGGATAAACGCTGCCTCTTGTTTTCTTGCGACATTTTTGTAGCACATAACGTAAACACTGAACGCGAATGAAGCGAAGTGCTGACCATGCGAACTGACGAAATTATGCGCTCGGAATAACATATTGCGGACTGACTTATTCGGGACTTTCAGTGTATTTAATTTCAGTTTCTCATGTGTAGACAGGGAGCCAAGTCCCGCCCCTGGTCAAGAAAGCGACTGAATTAAATGCTTGAAATAAAAGATCCTTTTAGAGATGACGGAAACAGTCCTTTCAAATTCCACTGAGAATATCCGTTTACAAAGATTGTAGATGAATCCAGAGAATCTCGCTCTCTCTGTACATTGGGCGCCATTCGCGTTACTCTATCTCTCATTTGCGAGCGAGATTCTGCACTGACTGAGTGCACAGGTCTTCGTGGAAAGCTACAGGGAAGTGTCCCTAAGAAAATACTGTTACATTCCTTCGAGTTGGGAAATTTATAATTTTATTGTCAAGGCGCAGGCCTCGCACTCTACTGCCTAAAGGCTCAGGTTTAAAATTAGCCTGTATTGAAATTATGTAATATTTGAATAGGATTAAATATCCATAAAGGATTTTCATAATCGCCAATACATTAATAAATCTAACTGGTGACCTAGAGAATCCCCAGTTTCCAATTGTTCCGTCCTTAATAAAACTGAATCCTTATCCTTCTGAGAACCAGAGGAGATTGGCCGAGCCATCACAAAGCGCAGACCATTCTGTAATGGTAATGGCATTAGGCGATCACCAAAAGGACAACCCTGCTGAAATTCTGAAACGATTCTGGGAACAGGAGGAAATAAACGTTCCCCTAATGATTCTCCTCGAGAGTAAGGAGTATAAGCGAGTTTTCATGGACGGATGCCGATGAGTCCACTCAGGTTGACACATTGCACGAGTTTCTCTTTGATCATCCTATGATCACACCTCGGGGGAATCTTTGCAAGGAGCAAAACGAGTACTTAATTCTGTGTGTCAGAGACTGGGAAAGGACGTTCTGCTGATGAGGAATACGCGCGATTTACGTCTGATTATAAAAGCTGAGGTGCATGCGCCTTTTTCAACCTTCAGAGATATTAGTGTGCACCAGACATACATACTACATTCCTCATCATGCTGTTTGGCGGAATGCAGGTGGTCATCCAAAACTCCGCATTGTCTTCAAGGTATCACAAAGGACGACTCCAGGGGTGGCTTCGAATCATCTGTTATATATGGGTCCCAAATTACAGAATGATCTATCTGCTATTTTAATGCGGTGAAGGTTCCGTCGCGTCGCCTTTTGAGCTGATATTGAGATGATGTACTGTCAGGCTGGGGTCGACGACAGAGATGCCGATCTTCAAACGTTACTTATGGAATGTCATACTCTCCGTATCTAGCAGTTCGGACATTTCAACAGTTACCGAACTTCGAGATCAACTAATCCAGCTGTTGAAGTTTGGAGGAATACACACAAAAAAGTGGACTTCCAACTACCCTTCTCTTTTAGCCGAAGTTCCTGAGTGTGACCGGGTGCGTCCAAGTTGGCTACAAGTTGGGAACGATGGCCCGGTTATGCATTGCGAGTCGTCTGGGATCCTATATTTGATGAATTTTGATTCGAAGCTCCAGCAATCGACATTGATAGCCTGATGACTGAGTGGATGGTTCTTGAAGCCATCTCCTTCTTGTAACCATCGTTGCGAAAATCCTGATACAGAATCTCTGGAAGGCTCAAATCGGTTGGGATGCCTTGTTTCCTAATCTCTTGCTCCAACGATGGTAAAAATTTCAAACTAATCTATCTGAAATAACAAAAAGACATATTCCACGAAGAATAGGCTACCATCCTGATAATCAAATGGAAATTAATAGCTTTGGAGAAGCATGCAAACATGTTTTCGCTGCCGTGGTTTACGTCCGAGTGCAGTCCCCACATGGAACCTGCAACGCACAACTCATCGCGTCAAAGACTCGCGTCGAGTGAGTTAAAACCATCACCATCTCTAGATTGGAATTGTGCGCCGCTCTTCTTGTGGCTCGGTCGATCAATCACGTACGCGACGAATAAATCCTCTCTCATGAGGTCACCTACGCTTGGTCGGATTCACAAAACTTTTTGAGTTTGATCCAGACGATCCCTCTTGTTGGCTGATTTACGTTGCCAACAGAGTCTTAGAGATACAGCGAAATCATTCTTACGCTCCCTGGCGTTATGTTCCTACTACCGAAAGCCCCGCCGATATTGCTACTCGAGGAACGGACCCTCACCCTTCAGCTACTCTAGAACTGTGGTAGCACGGCTTACAGTGTCTTTGACAAAATGAAGTCCACTAGCCAGTGTGTCCATGCCTTCATGAAGCCTCTGAAGAAAATGACCAGGAATTCGCATCGACATCCACTTCGATTCGTCGTGCGCATCGCAATCCCACTACAGAAAACAGAAAATGATTACCTTTCCTGGGGTATTCCATCAATTTTGAAAACCTTTTGGGAAAATCTATTTTTGAAATAAGAAATGAAATCAAGAATTGTCATGTATCACCAGCAAATATGAGGCTTGATCACGATTTCCGGTACTGAATTTCATGTTATATTGAATTTTGAAAACTTCATTGTGATAGGAGTTAATTTGATATCTCTTTCTTCTTCTTCTTTGAAGGCTTATTTATATTTGACGGCGCATTTACAGCCAGGTGATTATCGACGGGAACAGTTGACTTAAAAATAGGCTTCATGCAATTGTGTGGTTAATAATTTGATATATTATGAATAAATAATAATAAAAATGTAATAATCCCAGCTTGTTTGGGAGCCAGTGTCAAAGTTTTCAAGTTTTCCATCATGAATTGGGGCATACTCAATATTTTAGGGCATGTAGGGGTCAATTAACTACACTCAGAGTATTTATCTATTAAAAACATTATTTAACAACAAAAATTTAAGAAAATGGAGAAATTGAAATGTCTAGTGGAGAAGAGATTACTTGATCCTACAAAAGAATTGTTTTTCAACTTCAGAATGGTTTTTTGCCAAATCTTTGCTTACCAATATTAATATTCCCTTCCAAAGTTTGAAAACCATTCAAACTAAAAATTTTCTGTTTTCCAGCAAGGATGGTTTTATATTTTATCATTCTAAAATTATATATCTTTTCCTTTTAATTTCTGCATATTGATTCTTTAGATTGAATGAGTTAACACTGATTATAATCTAAAATGCAACCAAGGATAATTATGAAACATTTAAAATTATGGCACTTGAGTTTTTATTACGGAGACTACATTTTTACAAGTGACTTTATTTGAATTTAGAGAAGTACAAACTTTTAATTTAATATTGTAGTGAACAAAAATACGTCTTCCTATTATTCTGGACCACCTAATATATGCGACCGGCTATTTCAAAATTTTTATTCAGCACCTCCGTTTCAGGATATTATAATTATTATTTACTCGAATGACAATCTTCAGGACGTTTACCAGGTAGTTTTCTCAAACCTGAAATAGTAATTAATATTTATTGTAGCGTGAATGATCATATCTTTTTAAAAATCTCATACTTCCAAAATATTAGTATAATAAATACCTATATGTTATATGTATTTGAAATGTAAATAAAATTTTCAAATTGAACTGCTTCACATTGAATCTTTTAAAGGTAAACAATTGAATTTTAAAAGCATTCGAGCTGAATTAATTAAAAATTTTAATAGTTAATAAGTTGAACATTTGTAACAGCTGTATTTTAAGATAAAAAAAATCAATTTTCAGAAAATAAGAAAATTTGTTTCAATACAACTAACCTGCTCCACAAGCGTTGTAGCAATCATATATAGTTGTACTTGTATTTACATAATATCCAAGCACAGTAAGGACGCAAATTGTGTCACTTCCCTGTAGCTGAAAACATATTTCATTTTTCAGTTTACAATTTCGAGGAAAACTAATCATTTCCCAATACCTATAAAAAAGACCGTGTAAAATTTTTTTCACTTACTTTATCGCAGGCTAATAAGCGTCCTGAAGGACATTGTGTTGCAAAGATGGCCAGGAATGAAACTGCGATTGCTTTGAGAATAAAAATCCATTTATTTATTTAGTCAGGAATATCAGAAAGTGCATGTGTGCTTTTGTTTCAAATGAAACTTCGTAAAATTATAGTACTATATAATGTACATTCGAGCCTCAAATGATTTTTGAACTTTTTGAAAATTACGGGAGTTACGCCATATTGCATTTTGGGGCTGAATTTTTTTGAATCATCCATATTCATGGAACAGATGATTGGATTTTGAAATATGGTTGTAATAGAGGTGAAAGTATATATTTTGCGTACAAAATACTTGAAAAAATTCAAAATTTTGCCGAAATGGTTACTGTGGACATTCACAGGGATCACACCATGTCGCTGATGTCACTGGCAACATTATTTAAGGACAATTAAGAGAAAAAATTATTTTCACACTTTGCAATTTTTTAGACTATTTGTTTATAAAATCAGCAAATAATATCGAACGACAAATTGACATTACTAAATCTCACTGGCAACACAATTTGAGAAAAATTTGAGGAAACAAAAAATTTGTTTCACCTTTACATGTCGACACTGGAAATTCGCTTACATAATTTGTTTATCAAATTATGAAATAATATTAGTAGATGTATTTTTATGATTAAGTGTTATATCTGAATAGAAACTAGTCATTTTAATGCCGAAATATCCCTTAAAATTCAGAATGAATCGAATAAGAGTACTAGAAACCAGTTTCCTATCACATTCAAAGTTAAAAAATAAACAAAATACAAACTTTAGATTAAAAATAAAAAGGTGAAAAAGAAACATACAGGAGGTCGGTAATTCGTAAAGATGTGGAAAATACCATTTGCATGCTAGTAAAATCAATTAATAAGGTTTTCATTAATCATTTGGATCAATGTACATCATGTCGTTTTTCTATCATTTTCATATATTATTATTAATTTCTTTATAATTAATCAATCATCAGCACATGCTATAAAGAGAGACGTTTTGAATCCAGAATTTATAATACTTCTCTAGTTCTGAAATAAAATCCCTTCATAGCAAAAATGAATTTTTTTCTATAGATAATTTATACTTACTTAGTAATAGAGCGTATAGAAACTTTCCTCTCATCTTGAAAACTGAGTATCCAGGCAATATTTTCTAAATCAAGACTTTTTACTGGAAAGAACTCGTGCAATAAGGAATTTTTAGAGCAAACCGAATATTTGGAGAATGATGAAAACTGTTATTAGAGTCGCCTTATATAGTATCTGCATAGACGTGAAGTGCACGTTTGTGTAATAATTTATTATCTGAAAATACATAATATTTTAGGAGCAAAATATGGGACAAAGAAAACAAATAGATTTATCTATATTGTGACTTTTCATGGAGCATTTTTACTGCTGTATGAGAAAAGCTAACTTTTGCATTTCAGCTTTGAAACGGAGGAATATTTTTAAACAAAAAATATATAATTTTGTTTTAAACTCATAAAAAATGTTCACAATTTTAGAGACCTTCTGTTCGTTTGTCATCCGCGGTATTATAATTATAATAAAAGCGTAACAAATTACAATAAGCCTCTGCCTTGTTGGCACTTCCCTCTAATTTTCGTTAAATTTTAAGATAATACGAAAATTGATCGTATTTTACTGATATTAGCTAAATTCAACTTTAATTTTCACGTATATCGATATACAAAATTTATGCAAAATAATGTCATATTTAGTTAAAAAATATTAAGTTCACTTCTATTCTTAGGATGCCAAGAATTTATCGGGTTTTATAAAGGAAATCTGTTTCGTCTTTTGTGGATATTGGAAAAAAAATTTTAATGCAATAAAAATGCTTATGAGAGGACTTTGGGATTATGTAGAAATACATGACATACTTACTTACTTACATACTTACTTAATGAAAATACATACTTAATGAAATATCATTTACATTTAAAATAATAGGTCACTGATTCAATATGGGCTCACTTTGGAAATATCAAGTAATGTGACTGAAATTTTTTTAAAATTTCTATCTTAGAATATCAGCTAGGTCAATCCTTTTCCTAAATATCAGAATTGTAGGAAGGTCTAGCGATTCTGATGAATCTCGGTGAAACGTTGGTGTTGGGTAAGTGTAGTTTATGGTCAAAATGGTTCTCAAAAATTTTCAAAATTGAGGAAGCTGCAGGATTTTGAATTTCGAGACCCGAATTTTTTGAAAGGTTGTGTATACAAAACCGGTATCGGTACAATAACATTCGGTACAGGTACAAAAATTACTGATACCGCAAATTTCTTTCACCAGTTTTTTGAAAATGACTTCATGTGAGGAAATTCATTTGAGAAAATTCATGTGAGCATAGATCCTGGAAGGGATGAGAATTGTGACTGAATTCACTCTACCCCCTCCCCAACCCTTTTAGAGTCAATTATACAAAGCAAAACTGGAGAGGGTGAAGAAAGTTACTAAACGGGCAAGA
>JAUMHM010000005.1:27806521-27821796 GCA_032362435.1 Melikaiella ostensackeni | reverse complement strand
ATATATATATATATATATATATATATATATATATATACTGAATTGTATTTATTAAGTTTCGAATTTAGTAAAAGCATAAATCGGTTGGCTCTAATTATAATCTAAAATGGAAGCAAGGAAAACTATCAAACATTTTAAATTATCACACACTTGAGTTTTTTATTACGGAAATTACATTTTACAAGTGACTTCATTTACAATTCGGAGAAGTAAAAACATTATATTTAATTGAAGTGGACAAAAATATGTTTCTTAATTAATCTAGACTATCAGAAATATGTGTCCGGTTATTTGAAAGTTGTGATTCAGCATCTCCCATTCAGGATACCACAATTATCGTTTACAAGCTCTATTAGCTAGTTTTATCATACCTGAAATCGTCATTAATATTTATTATAATGTAAATAATCATATTCATAAATAATCTAACACTCCTAATAGATGGCATATATGTTATATTTTGAACGTAAATAAATTCTGTGAATTAAAATATATTATATTGAATCTACTTCAAAGTTGAACAATTTCATATTGAAAGCATTTGAGGTTGATAAATTGAAAATGTTAAGAGTTCAAAAGTTAACCATTCGTGGAAGTGGTATTTTCAGATATTTCAAAAATTAATTCTCGAAAAATAAGAACGTGTCTTTCTACACAACTGACCTGCACTGTTGCATTGGTTGAGGCAATCAAATTCCCCGGTAGTCATAGTCACATGCCGTCCAGTAACAGTTTTAACGCAAATTCTTGCGGTTCCTCCGCTCTGAAATCAAATTTTTTTAGTTTACAATTTCGGAAAAAACCAATCATTTCCTAATATAGAGAAGATCGCATAAAATTTTCTTTACTTACAGATGAGCATCCCTCTGCACACATATTATCTTTTGCAAAGATGGCCAAGATTAAGGTTGCGATGGCTTTGAAAATAAAAAGCCATTTATTTATTTATTGCACATTGAATTTCATATTAAACTAGATGAAGCTTTTTGCCTTGTTCATCCAAATAATTAACTTTTATTTATTTTTAACTTAGAATTTAATATTGTTGACAGGGCTTCAGTTCTTGAATAAAATTTCTTCAGAGGTCGTTCAAAAACTACGTCACACTGCCAGAAGGGGGGAAAGGGGTAAACTGTTTTGTGACGATTAATATCTTTTGATAAAAAATTCCATCATCTGGTTGAAGATTCAACTATTTTCTCGAAAAAAATTTTTTGATTGAAAATTTAACTGCTTGGTTTAAAATTGAACTACTGTAGAATCACCTAACTTCGGATATTGGCCCAAACTTCGAAAACCCATTTTTTTTGCTTTTACATAACCAAGTAATATGAAAGCAACAAAAACTTTGATGTCCAGAGTCAGAAGTAACAGAAGAGACAATTTTCTTTTTCAAAAATAAGTATAAATCTAAGAAAAATAGGCGTCCAAAGTATTGGGTCAGTGTCCAAAGTTAGGTGACTCTAAGGTACTTTGCTAAGAATTAATTTTATTAGTTGAAGATCCATCTCTTTAGTTGAAAATTAAACTATTTTTTTGGATATTCGTTTTCTGGTTGAAAATCAATTTTTTTAAAATGCAAATTTGACAATTCCTTTTTTGATTGAAAATGGTTCGTTTTTAGTTTGAAATTAAGCTTTTTGGTTGAAGATTAACTTTTTTGTTGAAAGTTCATATTTTCGGGTTGAAAATTCTACCATTCCGCAGAAAATTCAACTGTTTAATTGAAGATTCGTCTTTTTGGGCTGAAAATTCTATTATATTCAACAGTGAAAAATTCAACTGTTTGCTTGAAAATTGTTTTCTCTCTTGACTGAAAAATCTTTCATAGTTGAAAATTCAACCCTTTTGTACAAAATTCGTGTATTTGGTTTAAGAATTCATTTCTTTTGGTATAAATTTTATCGTTTTTTGTTAAAAATGCTGTTTGGTTAAAAATAATCTTTTTTGGTTGAGAATTCAACTATCTCTTTGAAAATTCGTCTTTTTTGTTGAATTCAACTGTTTTTGATATAAAATTAAAATTTTTTCTTGATTGAAATATCATCGATTATATTTTTCGTTGAGAAGAATTTTCCTTTTTTGTAGTAGGTAGGTTGAAATTTCAATTTTTTGTTTAAAAATCGATCTATTTGTTGAAAATTTGTCGATTTTGATTGAAAGTCCAACTAGTTGGCTGTAAATGCAACTGTTTGATTGATAATTAAGTGTGTGGTTGAAAATTCATATTTTTGGGTTGTAAATTCAACTGCTTTCTAGATAATTCACCTTTTTTATAATAAAAATTCAACTTTTTTATAGTAATTTCGTCTTTTTAGTTCGAAAATTCATCTCTTTTGGTAGAAATTTCATCTTTTACGCTTAAACTGCAACTGTTTAGTAAAAAATTAATCTGTTTTCATTGAGGATACAACTGGTTTGTTAAAAATTCGTCTACTTGAGTTGAATTTAACTGTTTTTGATTCAAAATTAAAATCTATTTTGGTTGAAATATGAACTATTACATTTCTTGTTGAGAATTGATGTTTTTGGTGACATGGTTCAAAGTTAGAATCTTTTCATGGTTGAAATATTAACAGTTATATTTTTCGTTAAGAATCAATCTTTTTCGATTGAATATTCAATTGCTTGGTTGAAAGTTGAACTTCTTTGTCGAAAATTCATTGGTTGGAAACTGATAGTCTTTAGTTGAAAGTTCAACAATTTGTTCGAAAATTTATGTATTTTGTTGCAAATGCGTCTTCTTCAGTAGAAAATGAATCTCATTTTCGAAAATATAACTGCTTGGTTGAAAATTGAACTCGTTTATTAAAAATTCATTCTATTAGCTGGAGATTCATTTATTTGATTGAAAATTCATTTTTTTGTTGAAAATTTGTTTTTTTTGTTGAAAATTTGTTTTTTTTTGTTGTCGAAAATCCATTTTTCAACTGTAAAATCAACTATTCCATTTGTGGTTTAAAACTGATCGACCTTAGTTTATAATTAATATACTTGGTTGAGAATTATAATTTTTTGTTTAATCTGATTTTTTCGGGTTGAAAATTCAACTGTTTTGTAGAAAACTCGTCTTTGTGGCTTAAAAACTCGACCGCTTTGTTGAAAATTCGTCTTTTTGGTTAACAATTCTATCATTTACGTGAAAAATTCAACTGTTTGGTTGAAAATTACCTTTTTGCTTGAAAATTAATATTTTCGAGTTGAATATTGAACCGTTTTCCAGATAATTCGCCTTTTTGTTATAAAAATTCAAAAAAAATTTTCTCTCTTGACTAAAAAATCTTCCCTGGTTGAAAATTCGTCTTCTTGTTTTGGAAAATCATCACTTTTAATAGAAATTTAATCATTTTTTCGTTAAAATGCAACTGATTGGTTGTAAATTATTCTGTTTTGGTTGATAATTCCACTATTTTTCTTAAATTCGTCTTTTTTGGTTGAATTCAACTGTTTTTGATTCAAAACTAAAATATTCCCGAGTTAAAATATCAACTATTGCATTTGTTATTTAGAATTCATCTTTTTGGTCAAATAATTTAAAATGAAAATCTTCTCTTGGCTGAAATATCAATTGTTAAATTTTTTGTTGACAATTAATCTTTTTTGATGGAAAACTCAACTACTTGGTTGAAAAGTGAACTTCTTTGTTAAAAATTTATTATTTTTGTTCAAGATTCATCACTTTAGTTGAATATTCAACTGTTCTGGTAAGAATTTAATTATTCTGAGTAAAATTTAACTGTTTTGTTGAACATTCGTATTTTTGGACAGAAAAATTGTACTTTTGGATCGAAAATTCAACTGTCTTCCAAAGAATTCTTCTTCTTGGCTTGAAAATTCAACCATCCGCTTGAAAATGCAACTGTTCTTGGTTTGATTTTAATCGTTTTTGTTCAAAAATTTGACCATTTGGTTGAAATTTCATCGCAGTAAAATAAAAATTCAGCTTTTTTCAAATTGAACTATTTTGTTTATTTCTTCTTTGTTTCAAATCTTTATTCTATTTACAAATTTTTTATTTCTTTATTTTAATTCGATAATTAATTTTAATAAATTATTTCAATAAATATTAATTTTAATTTCTCTCTTCTGTTGCAAATCTAATTATTTTGTTAAAAGGTCATCTTTTTTTCCAAAAATTCAACTGCTTTGTTGAAAATTCATCTTTTTAGATTGAAATTCAACTATTTGGTTGAAAGTTCAACTGTTTTTGGTTAAAGTTTGATCTTTTCTTTTTAAAAATTCCACCATTTGGTTGAGAATTCAACTATTTTGTTACAAATTCATCTCTGTTGCTTGAAAGTTCAACCTTTTTGTTTTAAATGCAACTATTTAGTCTAAAATTAGTTTTTTGTTCATTTTAAATACAACTATATGTTTAAAAATTCATCTCTTTTGGTTGAAAATTAATATTTTTCGGTTTAAAATTCCATTTTTTTCGTTGAAAATATTTCGATTTGAAATTTTAAGCGTTTATCAAATGGAATTAAAGAAACAATTTTCACATAAAGAGGGGGCGGGGGTGTTCGTATTTATGAAGTATGCATATCTTTCAGATAATTACTTACTTAGTAATAGAGCGAATACAATTTTTCTAGTCATCTTGAAAACTGAATTTTGAGACAATCTTCTTTCAATCAAGTTTTTTCACTAAAAAAAAATCGTGAAATAACGAGGTTTGTCAATAAACTAATTATTTGGAGAATGTCAGCCGATTTTTATACAGTTGTCTCATATAGTATCTGCATAGGCGCGATGAGCACGTTTTTGTGATAATAAATTATGTATCTAAAAATACAATGCAATTAGCAGCAAAATATGAATAAGCAGTAAAAACCCAGGTGGAAAACATTAATCTATCGATAATTTATGTATAATGTAAAAATTATGCCTAATCTGTCGTAAACTTGAAATTTATTGCAATTTCATGCAAAAAATATTGCATGAATAGTGATAATTTCAATGTTTTCTCAAGCCCGTTTGGGAAAAGCCCCGTTTAGCCCTCTTTGGAATGTTGGCCCCGTCAGGGGCCCACGTGGATAATTCACATCAAAAGACCTACGAGGGCCCCCACAGAGGGTTCTGCTCGTTTGCCTTCACGGTCGATCGTTTAAAATTCCTGAGTACAAAGGGTTAATATTAATGACACTACAAATTTTGATGTTTGATTAGTTCAAGCTTACAAAAAATTAATTTTATTAAAAATTTGATGATAGTTTTTGGGAAGTTGAACTTTAAAATTTCAGATATTCAACGAGGGCCCGCGCAGGGAACCCTGCTTGTTGCCCTCATGCCTCCGTTTACGAAAATTATACAATTTTGTTGGTGTAATAAATAGTCTTTTGTGTCAAATGGTAAAAATATCTAGTTTAAATGTGCAGTTATTGAAAATAAAGACAATTCCAAAAAATTTTGACGCGCGTGCGCAGTGTCTTCTTGAAAAAAAGTTTAAAATTAAAAAACTTTCATAAATAATTTTACAATACATACATATTTATAAAAAATGTGCTAAAAAGTGATAAAGCGCCAATTATTAAAGGTATTTTGAAAAATAAAAAATTTACCGTCGGGGCAACTGCGAGGGACCGACGCCTTGATTGCCCTCATGGGCCCCTCATGGCCTGAAGGCAATCCATGGTAATTCCATATCTTATTTTTCCACACGGGGGATACGGATATTTTCTGAAATAAATTAAGAATATTTTTTAGAGTTATTAGAAAAATTTGAAATAATTATTTTTCTTAAACGCAGATATTGAATCTGAATATTTGGAGCATGATGTCAGTCGATGTTTATACAGTTGTCTTACGTAGTATATGCGTAGACTTTGAACGAAAAAACATAATTCATAAACTGCTTATACTAATTATACGAAAATTAATGTAAAATTACACTGGGACCTTCAAATAATGTGTGTAAATAAAAAATCTTTTCATATAATTTAACGTTTTTCCAGGATCTTTGCGTTTTGGCACCTACAGAATTCGAATAGCATACAATTTTCTCCGGCAGGAATATTTTTTACAGTTTATTCATATTTGCGCGTTCACATTTTATGTTCGAATAGAAAAAGAAAATTATTAAACAGACCATCATAATCTAAATTATAATCTTAATCATAATTATAATCTAAGATATAAGCAAAGGATATAATAAAATATTTGAAATTAAGTGTTTTATTATATGAATTTCATTTCCACACATTTTTTTCTCGTTGAAAAGTGTTGAATTCACGTCAAGTGTCCTAATTTACAATTCGGGAAAGTATAAACATTTTATTCGGTTGATAATAAATTGATGTTGAAATATGCCATTCTACACTGAAACTGAATAATGAAAATGAATAGATACATGTAATAGTTTGAGCTTTAATGTTTTCAAATTTTAGGGTTCGTAGATTTTAAATCATCTAATAATTTTTTATTATAAATTGTTCAAGATATTTCCAAGAAAAAACTGATTTAACTTTAAAATAAGTTCGAAGCTTTTGAGTTTTGTCAATGATCAAATGTTGAAAGCATTTTAGTTATAGAAGGAGTCCTAAAAATTAACAAAATAAAAAATAAAACAAATATACAATACAATTTTTTTTGCATTTCAAATTAAAGTTTTTCAAAGTTAATAGACATTTAATTAGAATTATTAATTATTAAAATAATATTAATTTCATTTTAGTAATGACTCTAGAAACTGTTCCAAAAAATTCTTCGTTTTGGTTTTTGAAAGCTTCTCTATTAATATGGAAGAGTGAAAGTGTGAAGCTTAGAAATTTCATCAAATATAAATTTAATTGAGATCTAAATTGAATTTCATTGATTTACTCTTTAAATTTATGGTGCTAAGAAAGCTTTAAATTTTCATTCATCAACATGTGAAATGTAATTGTATATTGAAAAAATTCAAATTTTCGGTTCATAGGCATCACAGTGATTCAGCAGTTCTTTTTTTGTGGAAAAGAGGGAAATTTTTCTTCGACAATAAGGGAAAATTCTTTTTTAAAAAAGGGTTTCCTTTTCATTTTTCCATTTTTTTATCGTCATAACACATGTATCGCTGGATTCTGTACATGAAATATTGTTCGAGAATTTGAAAAGTATTAAAGAAAAGTTTAAAAAAAATTAAAACATATTCCCCAGATATGAGTAAATGAAGATTGATGTAAAAAAATTAGCTAATTCTGAAAAAAGACCAAAAATTTTGAGATCAAAATTCCATGGGTTTCCAAAATTGGCTTTGGAGTTTGGACAGCGATTAAAAATAAAATTTTTAATTTTTTGCAAAAGTAGAAACTTGCTCCTTAGATAAGGGAATGCTGAATGTAAATAAAAAATTTTTGATCCAAAAAATGATTCTCTTCCCAAAAAATCAAAACTGAACTTCACGATATCACAGTATGACAGAAATTTTTTGCTAAGAAAACAAAATAAGAATTGGAGAATATATATTTCTTTCAATGAATGATAATTTCGAGAAATATAAATGCTGAAAGATTGAAAAAATTATTACTTTGTTAAAATTTTAACTCAAATTTTTTTCTTTTTCAATTATTGTATTTAAAAAATGACATTTTTAAAGAAATCCATTTACCACAATGTGTACTTGATTCTTAAAGAATTTTATATGCATAAACCCATTTTTGATAAAAATGTTAGTTATCTAGTTCTGTACTGCCCCCTTCATTTGTAATTTTGTATTCTGAAATTTTTAAATTAAAATTGCATGCTCATTGTGGATCCGTTCAAATTCAAATTTTTTAATTTTATAGCGTCTGCATTTCTTACATTAATTAAAGAGCTTCAAATTTGTGAGTTTTTTTTTAACTGCAGCCTTAGAAATTTGAAAAAGCTTTTGTATTATTTCATGGGTTCTAAGTTTCGTTTTCAAATGTTTAAACCCTCGAATATTATTAAAATTCATTCAAATTTACAAGTTTTTGAATTTAAAGGCTTCTAAATTTAGAAGATTAAAATTTTTTCTCAAATTGCTAGTTTCAAGAATTATTCGGTAAGGGTCTTCAAATTTATTATTATTATTATTATTATTATACCATTGAGTCAATTCCCTTTCGAGTAAGAAGGAAAAGGTTTTAGATCAATCTCACAACCTCGCTCCGACACTAGTCGCTTGATTAATCTCTCCAGCAATCAACCCAGGTGAAGAGCTTCGCAAAGTCGTTATAATAACGGGAATAATTATAACAATCCACTAAGAAAATCTCTTCACGTGGGGCCATTAGTATGCAAAATCTTTCGTTTCAGGCATCACTCTTCTTATAAACAATTGCTCTCCATACATCCCTATCCTTACATAACCGTTTCAAATTTAATTTCCTCTGAATTTTCTACTTTTTTAAGATGCGGATCCTTTCAAATGCAAAATTTTTAATTTAAAAGTTTCTACATTTTTCTTATTAGTTGAATTTGTAAGTTTTTTTTTAAACTGGAGTTGGGTTCTAAATTTGGTTTTGCAATTTTTAAACTTTTCAGTTATAAATCTTTCAAAGTTTGAGGTACATGGTTGAATCGTGAGAGCTTTCAAATTTGGTAGTTTTGCAATTTGCAAATTTTTTTAATTTCAAGAAAATTCATTCAAATTTAGAAGCTTTAATATTCTTTCTCAAATGGGGAGTTTAAAGAATTCTTGGTAAGGGTCTTTGCATTTGAATAGTTTCAAATTGAATTCCCTCTAATTTTTCTATTTTTTTAAGGTGCAGATCCTTTCAAATTCAAATTTTTTAATTTGACGTCTTTTCTTATTTGAAGAGCTTCAAATTTGTAAGTTTATTTCTTAGTTGGAGCCTTTGTAATCTAAAAGCATTCGAATTATTTGATGGGTTCTAAATTTCCTTTTTCAATTGTTAAATTTTTTAGTTAGAAATTTGTCAAATCTGAAGGCACATATTTGAATTGCAAAGGCTTTCAACTTTGATAGTTTTTCAACTGGTAAATTTTTTAATTTCAAGAAAATTCATTCAAATTTAGAAGCTTTGATAATCTTTCTTAAATTCGGAGCTTAAAAATTATTTGGTAAGGATTTTTTAATTAGAATAGTTTCCAAATGAATTCACTCTAAATTTTCTTTTTTTTTTTAAAGATGTAAGTCTTTTTAAATTCAGAATTTCTAATTCAAGAGTGTCTACTTTTTTTTTATTAATTAGAGTGTTTCAAATTTATAATTTTTTTTTAACTAGAGCCTTTGCAATCTAAGGGCTTTTGAATTATTTGATGGGTTCTAAATTTCGTTCCTCAATGTTTAAACTTTTAAGTTAAAAATTTTTCAAATTTTAAGGTAGGTGAATTAAAGGCTTTTAAATTTGGCAGTTTTTCAGGCTCTGAATCCCCTAGAAAGTCATATTTAAAAAAAATTAAGAACATTATTATTATGTCGATATTATACATTTATATTTGCTGCAAAATTCGAATTTAAGATTTTGAAATTGAGATATCTAGGGCTAGCTCAGGCAAAGAAATATTATTCAAGATATCCTTAAATATGATTAAAATTCATTCAAATTCAGAAGTTTTCAAATTTATAGACTTCTAAATTTGGAAGATTTTAAATCTTTCTCAAATTGCGAGTGTAAATAATTATTTGGTAAGGGTCTTCAAGTTTCAATAGTTTCAAATTTAATTTCCCCTAAATTTTCTACGTTTTTAAGATGCGGATCCTTTTAGATGCAGAATTTTTTATTTAAAAGTTTCTACATTTTTTTGTTATTTAAGTTTGTAAGTTTTTTTTTAAACTGAAGTCGGGTTCTTAAATTGTTTTTTTCAAATTTCTTAACTTTTCAGTTATAAGTCTTATAATTTTAAGGTGTATAGTTGAATTACAAAGGCTTTCAAATTTGGTAAATTTTGAACTTACAAATTTTTTAATTTGAAGAAAATTCATTCAAATTTAACAGCTTTAATAATCTTTCACAAATTGAGAGTTTAAAGAATTATTTTGGTACGGGTCTTTACATTTAAATAATTTCAGCTTGAATTGCGTCGTAATTTTCTATGTTTTAAAATGTGGATCCTTTCAAATTTAAATTTTTTAATTTTCAAAGTTTCTACATTTACTTAATAATCAAAGAGTTTCAAATTTGTAACATTTTTTTTTAACTGGAGCCTTGCAACCTGAAAGCTTTTGAACTATTTGATGTGTTCTAGACTTTGTTTCTCAATTTTAAAGTTTTTAGTTATAAATTTTTCAAATTTTAACGTAGTTGAATCAAAGTCTTCTGAATTTGGCAGTTTTTCAGGCTTTGGATCCTTTAGACAGTCATCTTTATAAAAAAAATTGAAAATATTATTATTATGTGGATACTATACATTTATATTTATTGCAAAAGTTGAATTTAAAGTTTTTGAAAATGAGATATTGAGGGTTAACTCAGCCAAAGAAATATAACTTGAGGAATCCTCAAATATTATTAAAATTCATTCAAACTGAAAAGTTTTTAAATTTAAAGGCTTACTAACCTAACTGGAATTTCTTCCAATTTAGATGCTTTCAATTTCAGACGGTCTCAAATTTTTTCATTTTCAAATGGCTTTCTTTCAAACAAATAAATAAAAAATAAATGAATAAATCCAAATATAGGGAGAAAAACTAAAGTTACTAGCATTTAAAAATTGCAACTTTGCCTTTGAACTTCCTTATTTTTATAATTTTCAGAAAAAATATTTTTAAAAAATGATTCAATTTGTTTTTCGAAATTTAAAGTATTCAACGTGAGCAATTATCACAAGAAATTATAATATATATCTTTTAATTTTGTACGTTTAAAAACTTACGTAGAGAAAAAAAAATTAAGCCTTATTATGAAGAATTAACAAAAGGGAAAAAAGTAAACTTTTTACTAGAGTAAAAAATATATTCGATCGACGAATTATTTACAAAATCGGTAAAAAAAATAATAAAGGTTAAAAGATTTGGAAGCACATACTTAATCAAATCTAAATTGGTACCTAAAATAATCTTCTGTTGCTCGATAATCTTCAAATTAAAAACAGAAAAATTCCTGAGATATTACGAATCGCTGTAATATTCCTATTGGCTAAGATTTAACCATTACTTTTTCTTTGACTCCATTAGTCAAATTCATATTGATTTCCTTCAGTCCTTCGTACTTCCTTCTGCTTGAATTATTTTCACTTCTGAAGTAATGTGTCCTTCAGCTAATTTTGCGTGTTTCGACGTTTGCAAATAATCAAAAAGCGGAAGCTTGCTTTAAAAATTCCTAAGAATTATTTTTGAAAGATTTCAACTTCGCTAATGTTATTTTCATTTTCCTAGTTTCGTTTTGTCAATCTTCGCCACTCGGTTGAGTTCCTAGTCCCGCATTTGTAAAAAGATCGAACTCCTCACGTTTAAAAAGAGCCTTGCGGACGTCTTCTAAGTTTATTGAGTCTACGTTGCTGTAAGGAGTATAAAAATTAATTTAATATACAATAAACCGTTTCGAGGAAAATTTATTTAATGCGTATCTTTTCAATTTTAATACACACTTATTTTTACTTCCAGATCTGTCTATCGCATTTGAATGAGATAATCTGATGAGGTCCTCCACATAACATTTAACCGCCTAGAAATAAGTAATTTATATTTTACAATTTTGAAGATCGAGTAAATTTATTTGAAATGAAAATTTAAATTCACAAATTAATGCTGTGAATTAAACAAACGACTTACCCGCATTAATACGTGACTTGCGGCAAAGTGTCGGACACCTGGAACAATTTCCTCATCCGTTAATTTAATTCCAATTTCCCTAGTAATATCGTTAACAAACGTGAAAAGGGATTCTGATTCGGGCGGCAAATCCAAAAACATAGCTTCGTCTGATTTTTCAACTTCATTAACTCTGTGATTTTCTGAAAAAAAAATGGAATAAAAATATTACTCAAAGAATTATTATCGATATTTCTCATATAATCAAAGGCGTGAGATTTTCTACTGCAAAAGAAATCGGGAAATTTTACCATTTGGTTTCTCCTCCGAAATAACATCGATTTCCTCGTCCGACTCAGAACCCGGGTTACTTCCTTGAACATTTTTGCTAGATTCTAAAAGCCACTTGTTGAGATCAACAGGTTCCGTAGCTGTGGATAGAATGGATTCACCAGAACTCGGGGTTTTTGCTGCTTCTTTTGCTGAAGATTGCTCAGCATTGGTAATTGAAGAAATAGGAGTATAAGCGTGCCGCCTGGCCCAGATAATTATTTCCTTAACACTCCATAATTCCTCCAAGGAGACTTTCTTCTTTAATAACAATCTGACTGCTTTCGCTCTTTGCCACTGGAAATATTAGTTGAAATAAGATTTCAGGAGATTTCAAAAGATTTCGCAGATTTCAATTATTTCATAAAGATTTCACAAGATTTCATGAAGGTTTGTACACCAGACTTTAAGAGTGATCAATCCCTCGTATATTTCAGAATGCAACTGTTTAATTAACTACTTTCTTAATGAACATATTGTAAATATTCAATAATAACTACCTCATAGGATCTCTGCTTTCCAATATTGTAACTTAAAAATTCTTCTACACTCTTGCAAGCATAAGGATGCAACCTTTTGTATTCTGGATCGGATGCGTCTTCGGTAATAAGAGGCAGTCGGTGTATTATAAATTTAACGAGGCCTAAAGTCTTATTTAACCGCACATCGTCTATTGATCTAAAACCAGAAAAAATAAAGTTAACACTGAAAAAACAATAATATTCGTTTTTAATTGAATTTGAAAAATTTTAAACCCTTACCTCATAACGCCCTCATATATTTCCTTTTTACTCATCTTCCCCTTATCCTTTCCTAAAGTGATTTTCATTTTCCCAACTCTGGGCTTATCCTTCAAATCAGAATCCAGCTTGGAAGAATTCTGAATATCAGCTTTCATTCTAAATTTCTCCAAAACGATATTTTCACCCAGATTTTGTGGTACCGAGAAGTCAGCTATTTTCAAAGCAGGTTCACTATAATTCGCAGTTAACAAAATGCTATTGGAAGCATTTATTTTGAGCAACTTCGACTTTTCACTATTTTTGTGCATAGCTTTCTCAGTCTGAGACTTTATATCTCTACTTTGTGTTTGCATTCTACTACTAGTATCGTTTACTTTTTTTTCGATAGATGCAGAATCGAGTAAGATTTTAGATTTTGGATCGAAGTTTACAGGGACGACGTCCTTGTTCTTCAAAACCAAAAATTGCTTTTTCGTTTGAGGCTCGAAAGCTTGCGGAATTGAAATTTTCAGCGGCTGCATCTTTCCCAGAGAGTCTTTCATAGTAGTTGCTAATTTTTGCATATTATATTTGTTAGTATTTAAATTAGCTTCGTTTAGATCAATTGCCAATCCATTTAAATGCAGAGTTTCCTTAGTATCTATCATTGAAATAGGACCATTTTGCAAAGCAGATTCTGTCGAACCATTTGGTAAATGGGCGATTGTTCTATTGTTTTCTATAATTAAAGATTTGGAAGACGTGTAACAATAGTCATGGTCCATGAGTACGTAAGACTTTAAATAAGAAGTTTCATCTTCCTTTTTCCAAATGTTAGGTTCATGTTTTATGCTTAAATTTGTTAACTGACTATCATCGGGTTTCGAAATTTTTTGTCTTTCTCGAGTCGATTCAGCTCTTTTTGCAGAAACATCAATTGTCTCAATTACATCAGTCTTTTTGCTTTTGGAGGAGTCAGGAATGGATTCCGGAAGCGAACGAGGTTCGCTCACTTGAATCCATACGTCGACTACTGTTTCTGAACCTGAGGGGAAAATATTATACACGTTAAATAAACATATTGACATAAGATTATGTTAAATTATTATTATTATTATTTACGTTCAAAATGCATGTAAACTATAAACTTGTCTCATTTGAAAACAATTCAAGTTGATAAGTTTATGAAAGGATCTTAGATTATATTAAATATAGTTTATCTATGAACTTTTCAAAACACATTCAAGGCTCAGACTCACTTCAGAGATCCGAAATAGTGTCAATAATGGCATTAATTTTGAATAACAGTAGCAAAATAGTGGCAGGAAATTTTTCAAATAATAAATTTATTTGTACCTATATAAATCCCGCAGGCCTCGGATCGACTAGAATGCTTTTACGAAAGTCGCTTGAAATTTCAAAAAATTTCTTTCTTCAGGAATACAAAGTAAAAGTTTCAGATGAACAACTCCAATTTGTAATATTTTTTTAACGAACAAAATTAGATCACACGCCATACGTATAGAAGAATACATGAAAAAATAAACAATATGCAGGTATTTTGAATTTATAAAAGATTTTATTGTGTAAATTCTAAGCCGAGTTTATAGAAGTGCCATTTTGATACTTTGTGATGATTTCATGAAATTTTTAATAAAACTTTTTTATTCAATTTCTTATACCAGGCTGCTACAGAATTTTGATTTCCAAATGCCATGTCTTTTCCCGGTTTTTTCAAATGTGATTTGAAACAAAAATTCTAAACCTTACGCTGCCAATCCCATTCCAGAAAAATGTAGAGACTTTCAGAGGAAGAGAAAAATATTATTATTGGAGAATAATCGCATAAAATGAAAGTACTTAAACTCTGATTAAAAATATTTGCAAAAAATGAAGAAAATCTTTGGAAATTAATTTCAATCACATGAATAAATTTTTTCTAATGATAGATTTAATTTTGAATTATTTTTAATTCCCAGGAATTTCTACATACTTTTATTTATTTAAAAATATATTAGCTTACAATTTTACAGACGTATATATCCTAATTATTCTTGAATGAAAGGATTGATCCACGTCAAAAAAATATTTCTTTTTATAAACTCATCAACTTACATTCTTTTCAAATGAGAAAAGTTTATAGTTCAAATGCATTTTGAACGTGAATTGCCTGAATTAAAAATTTCTGCTAAATTAAAGGTTTTTTGTATTTGTAACAATCTCTATGTACTAGTTTTTGTTAATTTAACTTCCTGTTTGACATAGTTGATTTCTGAACGATATTTAATTGAAAATATATCGAAAATTGAAGCTTTCATTTGGAAATTAAACAAATTTGAAAAGAACGACTGAAATATAAATTTGTTCACTTTCGAATAATCGAGTTTGAAATCATTCCTTTTCGAATGTTTTCGACATTCAAATATTCAAACAATAAGAGCTACAAATAAAAATTGTAAAAATTTGAAAGATTTTTCTTCAAAAAGTCGGAAAATTTTGTATAATTCAAAGCTTACAAAATAAAGAATAGGTGAATTCAAAATATTCAAAATAATTTTTCAATATAT
>JAUMHM010000005.1:27750798-27782652 GCA_032362435.1 Melikaiella ostensackeni | reverse complement strand
GCGTTCGTGCGTGTGAACAAGTGAAGTACAGACACGAATATAATGAAGGTAAATTGTTCAAGGAATAATTATATTGCTATGAACAAATTTTATTAATAAATAGACATCTATCAATTTCTTCTAGGATTTAATATTTTCTCTTTATAAAAAATTATTTTTTAATATTTTACAATGTTATTTGAAATGAAAAATATTGTTCAACATAAACCTTCATAGTTTTAATTAACAAATGTTATAAAGAATTGCGTTTCATTCGACAGTTTTATAAACCAAAAAATAAATTTTCTCATAAAAACTTGCTTCGAATGACTTTATGATGTCATCTAGCTGAAAAGGTATAAATTCTAAGTCAAAAACTCCAATGTTTATTAATAAATTATATAAATCACGTTATATTCGTCTGTTTTTATATAAAAAAAATTGTTTTTTACTAAAACCTGCTGCGAATGACTCTATTTTATCATGTCACCCAGCTGAAAAAGTATTTAATTATTAACAAATTAAATTTTTTACTCCAAAAACATACACTGAAAAAATGGGTAGTAGGCCCAACTACTTTGGTTTGTGAAATATACCGCTGCTACTTTATTGGTTTTTTAGTTTCCGCATAACAATTTTTCGAATCTCAAATAACATTGTGAATTGTGAAATATTCAGAAATTATTTTTCATGAGGGGAAAATATTTAATCTTGCAAAAGTTCTACAGATGTTTATTTGTTTATCAAGTTTTTTCATAACAATAAAATTGTTTCTTCAGGAATTAATTTTTTTATCCCTGCTGGAAATGAATTTTCACAGTAAAATAAATAAATTACAATAAAGTACAATAATATGAAAATTGTATTTTTTTGTAATAATTGTAATTACATGCTTGTGAAATTTTGCAATAGTGTCCAAATTCTAGCAAAAACTTGTAGTTTCGAGTAGAATTATTTTTGTAATTTTCTCTTGTTCTTTTAAAACTCTTCAAAAATTCTAGAAAATTACAAAAATAATCGTACTCTACCTAAAAACTACAAGTTTATGATAGAACTCGGACACTTTCACCAAATTTTACAAGTACTCACAAATATTTGCAAAAAATTACAATTTTCACATTGTTGTACTTTTCCGTATAGAAAAAGTCCAGTGTAGCCCTTTTTGAACTGTTGGTACCCGTCAGGGGCCCATGTGGACAATCCCTGCTCGTTTGCCTTCACGATTTATCGGTTATTATTTTTAAATCCAAAGGGTTAATATTTTGTTAAAACTACAATTTTTGATGTTTGATTCGTTTAGACTTAAAAACATGCATTTTCATTAAAAATTTGATGTCATTTTTTGGAAGTTGAACTTCGAAATCTGAGATATTCCACGAGGGCCCCCGCAGGGCACCCTGCTCGTTTGGCCCTCATGTCTCAGTTTACAAAAAATAAACGATTTCTTTATTTTAGTGAATTGTCTTTTGTGTCAAATATTAACAACATCTCATCCAAAAGTTCAATTATTTAAAAAAATAATAATTCCAACATATTTCGATGCGCGTGCGGTGTGTCTGCTTGATAAAAAGTTATGAACATTACGGTATGTTGGTCAAAAACGCAAGTCTGATAAGATGCTGGTCATAAGTTCAAGTCCCGGTCGAGCCGCTAATATATTTTTCCATTTCTAAATTTTTCATGCATCAACAATATATATTTGTTTATTAAAATGTGCTTGAAAATGATGAGATAAATATTAAAGGTATTTGAAAAAATTAAAAATTGACCGTCGTGGCAACCATGAGGGTAACCAAAAAGGAATCCCAGGTTGATCTTTATGGACTAGCATATTGTTTCCATGATGTCACACGCCTGGATTGCCCTCATGGGCCCCTCATGGCCCACAGTGGTCAAAATCAGGAATTTAATGTTCAAAACAGTCTACAGCCTTCAGTTTTTATCCGATTTACATTTTTTTTTTAATCGCAGTTAAATAAATTTTCATAAGATCTTGGAGACGCGTTTTTTTATTTGGCTTTGTTTATATTTAATTATTTAACGCAAAGTTTGGTAAAGAGGTCAATTTCGCGGTTTCTGTTTCTTCTTTTCGTCAGGAACGATTGTCAAATATCACGAAACGCATTATATTCATACGGGGGTACTCTTAGGAAACGAATAATTGGCAGAATAATCAACATAATTGTTATGAACAAATTCTGTCAACTAATAAACAACGGAGTGTTTTGATGAATGAAAAATTTTTGTTCAGTCAAAAATTGCTATATTTTATCTCTAGCGCAACATTGAATGGTAAACATGTATGGAGTATATAAAATTATTATTGTTTTAAACGATTATCATAAAAAAACTAATAGATTCTCAATTTGCTGCAAATTTCACCCCTTTTTCAGTTTCATTGCTTGATACGCTCATAGAAGCTGCAAATTCGCATTATGGGTTGTTAAAATATGATAACAATCATCTTTATAAACAAATTGGATAAACAAAAAGAAAATTTGTCATTTTCGCGCAAAACCTTTGGTTTTTTCACGTGAGTCTGCCTCCAAATGCGTTAACGGAGAGGCCTAGCTACAGGAAATTGATGAGTATTAACAATTGTCATTTTTCATAAGAAAACTGGATAAACAAAAGCAAAATTTTGGCATTATCACGCAGAATGTTTGGTTTTTTCACGCGAGCTTGTCTCTTAATGAGTTAATGGAGAAGCTTGAATACGGAACGTTGTTAATTATTAACAATTGCCATTTTCTTTAAACAAATTGGATAAGCAAAAGCAAAATTTTGGCATTGTCGCGCAGAATCTTTGGTTTTTTCACGCGAGGCTGCTCCTGAATGCGTTAGCAGAGGGGCTCAACTATGGAAAATTGTTAATTCATAAGAACTGCCGTTGTTATGAATAATTTTTTATGGAATAGTGCATTTTCATGTTTGGAATTTAAATCCTTTACTCTTATAAACAAATATAATAAACAAAAATCCATTTTTAATATTGCATTAACATATCAGGGTAAAATAGTATATATTTTTCAGCTTCTTCACTTTGAAATGAGTCAATAAAGTAGGATCCTTACGAATATTTGACTATAAATTGAATTATAGGATTGAGAGTTACGGAGGGAAAGAAAAGAGAAAAAGCAATCAAGTTGTTTGAAAAAGATCTAGAAGTGGAAGAGAAAGTGAAGAATGGAAGAATGCAAGGAATAAAGGATAAATAATCTTGATAGTAAAAATGATCCCGCGGGAAGCAAAGCAAGAGGTAATAAAGAGAGAAAGTAAATTAGGGGAAGGAAAATATACATTGATCATGATCCGACATACAAGGAAAGGAAAATGAAAGAAATGCGCAGAAAAGAGAAGGACAATGGAAAGGTAGTTAGGTTAAGATATCAAAAAATCTGCATAGAAGGGTAATGGTGCAGATGAAATGAAGAAAAAGTAAAACTGTAGAAGAAAGGCACGCGTTTTCGAAAGTAAAGGAGAGGGAAGAAAAGGATAAGAACGCGGCTAAAAAAAGGGGTAGAAATAAGAATAAAGATAGGGGGAGAAATAGCAGGCAGTCAAAGTTGTTCAGAGGAAAGAGAATCGGAAATAGGAGGAAATGGAATGGAAAAAACAGAAAGGTACTTAAATAGGAATAGACGGTCAAGGGAATCAGTCAGAAGAGTACACAAAATGGGTATAAAGGTAGAGTAGGAGCTGATAGAAAGAGACAGAGAAGTCTTGAAGCAAGGATGAGAAAGTAAAATAATGCATGCGAGATATAATGAGAAATATAAATGGATAAGGAGAGAGAAAGGGAGAGAGAGAGAGAGAGAGAGAGAGAGAGAGAGAGAGAGTAGCAAAATATTTGGAGAAAAGAGGGGAATGAAGATCGCAAAAATTAATGACGCGTGTGAGATGTGGAAAAACAGAAGTGTGGATTGAGTACTGTGATGAGGAGGAAGGAAGAAGGTACATACTATGTGAGCGAGGTAAAGCTACTTCAACGAATTGGCTAAATGAGCGGTGAAAAATAGAAAAAGTATGGGATAATAGAATAAGTATGGGAAAGATCCTGCATGAGAAAGGAAAGGTAGAATCAGAACAAGGTAATGAGTACAGGCAAGAAGCACATTCAAAAAGGAAAAACACAAAAGGATAATAAGAATAAGAGAGAAATGGCGGAATGGGTGAATGGACGAATGTAAAATCATGTAACCTATGATGCAGTGGAGAGAGTTCGCAATTTCTAGGTCCAAGTGGTCGAAAATTAACATCTTATTATATATAAGGACCCCGTATGAAGGCGCAAAGTGGCTACAACTCTAAATCGGTTCCATATAGCCTCCGCAGTTCTTATGCAAAGTTTCATACTTTCATCACAAAATGCAGGGTTGGAGTCATTTTTGCGGCTTAACGTCCCGACTATATTGGCCGATAATAATTGAATGAAGGTAAATAAATTAAATTTTCCATTAACATCGGCAAGTATATGGTTGACTGGTTGGAGGTGGAAATGTTCGGTTCGAATGGTAGAGTTACGAATGTGATACTGCATGATCGGACGAGTTGCACTATTGGTCCAACATAACAGTAGAATTGGAACATGAGCTGAGCTAGGACTGTATGGTGGAGATTGTGATTTGAATCTATTAATATAGGTACGGCTCCGGTTCATTATCGTGCATTAATTAGTGAACCCTATATCACGGACTTTGTGCACCTAGTTGGCTTTACACTCATGCTCTCACCCTATTTCACAGCTAACCACGAGCGAGCCCCGGCCAACAGCCAACAGCCAACATCCAATGTTGCTCCCGTCCGGATCTCTATTTTTCGACTATCTACGCAAATTACGATGGAAACTCGATTACGATCGAATTCGACGTACACTCGACGTACAAACAATGTGTCCCACAGCCATTCGAACTGGGTGCGCCATAATGATCCCGGGAGGATCGTTGTAAACACCACAAATAGAAACAACGAAAGTTATTTGCTCAAGGAATTTCATCTGGCTCGAAAGAATTGAAAGAGACTCTTTTCAAATGTAGGTTTTGTTTTCTTTAATGTTGAGGCGAGATGATGTTGATGTCGATGATTCGGTACATCGGCCAATAACGTTCCCTAGCAACGGGTAATAACAACATTTAGCAAAGGCCAATAACAATACTTAGCAATGGTCAATAACAACACTTAGTAACGGTAAATGACTTTCCCTTGCAACGGTATATAGCAAACCTTAGCATCAGCCAATAGCATCCCTTAGCAACAGTTAATAACGAGCCATTAGCAACGGTCAGTAAACCCCTTAGTATCGGTCAGTAACACCTAGGAATGGTCAATAACAACCTCAGAAACGAACAATAACCTTTGGCAATAGTGTATATTGACATTTAACATCGGTTGAATAACAACCTTTAGCATCGGTCAATAACATCTCCTAGGAGCAGTCGATAACGATTCCCGGAAACGGTAAATAACATCCTTATAGTAACTGTCAATAACATCCCCTGGGAACGGTTAATAACCATCCTCATAAACGGTCAATGACAGTCTTTAGCATCGGTCAATAACAACCCTTAGCATCGATTAATAACATCTCCTAGGAACAGTCGATAACAATCCTTAGCAACGATCAATATCAATCTTTAGCATCAGTTAGTCACATTCTTTAGGAATGGTTAATAAAAACCCCTAGCAACGGTCAATAACAAACTTCAGCATCGTTCAATAAAATCTCCTCGGAACGGTCAATAAAATCCTTCAGAAACGGTCAATAACAGCTTTCAGAATAGGTCAATAACAACCTTGATCATCAGACAAGAACATCTCCTAACAAAGGTCAATAACAACCCTTAGCAACGATCAATAACAACCTTTAGCATTGGTCAACCAAACTTCCTAGGAACGGTCAATAGCAATCTTTAGCATCAGTCAATAAAATCCCCTCGGAACGGCCAATAACAACCTTAGCAATGAACAATAACAACCCGTAGCAATAGTCAATATCAATCTTTAGCATCGGTTAGTAACAACCTTCAACAATGGTCAATAACATCTCCTAGGAGCGGTCGATAACGATCCCCGGGAACGGTAAATAACATGCCCCAAGTAACGGTCAATAAGATCACCTAGAAATAGTCAATAACAACCTTTAGAAACGGTCGATGACAGCCTCTATCAAGGGTCCATAACAACCCTTAGCATCTGTCAATAACAACCCTTAGCATCAGTCAATAAAATCCTCTAGGAACGATCAATAACAGTTCTTAGCAACGATCAATAGCAAGATTTAGCATCGGTCAATCACATGCCCTACGAATGGTCAATATCAACCCCTATCAAAGATCAATAGCAGCCTTTAGCAGCAGTCAATAACAACCTTGATCATCGACCAATAACTTTTCCTCGCAACGGTAAATCACATTTCCTAGGAACGGTCAAGAGGAACCTTCGGCATCGGTCAATGAAATCTCCACGGAACGGTCAGTGAAAACCTTCAGAAAAGGTCAATAACAGCCTTTAGCATCGTTAAATAACAACCTTGAGCATCGGTGAATAACATCTCCTAGCAACAGTCAATAACAACCCTTAGCAACTATCAATAACAACCTCTAGCATCGGACAATCACATTTCCTAGGAGCACTCAATAACATCTCCTAGAAAAAGTCAATGACAACCCTTAACAGCGGTCAATAAAAACCTTTAGCATCGGTCAATAACAACTTTTAGTCTCGGTCAATACCATCCCCTAGGTTCGGTCAATAACAATCCTTAGCATCAGCCGATGAAATCCCCTAGCAATGGTTAATAACAACATTTTTCAGTGGATAATAACAACCCTTGTCATAGGTGAATAACATCCCTTATCAACGGTTAATAAAAACCTTTAGCATCGGTTAATACCATCCCCTAGGAACGGTCAATAACAACCCCCAGCAGCGGTCAATAACAATCCGTAGCATCAGATGAGAACATCGCCTAGCAACCGGTATTAACAACATTCAAAAACGGTCAATAATAACCCCTAGTATTGAAAAAAACATTCCCTATCTATGTCAATAACAAACACTAGCATCGGTGGAGAACATTCCCTTTCCTCAATCAATAAGAACCCTAAGCATCGGTCAATAACATCCCCTAGCAACAGTCAATAACAACCTTTAGAGTCGCACAATAACATCCCCTAGAAACGGTCAATAACAACCTTTAGCAGCGGTCAATAACAACCATAAGCATCGGTCAATAAGAACTTGTAGTATCGGTCAATATCATCCCCTAGGTTCGGTTAATATCAACCCTCAGCTGCGGTCAATAACAATCCTTAGCATCAGATAATAAAATCCCCTAGCTATGGTTAATAACAACATTTATTAATGGTCAATAACAACCCTTAGCATAGATAAATAACATCCCCTATCAACGATTAATCACAACCCTTAGCATCGGTCAGAAAACATCCCCCATCATCTGTTAATAACAAACCTTAGAATCGGTCAATAAAAACCCTTAGCATCAGTCAATAACATCCTCCAGGAACGGTCAATAATAGTCCTTAGCAACGATCAATAGCAAGATTTAGCATCGGTCAATCACATTCCCTAGGATTGGTCAATAACAACCCCTAGCAACAATCAATAACAGCCTTTAGCAGCGGTCAATAACAACCTTGATCATAGGCCAATAACATCTCCTAGCAACGGTCAATCACATTTCCTAGGAACGGTCCATAGCAACCTTCAGCATCAGTCAATGAAATCTCCTCGGAACGATCAGTGAAAACCTTTAGAAAAGGTCAATAACAGCCTTCAGCATCGGTCAATAACAACCTTGAGCATCGGTCAATAACATCTCCTAACGGCAGTCAATAACAACCCTTAGCGACTATCAGTAATAACCTCTAGCTTCGGACAATCACATTTCCTAGGAGCAATCAATAACATCTCCTAGAAAAAGTCAATGACAACCCTTAGCAATGGTCAATAAAAACCTCCATCAGTGGTCAATAACAATCCGTAGCATCAGATAAGAACATCCCCTAGGAATCGATATTAAGAACGGTTAGCAATGGTCAATAATAACCCTGAGCATCCGTCAATAACATCGCCCAGCAACGGTCAATAATAACCTTGAACAACGCTCAATAACATCCCCCAGGAACGGTCAATAACAGCTCTGAGCAACATTCAATAAAAACCTTTAGTATCGGTCAATACCATCTCCTAGGTTCGCTCAATATCAACCCTCAGCAGCGGTCAATAACAATCCTTAGCATCAGCCGATAAAGTCCCCTAGCAATGGTTAATAACAACATTTTTTAGCATCGGTTAATACCATTCCCTAGGAACGGTCAATAACAAACCATAGCATCGGTGAATAACATCCTCTTTCATTGATCAATAAGAACCCTAAGTATCGGGCAATAATTTCCTCTAGCAACGGTCAATAACAACTTTTGGAATCGCACAATAACATCCCCCAGAAACAGTGAATGTTTCAACAGTTTCAACAGTCAAAACAACCCTTAGCAACGGTCAATAACAACCTTTAGCATCGGCCAATAAGAACCTTCAGTATCGGTCAATAACAACAATGGTCAATAACAACCCTTAGCACCGCTCAAAAAACATCCCTTATCATCTGTTAATAACAAACCTTAGCATCGGTGAATATCAATCCTCAGCAATGGTCAATAACATCCCCAAGCAACAGTCAATAACAACTCTTAGCAACGATCAATAACATCCCCCAAAAACGAGCAATAACAACCCTTCGCAACGGTCAATAACATCCCCTAGCAACGAATAATAACAACCCTCAGGATAGGTCAATAACAACCCATAGTAAAAGTCAATAACATCCCTTAGCATGCCTATAAAAAAACATTAAAGCTACGACACTGAGGCTTTCAATTCGATCCATAGCCGACCACTACCAAGCGTAGAAAAATACTGAGATCCCTGGAAAAAATTTTTTGCCTATAGATATTTTCAATTTCACGCCAAAAATCATTTTGGGTTAAAGGGGAAGAGTTCAGGAAATGGAGGGGGGGAAATACCACTATGCTGGAAGCTTCTCCTTTAGTCCGAGTTTTTTCGGTGACAAATCAAATGGAAGCTCTTACCATGTAATATTGCGTTAAAATATCAAATTTAGCATTTTAAAGTGTCGTTTTTTTTTTTGGTTTTGGTTTAATTTTCTAGACTACTATGCTAAAAGCATTCCTTTTTGTCCGATTTTTTTGGTGATCGACAAAATTGAAGCTCCTGCCATGTAGAATGAAAAATTAATTTTTCAATGTTATAATGCTAGTTTTTTTTATCAGTGATTAGAAAGCAGCAAAAATTATCATCATTATACAGAAGATATACGTTCCCCCATGATATCCTTTTCAATGAGCGTTTGCCGCCCGCTTCATGAATTGATTTTTTGTATAGGGTGAAAAGTAAAAATGTGGAATTATTCAATTTAAATGTTTTTACTTTTTTTGAAAAAACTCTGAAATTGAATAATTCCACCTTTTTGTTTTTTTTTTCATTACTTTTTTGATATATTTTTTCTGTTGATATTTTTTGCAAAAGTATTCGGAATAGCATGAAACCTTTTTTCCTCTTTATATTACATAATCACAATAAAAGTTAGAATAGTAATAAATGAAATTAAGGAGTAGGCTCTAAATTAAAACCTTATTTTCTTCAATTTAATGACAAATATGTGTTTTGAATCATTTAAAATATTTTTTGCGAAATAATAATTAGATCTGCTTTTAGAGCCTTCATATAGGTGAACTGAGATTTATTTTTGTTTTTATCTTCAACATAATTAATGAAACAGGCAACTTTAAGGTTTTTAACCATAACTTTTCAATTTAAAAAATACAGGGAGTATCTATTATTTTTCTTTTTGCAACTAACTTCACTCAATGGAACTAAGTTTTTGTGTTACTGAGTCACAAAAAAAGTATTTTCCAGATATTTTATCGCTTAATTGAAGAAAAATAATTTTATTTTAAAAAATCATGCAAATCTGAGAAAATTAAGGAAACAAAAGACATTACTCTTGAAATATTTCATGTAAAATCACTTTACTTTAGTGAAATTTTAATTTCTGTTAAAAAAGTAATTTTTTAAAACAATTTTTCTTTTAACAAATTCAAAGATATCCTCTCCGTTCCTTTTGGGAAAAATTGGTATGTTTTGTGTTATGAAAATTATATTTAAAACTAAATATCCAATAGTTCAAGAAACTTCAAGTTAACACCAAGTTATAAGAGAGCTCATTTAGAAAAAGATTGATTGAAAAAAGAGAAATAGATATTTTTCAATTTTAAAATTAAAGACGATATACTTTAAAATAAGGAAAGACGGAAGGCAAAATAAGAGAAAGATTGTCCTCTTTTTCATTCCTCTTCTTTATTTGAGGTTTTTTATTTCGAATAGAATTATACGCATGTTACTTGTAAAAATATGGCCATTGTTGTTTCTTTTTGAGTTTAGAAATTTGATAGATTTTAAGGAATTTGTTAGCATGAGGTTTGGATTTTTTACACCAAATACAAAATTTAAATTTAATTTCAGTTTATGAATTTAATTTTTTCATTTTAATTGAAGTGATTCATTTTTAAGGACTATTTGATTACTTATAATTTTAAAATTCAAAACGTATAATGTTAAATAAATCACAGTTAATTCCAAGTACAGATTTGAATATAATTCTGAATTATAAACAAGTTGGTTTAAGATTCAAAAGTTTCTCCTTTGTAAAGATTTCATTTTTAAAAACTTGAAAAATGGATATTGATTAGAAACTTAGATTGAAATTGACTGCAGTTGAAAAAAATTTTTGTTCCATTTAGATGGCATCCAAAGGAACCGCTTACATTTTTTTTCTGCCATTCAGTGTAGTTGACATAGAAAACATTCATTTAATAAATTGTTATTATGTGATACGACGACCCCCATCCAAGTACAACCGGGTGCAGCGCTGCTTAACTTCGGTGATCGAACGAGAAGCCTTAAACACCTCTATGTACCCAAGTACCGGTACCAGCAATTATTTTCACCGGTTTTTAAAAAATAATTTAATATAAGGAAATTTACCTGATTGCTGTCCGAAATATTGACTTCATGTAAAAGATTTTATACTCTCCGACTGATAGTTTTCGAGGAAATTAGCAATAAATATCAAATATCACAGAAATACTGCACAATGGACAAATATACGAGGTGTGGCTATTAAATGACCGGATTAATTTTTCACCACTTGCTTGGGGCCTCGGCAACAACAAGCAGAATCTGATATAGATCTGTGTTCTTCTTCTCCTCTACCCTCCGAATTTCAAGGTTGTACGACGCTCAGTACGACAGTAATCTTTGTTAGAAGTGGACCCTCTACCTGAGCTCTGCTGGAATCATATAAAGTGTAAAAGTACAGCAGCGCGTCAACGTAAAGTTTCTTGTAAAACTTGGAAAATCCGCTCGTCAGTTCATTTTTCGAAGTATTTGGTTGTATTTTTTTAAGCTGACTGTGAGGCTCTCTGGTACATCTGGAAACTGCTAATTTTTAATGTTTCTTAAAGTAACGTTTTTTATTTAATAACAAATGGAATTTGTTTTTTTTTCTATCAAATTTATAAGTGTGCCAATGATTAGATGTTAAAATTCATAGCTTTTGCATAAAATGTGAGAGAAATTAATGTACGATTACTACTAGCTGAAAATATTTTACCTTTTTTCATTATTTAAACGACTTTAATAAACAAATACAAATTTTGACAATGTTTGAATGAGTAGACTCAATTTTTACCGCAGAATAAACTGAAGTTGTCTTTTCAAAGACACCTTGTCGTCATATTTTTTACTTCAACCAAATTTTTTTATATATTTAAACAATGATTATAAACAAAAGCCCATGCTTGACATTCTTCCAGGAATAGACTCACTTTTTTACGGAATCGACTGAAAATATCTTGCCTGTGACTTCCTGCTGTCATATTTTTCGAAATAACAATAATTGTTGATTATTTAAACAATTTCTGTAAATAAATGCGCATTTCGATCTTTTTTCATGAATGGCCTCATTTTTTAAGCAAATCAACTAAAAATGTCTTGTTAATTACTGGAGACATATTTAGTTCATAGCACATATTGCTCAAGTATTTGTAAATAATGTGAATGATTATTGTATTGCTTGATCATTTTCTGTTTTCGAATATTCAATTTGTTACATAGATTTTTATTTTTATTTGTATTTCTATTGCTCGAAATGTGCATGTCGTAATGTGCATAATTATGTGTAATATCAAAATGTGCATTTTTTTATATAAATTGTATAAAACTTAACACTTATTGTTAATTCAAGAAATACGACAGCAAAGAGTCACTGGCAAGATTTTTTCAATCCATTGCGTAAAAAATTGAGCCTCTTCATGGATAAAGGGTGAAAAAAGGTATTTGTTTACAAGGATTGTTTAAATATTTAACATTTGCTGTCAACTGGAAATATATGATAACAAAAAGTTATTATTAAGACATTATTACTTGATTACTTCAAAAACATGAGACCATTCATGAAAAAAAGATCGGAATGTGCATTTGTTTATAGAAATTGTTTAAATAATAAACAGTTATTGTTAATTCGAAAAAAATGACAGCAAGTAGAAATAGAAAATATGAAAACAAAGTGTCGTTGGAAAGACATTTTCAGCTTATTCTGCGAAAATAATTAAGCCTACTCATTCAGACATTGACACAATGTGTATTTGTTTACGAAAATTGTTTAAATAATAGGGAGAGAGAAGCTGTTTTTGACTTGTCGTAATCGTATATTAATTTCTCTCATATTTCATGCAAAAACTATAAAGTTCAATAGCTTATCATTGCAAATTATGGAAAAATACCACTTATTCATTAATTTGTTTATAACACTATGAACAATTTTTTTCTCACTTCAAAACATAATAAATTATTTCTATGTAGTTTGTTTACTCATTCAAGGCCTGTATAGTTGAATCTGAGAATCTTCAGAACAGTAGCACACTTGAAAAGTTATCAAATAAAAATCAAATTTCATTTGTAATTGAATAAAAATTTTGCTTTGAGAAAAGTCAAAAATTAGCAGCTATATGTTATACTTGGAAGCCTTACGGTCACTTTAGAAGAAAACATCCAAATCCATTGAAAATTGAATTGTCGGACGGTTTTTGTCCAGAAAATGCACTTTTTGGCACACTGTGTGGCAGTGTGACTTAAATTATTCCTCTCACCAGTCACAGGGGTGCTTTCCTGACGCCACAAGACGTTGAAAAGGGGTAGGGGTTTGACCTACATCATTTCTTTGACAAGTCACAGGGGTGCCTTCCCGCCCCCACTAAACGACAGTATGTGCACTTCATATCATTAAACCATGATTAATAATAATTTTTTTCAAAATCAATGTAATCTAGAACTAAAAACATAAAAAACGAAAAGCGAAAACTTTTCAAATTTGATAGACAAATGGGCACTGATATTCAAATTGGAAGACTTCATGATTTCAACTATTTGAATTTCTTCCTGAGTCACAAAATTTTTTTCCGTAAGAATTTGAATTTCTTGGATTTTTTTTTCTTTTTGGTATACTTGTAAGCTATCTGAGCATTGACCCTGTACCATGCAACCGTCCTTACAGAGCCGCGAATAGGCCTCAGCACCAGGCGTTCATAAAATGCACAGTTGCGGTATCTCCCACCCACGCAAACATTGCGAGAGGGGATACGCGACTTCGACAAATCGACAAGCCTGGAATCTGGTCCCAAAACCCACAAGCGTCTAGCGACACCCTTTCCACTTTGCTTCCTGATTCCGCGCGTGCGCAATGAATGCGTTCTGTTAGAGCGCTCAACTGCTCACTTGCTGCTCCCAGGCTATCAAAGACAACATTACTCAGTTTTTAGTGTTTTATAGTAAAAGTGATTTGTTTATTTGTTTTTAATATGGCCTCACATTGTCCTATTAGTGAAATAATTCTTTAAAAATATTAAAATTTGCGAAAGCATGTTAAAAGGTTACAATCTTGTGAGTAAAGTAACTGAATTTACTTATTTATAGTAATGTATATAAATTATGAAGTTGTGTATGGGTTGTGTATACCAGAGTTTGACAGTGATTCCTTACTTATTTTTACCTGAAACGTTACATTTTTCCCATGATCCATTCTAATTGTTCGAATATTTATTTTAAGTGATGGACTTTTTGAGGAACTAGTTTTATTGAAAGAAAAAGAAATTCTATCAAAATTTTGTAATTTACAATGAATAATAGTGTAAGAGAAAAAAAAGTTTTCATGTTATTAATGTACAATTATTTATTAAATTACATGAATTAAGATTTAATTCCCAAGTTTGAAAACACTTTCAAATAAAAAACTATCAAAAGCTTCTCAGAATTTAAAATTACATATTAAAAGTTGTGTTAAAAAAAGGAACGCCAAGGTAACGCGTTACTTTTTTGAGTAAGGGTAACTGTGCCAAATTATAGACGAAATCCAAACTATTGAACAATTAAAAGCCCTAAAAAAGTATGTGGCTCCAGTTCAACTGACATTAGCAGCTCTTCAGAACTTTGAAGGGACGAGTCTGAATCCTGCCACCCCTTTGCTTCCCTGCAGCAAGAACATCAATCAGCAGCGAACGCTGTACAAAACTCGAAAAATAAAAGAGGTTATAACAACTATTTAAAAATAGACTGGAGTATTTATTTCAACATCCTCATAAAAACATTGTAACAAAAAAAAAAAAAAAATGAATTCACAACAAAAAATGTAATGATTGATATTTTAGTATAAAGAAAGATTTTTCAGTTAATAAAGACGAACTTGCAATCACAAAGATTAATTTTCTACTATAAAAGACGAATTCTCAACAAACTACATAAATTTTTAACCAAGTAGTTAATAAAAGTGAAGAAAACAATAGTTTCATTTTCAATGAAATTGAATTGAATTGCTGGAAACAGCAGGTGAGCACTCAAGCAGAACGCATTCAATGCGCACGCGCGGAATCAGGAAGCAAAGTGAAAAGGGTGTCGCTAGACGCTTGTCCCGAAACCGGCATTGGGGATCTCGCTGATGAGTGAAAAGGATCTAGGGTGATCTTGAGGCAGGCCGAGGAGTCTACTCCTGCAACCGAGTTTCGATCTACCCGAGCTTACCGCACAGGCGAACAGGCTAGAGTAAGCGTAATGGACTTCTGTTCGAGTCACGAGATTTCAAAGACGCGATCTCCTGTACCATCTTCGAGAAATTTTGCTCAAGTTACGGTAAAATAAAATCCTAAGTCCGAGATCTTGCATCATGTCACTCTGACTTGGATTTAATTTACTAGATTCCTGATAGCGGAGGCAAACGGGCTAGAGAGTTTACTCTCGAAATCTAGTACATAACCTATAAAAAAATTCGTATTCTGAAAATACTTGAAGTGATGAAAACTTCGAAAAATTTTGTATTTTCAGAGAAATGAAATAAATGATTCTTTTTTGAAAATTGAGCTTCGAGAAACTCAACTTGTTTAAGAGAATCTGGAAGAGAAATAAAGAGAGCAATTGAGACTTAGATCGCATTCCGTAATTCGAGCAGACGAATTTCAGAAAAGATTTAGTTAATAATTGAGACTAATGCCTTTTGATATAAATACCAGTAGCACATATTTAAGTTTTTGAATTATACTCATATGGAAAAACATAGATGTACACATTTAAAACAAATTTCAAATAAATTATATTTGTAGATAATAATTTGATCATACCCTTAATTTTTTGTGCCTTTGAGAGGTCGATATATTACGATGAGGTGTTACACATAAATATACAACCTCATATAATTAGAACAGAGCGTGATGACCTAAATCAAGCACATTATGCCGCATCGTGAATCAGTGATTGTAATTTGTGCGTACAGCATAAATGCATAATTATTATCCTGGAATTAATTTACGCGTCCATGCAATTATTAAAGACTGCTGTCGAGAATTACAGTCAGCAATATAGACTCCATAAAAGTTTTTTTTTTATTAATATAACTGTTAGTGGTTGAAAATACTTTTTTATTTCATTTTATTTTTGTGAACAATTAAATTTCATGAATTAATAAAATGAATTGTAGAAGTTCTCAAAACAAAAAGATCTTTTCCGAAAAAGGGGTTTAAAAGGGGACTTCATTTATTACCAAAAACTCTTTGTGTCATATTGGTATCTGGGGAATATTTCACGAAGTATCCTCTAACAACAATAGCGCCTTTTCCTTAGCAAGTTTCCTGATGATTTTTGTGTTTAAAAAATTTTTGTAGCTAGCTTTGTAAAATCTGCTGAACACTTCAGCACTTTCTGCTGATAAAAATACATCAGAAAAAAATTCGTAAAGATCAAAGATTGAAAAAGAGGACTCAAAAATGCTAATGTTTGAATTTGTTAAAGTCTATTTTTCCAAGTATGTAAGTTGGAGAGAATTTTTTTTAAAAACGCAAAAATGACTAAATGAAAGACCTACTTTTTCTGCTTTTGTTTCCTTGGACATTAAAATTTTTTTCTGATATTACAGTCAGCTCCAAATTAATTATACTTTATAAGAAAATCCTAATACGCTACTTTTTTGCATATTATTTTCGATTTCTCTATTATCTTCTTTTTCTCGTTTATCCACTTGAATCTGAACTAAATTAATACAACCAAATAATAAAATCCAACTATTTTTAATTGAGAAGTATACTATTATATTTTTGGTTGAGAATTCATCTTTCTTGATTAAAAATTAACTTTGTGGTTAAAAATTTATATTTTCACGTTGAAAGCTTAACTCTTTTGTAAAAAATTTCACTTTTTGGCTTGAAAATTCAATAGTTTGTTTCACTTTTTTTTCTTTTTACGACTAAAAAATCTTTCCCGGTGGAAAATTCGCCTTCTGGTTTGTAAATTTATCTCTTTTGGTAGAAGTTTAATATCTTTTGGTGAAAAATCCAACTGTTTGGTTGAAAATTATTCTGGTTTAGTTAAGTATTTCACTGTTTGGTTGAGAATTCGTCTTTTCTGATTGATAATTCAATTACTTGATTAAAAATTCAACAATTAGGTTGAACATTTGTTTGACGATTTAACTACTTTGCTAAAAACTTATTGCTTTGGTTAAAAATTTATCTCTTTGATTGAGAATTTAACTTTTTTGTTGAAAAATTCGTTTTTTTTGTTGAAAATTAATTTTCCAACTAAAAATTTTGACTATTCTATTTCAGGTTGAAAATTTATCGTTATTAGTTGAAAATCTAACTATTTGGTTGAAAATTCATATATTTTGTTGAAAATTCATGTACATTGTTGAAAATTAAACGATTTTGGTAGAAAATGCTACTATTTTGTTAAAAATTAACTTTTTGTTAAAAATTCATATTTTTGTGTTACAAATTTAACTATTGTGTAGAAAAATCGTCTTTGTGGCTTGAAAATGTAACTGTTTGATTAAAAATTAATCTTTTTTGGTTGAGGATTCAACTATTTTGTTGAAAATTTAACTGCTTGGTCGAAAGTTGAACAACTTTGTTGAAAAATTCATTTTTTTCTGGTTGAAAATTCATTTTTGTAACTAAAAACTTTGACTATTCCATTTTAGATTAAAAATTTATCGCTTTTACTCGAAAATTCAACTATCTGGTTAGAAATTCATTTATTTTGTTGAAAATTCATGTATATTGTTGAAAATGTAACAATTCTGTTAAAAATTCATCCTCTTTGGGTTGAAAGTACAACTATTCTGGTAGAAAATGCTACTATTTAGTTAGATATTAACTTTTCGTTAAAAATTCATATTTGTGTGTTGAAAATTTTACTGTTTTAAAGAAAATTTGTTTTGAGACTTGAAAATGTCACTGTTGAGTTGAAAATTAATGTTTTTTGGTTGAGGATTCAACTTTTTTGTTGAAAATTTAACTGCTTGCTGGAAAGTTGAACTACTTTGTTAAAAATTTATTTTTTTGGTTGAAGATTCATCACTAGCTCCAGACTGAGCCTTTTGGTTGAAAAATTAGTTTTTTCTGCTTGAAAATTCTTGTTTGTTACTGAAAATTCGGACTATTCCATTTTCGTTTGAAAACTTATCGTTTTCAGTTGGAAGTTCAACTATTTGGTTGAAAATTCACGTATTTTGTTGAAAATTCTCCTTTTTTGGTAGAAAATTAATCTTTTTCGGTTGCCTGAAAAATCTTTTTTGGTTCAAAATTCAACTTTTTTGTTGAAAATTCGTCTTTTTAGTTTAAAAGTTCATCTTTTTGTGTATGAAGTTCATTTTTATTGGTGAAAATGCAACTGTTTGGTTGAAAATTAATCTGTTTTGGTTGAGTATCTGAATAGTTTTTGTTGAAAATTCGTATGTATTGGTGGAATTGAACTGTTATTTATTTATAATTAAAATATTTTTTGGATGAAATATCAACTATTACATTTTTCGTTGAGAATTCATCTTTTTTGGTTGAAAATTCAACCACCTGGTTCAAACTCAAACAATGTTGTTAAAAATTCATTATTTTGGTTTGAGAATTAGAGATTCATTATTTTAGTTAAAAATTTGACTGTTTTATTGAAAATTCATCTTTTCGGGTTAAAAACGCCACTGTTTGGTTGAAAATTAATCTGTTTTGGTTGAGGATTCAACTGTTCCGTTGCAACAACTAATTGATTGAAAGTTGAACTACTTTATTTTAAATTCTGTTTTTTTTTTTGTTGACAATTCATCATTTTAGTTTAAAGTTCACCTCTTTGTTAGAAAATTAAACTATTTTATTGGAAATTCAATTTTTTTTCTGTTGAAAATTCGATTTTTTTTCTACAGAAAATTAATTTTTTTGACTAAAAATTCAACAATTCCATTTTCGGTTAAAAATTGATCTTTTTCAGTGGAAAATCGATGTATTTTGTTTGAAGTTCTTTTTGTAGAAAATTAATTTTTCTGGATAAGTATTCATCCTTTTGGTTGAAAATTCATCTTTTTGGTTGAAAATTCATCTGTTTTGTTGAAAATTCGATATTTTTGCTTGAGATATGAGGAGGTTACAGCGTTTGAATTTGGATTTAGTATAGTGCCCACATTAATTTTATTTAAAAGAATTTATCCCCCTATCTTCGTAAAATATATCCTCATTTTCTCTGATTTTAGATCATTTTGGTCTGTGAAGCCTGTTATTGATACATTTGAAAAAATGATTTTTTTTTCATTCTTCTTGTAAGTTGTTGAGGGGGAGGGGGAGAGGATGAGGTCGTCAAACAAAAGGTGTGATCTAAAATTTAAACCATTTTATGCCCTGTTTTAAACAAAATTAGCAAATGAATCTCTTAGGAAATATTGGAAATTGATATCATAAAAAAAAATCTATTTCAAAACATCTTGTTTTCTAATGTTTCGAATTTTTGTTCATGAATCTTGAAAAATTAATTGAAACTTTGTAAAAAAAATTGGGTTTACATTCTTGATTTTTGGTGTTTTTTCAATTATAAGGGAAAAAAGAGTGGGTAAAGGGGAAAATGGGAAAAGGGGACGAACTGTAATCCCTGTAATTAACAATATAAAAATAATAGGACCATTTCATAAATAAAGATATCACGAGTGAAATTTAATGTAAGAATAAATACATATGGATTTTTCGCACCCAGAGAGAATTAGTCTCTTAATGGAGAGGAATATAATGGAGGAAAATTTCAACTTATCGTAGTCTCTTAATCCTGTAATCATGGGCCCTCTAAAATTTAAGCCGTTATTAGTTTTTGCAGTGACAGCACTAAGCCCAGCCGGTGGTTATAATCACTTTAATACTGCTGTGCCACGTTGGATTATGTCCTTACCTTTTTTGACCTTTTTTTAGAGGACTACGGTAATTACATCGGGTCGCTCTCTTTCTCAATTCCCTTATTAAAACAACAGCTTGTTTCATACTGAAAAGCTTTCATCGTCGACATAATCTTTTTATTGTATTATTTTCGGCCAACAATTTAATTTTCGCTTCTTAAGCTCTTTAAATTTATTTCAAAACAAATAAAAAAGAATAAAACTATGAACTGTATGTTTCATTATTTTCATGTAGTAAAAGTTATAAACGAATAACATTTTAAAAGTTTAATATTGGAATGAAGTTTCAGATGTCTACTATGACAAATTGTTCTTCTAGTTTTTTTTTACCATAAGAATAAAAATATATTTATTCAGCAACATTTCCTATACATTTTTAAGAAGTCTAGATGAACAACAACTATATGCAAGCAAAAAAACATTTTTTTTAAATATAATAATTTTCTCATAAGAGCGAACAAGTTTCATATTTTTTGCCTTCGATTATCGAAAACTTGTCCCCCAAGGAGTCAGATAAGAATTATTTGAAAAAATTTCGACCTGCGGAAGACCATCGTTATTGGAGGAAATTAACAGTGTATCTCCGTTTTCGAACCTAGAAATTAGATTTTATGATAGAACCGAAAAGTTTCACGTTGCTAATCTTCGGCTATCAAAAACTATTCACCCAAGGAGTCAAAAAATTATAAATTAAATTTTTGCCTTGCGGAGGACCACCGCAATTGGTGAAAACTAACCGTTTATCTCCGTTTTCGTATTTTGAAATTAAACTTTCTAATAGAACCGAACAACTTTCACATTTCTAGTCTTCGGCCATTGAAAACTAGTCCCCCAGGGAGACAGATAAAAATTATTTTAAAAACTTTCGACTTGCAAAAGACCACCGTGATTTGGAAAAACTAACCGTGTATCTTTGGTTTCGAACATAGAAATTGAAGTTCATAATAAAACCAAAAAAATTTCACATAGCTAGCTTTCGGCCATCAAAAATTATGCTCTCAAAGAGGCAGATAAAAATTATGAATAAAATTTTTAACTTGCAGAAGACCACCGTAATTGGAGAAAATAAACCGTGTATCTCCGTTTTTCGAAAATAGAAATTCAATTTTACAGAAGAACTGAACAACCTTCACATTTCTAACCTTCGGCCATCGAAAACTATTCCCACAAGGAGTCAGATCGAAATTATTCAACAAATTTTCGACTTGCGGGAGACCACCGCAATTGGCGAAAGCCAACCGTTTATCTCCATTTTCGTATTTTGAAATTGAACTTTCCAATAGAACCGAACAAGTTTTTCATTTATAGTCTTCGGCTATCAAAAATAATTCACCCAAGTAGGCAGATCGAAATTATAAACAAAGTTTTCGACTTGCTGAAAACCACCGCAATTGGAGAAAACTAACCGTGTACCTTTGTTTTCGAACAAAGAAACTCAATTTTATAGTACAACTGAACAAGTTTCACATTTTTAGTATACTGCTGTAAAAAAAATATTCACCGAGGGAGTCAGATAAAAATTATGAATGAAATTTTCGACTTGCGGACGACGACGTTAAATTGGAGAAAACTAACTGTGTATCTCCGTTTTCGAACATAGAAATTCAATTTTATAATAAAACCGGAAAAGTTTCACATTTTTAGTCTTCGGTTATCGAATACTAGTCCCTCAAGGAGTCAGAAAAAAATTATTCAACAAATTTTCGATTTGCGGAAGACCACCGCAATTGGCAAAAGCTAACCTTTTAACTCAATTTTCGTACTTTGAAATTGAACTTTCTAATAGAACAGAACAAGTTTTAAATTTCTAGTCTTCGACTATTGAAAACTAGTCCCCCAAGGAGATAGATGAAAATTAATTCAAAATTTTCGACTTGCGGAAGACCACCGTCATATGAGAAAACTAACCGTGTATCTCCGCTTTTGGAACCTAGAAATTACATCTCATGATAGAACCGAACAATTTTCACATTTCTAGCCCTCGGCTATTGAAAACTGGCCCCCCAGGGAGTCAGATAAAAATTATTTTAAAAATTTTCAACTTGCAGAAGACCACCGTAATTGGAGAAAACTAACCTAGTTTTGAAAACGTAGATACATGGTTAGTTTTCTCCAATTACGTTGGTCTTCGGCTAGTCGAAAAATGGTAAATAATTTTTATCTGACTTCTTGGGGGATTAGTTTTCGATAGTCCAAGGCTAAAAATGTTAAACTCATTCGGTTCTATTATAAAATTTAATTTCTATGTTCAAAAACAAAGATACACGGTTACTTTCCTCCCATTACGGTGGTCTTCCGCAAGATGAAAATTTTAAAAATAATTTTTATCTGATTCTTTGAGGGACTAATTCACGATGGCCGGACTAGAAATGTGAAACTTGTTCGGTTCTATTGTAAAAATCAATTTCTACTTTCGAAAACAAAGACATACGGTTAGTTTTCTCTAATTACGGTAGTCTTCCACGAGTCGAAAGTTTTCAAAATAATTTTCATCTGACTCCTTGAGGGACTATTTTTCGATAGCCGAGAACTAGAAGTGTGAAACTTGTTCGGTTCTATTCAGGGGTATGTCAGGCCATTGTAAAATTTCGTGCCTGCGGGGAGAATAGCAAGCAGTGGCGCTGCGATCGTCACTCATAATTACCTTTTCACGGAGCAAAATTTCCAAATTTAAAAATTGATCTCTAAATCATTATAACTCCTATCAACTTCGTTTCTCGCCTCAAAATTTTTTGATGTTTTGAATTAAGTTTTTCAAAAAAAGTCAAGAAGTAATTGATTTAATTTGGACAAAAGTAATTATTGAATTTTTTACTCGGTTTTTTCCTGGAAAAATTAATTTTGAAAAAAGCAAAACTTGAGAGCAAGAAACGAAGCTGATAGAGGTTGTTATTGTTTATGAATCATTTTTTTAACTCCGTAATTTTGCATCGTGAAAAGGTACCCTATATTATCTATTCTTTTTTTAAGTAAACGTGTAAAATAAATAACAAGTTTGTACTCCATAGATTTTGTAGGAATTATTGTTTCCTATGGTTTTTATTCTTATTGTTTATAAAATTCTACTTTTATTTTTTTGCAATTGTGAAACATTTTGAAATTGTAAAATCGACAGAATTGAAAAAGATGAATAAATGATGGCACAATACAAACCACCTACTGTAAATTTAAATATCTCCACAGTTTTTCTTGGTTAGTTTTCAGAAATTTTTTTGTTTTTATTGGCTTGCAATTGTAAACTATACTTATATGGATATTAAAGAATAAATGAATTTTCACTCTGATGTTCCTTTATTGCCTGTGTTTATCAACAAATAAAAAAATTAAAATCAACCTATGAATAAGCTAGAATAGAGGTTATGTTATTCTGCTTACAAAATTCCATCATAAAAATTCAACTACTTACCGGCATAACGCTTCCATCAGGAGCTAAAACCTCTTCCTCCTAAGCAATATCGGTCCCTAAATAATGTTTTTCGCAAACGACTTGTCCAGCTTTGCATAAAAAATCACTTTTGTGCAGCAGAATTGCACGTTGTCACTGTTCAATACAATTTTTCGGTACCGAAAGGAAATGGAACTTCTCTTTGTTAGATTTCTTTGATTTATACCCATTAGTACAATTGGGTATTATTCAGTAACTATCGCTAATTTTTATTCACAGTTTATTCGCAAAACTTTTAAAAATAAACAAATATTATATGCTACGAATCCATTTCCATAGGAATGCCTTTTAAACTAATGTCAGACAATCGAGTGACGATCGACGCGCCTCTAGTTCGCCGCTCCGCCGCTGTGGACAAACCATGGCTCAATTTTTTTTGACTACAGAATGGGTCATGGCATACCCCTGGTTCTATTATAAAATTGAATTTCTAGGTTCGAAAACGAAGATATACGGTTAGTTTTCTCTAATTACGGTGGTCTTCCGCAAGTCGAAAATTTTATTTATAATTTTTATCTGACTCCTTGGGTAAATAGTTTTCTATAGCAGAAGGCTAGCAATTTGAATCTTGTTGGCTTTTTTTACAGCAATTAACATCTTCTGAAAAAATTGTCTTTTTTCTTGCAAAAAGTTTATAGTCGCTTAAAATTCTTGAAAATGCATAGGTAATATTGCTGGATATATATTTTTTTCTATTTTGGTCGCAAAAAATATAAAAAATAAATTCTTCATACTAGACGTTTGCAACTTCAGCCCAACAACTTTAATCCGGATCAGAAAATATCAATCTTTGATAAATGATTTTTGTTTCCTTTTTTTGTTTACTTTTTATACGTTCCTCGACCTTTCCAGCATGTGTTTATCGACAACTCATGTGACCACAGCTGCTGCAAATATTTGCTCGGTTGAGGTCAATATTGCAAAAGAAGGGAAAAAGGAGAGTAAACCCCAATCTGAAATTAAAGGGTTCGCAACATTTTTCTGTAATTAAAAAAATTCTTCAATAATATTTGTTATTTCGAAGCACTAAAAAATCTTTATAAATATTTTTTAATTATTACACTTAATAGAAGAGATATTTCTTTTATCACGAAACAATAATATATAGCTTTCATCCTTGAATAAATATAAAATGGTGAGAAAAAATTAATTCGAAAAAAGCACTTTAAAATATGTAAATATATTTAATTATAAAACATCATAAACTAATTTTTTATTTATAAATGGTAATTAAATAATTGATAAATAACTATTAACAATTAAAAATCAAGTATAAAACTGTATTTGTATATACAGTTTCTAGTTATGCTTCTAGCTTTGTCAAATTCAATTTATTATAAATATAAATTTATATGGGCAGTGTCTATGTGTACCGAAAAAATCTAATTTTTTCTACTGAAATTTCGGTACAAATAATAGACCCATTTGCAGGTCCCGACTACGAGGATACATATTTCTTCATTAAACCTAGGCAATTTTATTTAATTCCAGTTTTGACAAAACTTAATTAGGCTAAGATTTCTATATTTTTAATACATTTTTCAAGCTTATAAGCTTTAGGTTTAAATGTTAGCTCAATTTATAAATTTGAAGCTTGAATGATATAATGTAAAAAAAACTCTAGACAATGTTAAAATTGTCGAAATCTGTCAAAATATTCTCATATCGGTATTATGACGGCATCCATCCGAATATAATCAAGTGAAGCGCGGCTTAACTTGAGTAATGGAACAGGAAGATTTACGGCCATGCTATGCTTACCCGATTCCTACCTTACCGACATTTTTCGCAACAATTTACGTCCATACGAATTGAGATATCGAGGGAAAATTTTCGGAAATTAGTTAAGAGGCACTGAGGAACGTTTGTATGTTTCTAAATTTCTGTAAATACAAAAAAAAAATAGTTTTGGAAATTCCTTGGAAAATTGTGTTAGGGTTTCGAAAAATTAAGGACCATACAAACGTTCCATAGTGCCTTTTACATGACTTCTCAGATTTTCAAATCGATATCTCAATTCGTGTGGACGTGAGTTGCTGTAAAAAAATGTCGATAAGGTAGGAATCGGATAAGTACAGCTTGGCCTTAAACAAATCCTGGAAACATAGATACATTTCAAAAATTAATGAAACTTATTTTTTTAATTTCATTTTTACATTCTCGTGCTTATTTTTAACATATTTTACGGGTATCTGTGGAAATTTCAAAATTTAAATTTGCTTGGAGATTAGAAACTTTCTATTTTTATCATACATTTTCGGAGCCATTTTGGATTCAAACAGCACATTCATGAAAATAATGTTCACTTTTCTATCAATATTTACGATAGTTAAAATATTTGCTAAATATCCTTCCCTTAATTATATGAAGATGCCTACATATGGAAGATTTGTTTTTCTCTAAGGCCATGTCATAATTATCCGATTCCTACCTCACCGATAATTTTTTTTGGAACAACTCACGCCCACACAAAATGAGATATCAGGTTGAATGTTTGAGAAAATAAATAAAGGGCACTAAGGAACGTTTGCATGGGTTCAAATTTGTAGTGTTGCAGAAAAAAGTTGTTTAAAATATAAATTCTTTAAGGGCAAGTATTAAAGTGTCCCATGACCAATTATCTGGTCTGTATTCGGCGGCCCTATAACTTGAAAAATTCGTAAAAGTAGGCAGCAGGCGCCTACAAAAAAGGGTTTCGTAGCCTATTAAGCAGTTCATAAGGTCGTTCAAACCCCCCTCCCCTTCCTCACCGAACATTTCCTAAATTCCACTCCCCTGCCTTCTCCTCATTTCCTCTCACTTCCTCTTACTTCCCCTAACTTCTCCTCATGTCCCCTAATCCCCTCCACCGATTCTTCTCAGTCCCTCCCCCGCTTCGCCTCAGTCCCACCACATACTTTCCCTCATTTCCCTCGCCCCTCCCCTCACTTCGCTCACTTACCCTTTTTTATACGATGAACGGACATCCGACCGAAACCATAAGGGCTTCTGTCCGGGGCTACGAAACCCTAAAAATGTTAATATTTGTCTCAAATTTTAGGAAATGGTTCAAATTATATAAGAGCACATCTGTTTGGCCCATTTGAATTTTTATTGTGTCTAAAAAGTGCAATTTCGTTGAATTTTAAGTTGGAATGTAACTTAGAACAGGGCTTTAGCACCCTAGCCAAACGTTATTAATAGAATTGCATTATTTAAACAAAATGAAAACTCAAATAGGCCAGATAGACATGGCTTTATCAATTGAGGTTTTTATTTTTCATATGTTTTTTCGGTCTTTTATCTCACATTGGAGCCTTGGCATTGAAGAATCCCAGTAAGAAAATCGATCCATGATCATATCCATTTCAAATCATGCAGGCCGACGGGTGACATGTTCAGGATAGAGCGATATTTTTACATTTCTTACGAGTATTTTGAAATTTTAAGGGTAAGATGAGTTTTTTTTCAAATTTCACATCAAAAACCATGCCATTTTTGCAATTTTTAAGAAATTGAGGTTTTTCTTGTCTCAAAAACGCCACCTTTCTTTTCTCAAATTTTTGGGAATATTAGGTACTAATATAATCTACTTACCATAAATTTCCCATTTGGTATTTTCTTGTTCTTCGGGAGAAAAGAATTATTTTTCATTTTTTACTGAAATTTTGCCCTTTTTGCAATTTTTTAAACTTTAATGTTTCCCTTGCTCAGGTTGTTCAGGTTTTTTCACCCTTTTGAAACAGATAAGAAGAACGAATAAAGAACAAACAATTGTAAAGCTATTTCAATTTTTCGAAAAATTAAAACAGGATGGTTTCTCAAAACAGCTACCTTTTTTCGTTGAAATTTTCAGACAAAAAAAGAGAAAACGTAGAAAATTTGAAAAAAAATTGGAAATAATTCTGTGTTTATATTTTTTGTCTTTAATCGAAATAGGTATAATATTTTTCATTTTTTCTTCGTTTTTCTCATCGGTTTCGTAGTAGTGAAAAAATCTTGACAAATTGGAACACGAGAAATCGCCAAACTCAAAAATTGCAAAAGTGGCAAGTTTAAATAAAATAGTTTAAGAATGTTTTTTTTTCGAAAATTCGCAATAGTTTTACCATTTTTTATTCTTTTTGAATTTTTTTGTGGATTTTAAAACAGTTTAAAAAACTTAATAAACTGAAACAAGAAAAACTAAAGTATCTCAAGAATGGCCAAAATGGCACGGTTTTGCAAGTAAATTTTGAAAAAAACTCATTTTACCCTTGAAATTTTAAGATATTTTTGAAACTGTAAGAATGTCACTATGTTGTTCAAAAAAAAAAAAAAAATACGTTTCTCCTTATTTTCCACGTACAAGAACATATTTCATTGGCAAGCCAATCCTGGACATGTCATCCACCGACCTACATAATTTGAAATGGATTCAGTCTAACGATGTGCATGAGTCCGATTAGACTCAGCGCGTGAGTCATGAGTCGAATTTTCGACACCGACTCAAGCTGTGATCAAATCGAAAAAATCCGGTTCGACTCAACGTTTGAGTCGTGAATCGAATTTTCGACACCGACTCAAATTTGGATTGAGTCGAATTTCTCAAAACCGACTCCAGTTAAGATTGAGTAGAGTGTTAATCATTTTATGCTTTTATATCAAAGCATTTTGATGGGCGTGATGCAATTAAATTTATTAAGTTGGTTTTTTTAAAAGCTACTAAACTAACTGAACGCATCTGTATATATTAATTTCTATTCAATAATGTTAAATAAAGAATAATTATTGAAAATATTGTTAAATTATTGAGCGATTTGCATGCAATCTTTTAGAATAAAAAATCAATAAAAACTACAAACTGATGAAAAATTATTCTCGTAAATCAAAATTATCTTGAAAATCTTATTAGTTAATATTATTATTGTGCCTATTTGAGAAGTTTAAGGAAGAAACGATGCTTTAAATAATAAAAATTAGTTTTTATTCGCCAAATAAGCGTTACAAAAATAAATAGTCTACTTTTTAAATCTTGCTTACATATATTTTTATTGTATTATGCCCAGCGAAGCGCGTCAATAGGGTTGTTTACAAATAAATTTTTTATTTATCTTCAACTTAAGAAGTAAGATCTGAATATAGATAACTATTTTGACCGTAGAGAAAGGAATTTTTTTGAAGTCTCAATTTTTTTTATTCTATTATAAAAGCCGCATATTTTAAAATACAATCGCTGATTGGTAGAAGGCAAGACGCGATTTTATAACTCAAAGTCGCCATGATACTGAAAATATTATTGATTTGTTTTTCAATTTTCTCAAAAATAAATTATTTGAACCACATTTTTCATTCACTAGTCTCAAGAGCAGATAATGTCGTATTATTGAAAGATTTTGCTGTTGTAACTCATGCATGAACTCTATTCAATAAATACATAAAAGTTTCATTTAATCTCAATAAACAGATTAATTTTAATAAAAATAATTTGCTCAGAATTTGTTCAATAAACAAATTATTTTTAACAGAATGAAACGAGTAGATTTGTACAGAATGTTTCAAATTCGGAAGAATAAAAATAATGTCAAATTATAATTCGGTAAAACAAAAATTATGTCAAATGGTAATTCGGAAATACAAAAATTATGACAAATAGTAATTCGGAAAAATAAATATTATGACAAATGGTGGTTCGGAAACATAAAAATTATGTTAAATAGTAATTCGGTATTATAAAAATGATTTAAGATTTTCATTTGTAAAACGAAAATTATGTAAAAAGGTAATTCGGAAGTATAAAAATTATGACAAATGACAATTTGGAAAAATAAAAATTAGGTAAATTGGCAATCCAAATAAATAAAAATGATAACAAATCGCTATTCAGTCATACAATTTTAGGTATAATAAATATTAAGGAAAATATAATTTGGGAAACATTCATGCGCCTCCAAATGTCAAATAACTATTGTTAGAAAAATAATTTCGACTAAAAATTAGTTTTTTCTAAAAATGATATAGATGCCTCTTTCAAAATGCACTGAAATTGATTTCGATTTTTTTTCTCTGCTTTAGTAAACCGTTTTGCAGTCTGCTCGGAAAATTCGACTCATGAGTTGAATCGGAATTTCTCGAATCGATCACAGTTTGAGTTAGTGTCGAAAATTCGACTTACGATTCACGCGCTGAGTCGAGTCGAACTTCTCCGTTGCCAACGCAATTTGTTTCGGTGTCGAAAATTCTACTCATGACTCACGCGCTAAATCCAATCGGATTTTTCCGATCCGATCACAGCTTTAGTTAGTGTCGAAAATTCGACTCACGATTCACGCGCTGAGTCGAGTTGGATTTCCTCAATTTGATCACAGCTTGAGTCGGTGTTGAAAAATTCGACTCAGGACTTACGCGATAAGTCGAATCGGATTTTTTCGATTCGATTATAGTTTGAGTCGGTGTCAGAACTTCGACTCATAACTCACGCGCCGAATCGAAGTGGATTTTTTTGAATCGATCAAAGCTAAAGTCGGAGTCGAAAATTCGACTCATGGCTCACGCCCTAAGTCGAATCGGATTTTCTCGAATTAGTCATAGCTTGAGTTAGTGTCGGAAATTCGACTTGAGATTCACGCGTTGAGTTGAGTCGGATTCCTCCGATCCGATCACAGCTTGAGTTAGTGTCAAAAATTCGACTCACGATTCACGCGCTGAGTCGAGTCGGATTTCCTCAATTTGATCACAGCTTGAGTCGGTGTTGAAAAATTCGACTCAGGACTTACGCGCTAAGTCGAATCGAATTTTTTCGTTTCGATTACAGCTTGAGTCGGCGTCAAAACTTCGAATCATGACTCACGCGCCAAACCGAAGTGAATTTTTTTGATTCAATCAAAGCTAAAGTCGGCGTCGAAAATTCGACTCATGACCCACGCGCTAAGTTGAATCGGATTTTCTCGAATTAGTCACAGCTTGAGTTAGTGTCGGAAATTCGACTCAAGATTCACGCGTTTAGTTGAGTCGGATTTTTTCGATTCGATCACAGCTTAAGCCGGGGTCGAAAATTCTACTGATGACTCACGCCGTGGTGTCAATTATGATTCGAATCTAATTATTCTGCACATCACTAATTCTGTCCCATTTTTCTCGACTCTGAAGAAACTTGATTCCTTGATTTTAACTTCTTCACAAAAATCTTAGAATTGAATCATAAGTTTGAATCTAAACGGCTCTTGTTTTCGTGAGTGCTATCGTATTATGAAGGAAAAAAAGGAAAAATCCGAGGTTGGCCCGAAGGTATAGGAGCTCTCGCGCTTTCTGCGTTATCTTCAGGTTCTGGAAGCTCCAGTTGAGGTGGAAATCCGAAGGGAGGAATATCCCTAGGGAGTCTGAGTCCGCGCCAGAGCTACCCTGGCTTCGGTCCCTCGGGACCAACGGCTTCTCTTCCCCCTCCACCTCCGCTTGCAATGGCTGCTTGCCTGCCTGCCTGTCACTGGTCCAAGACATACGACGGTACCAGATAGCTAGCTTCGTTGCCGAGATAACCTGGAGGGTTGTCTTATTCCGCATATCGATTAATGACACAAAACTCCAAACGAATCTCGAAACTCGGATGCTCGGATGCGCTCTCGTCTCGCTAAAGATGTTCCTCAGTCCCTCGAGATTTTCATCATTTTTCTTCTTCCGAAATCAGAAACTTCCTTTTCAATCCTTCTCATTCACAGGATTTTTTATGGTAACAAAATAAGCCCTCTTAATTAGTTTTAAATAATTTTATTAACTGCAGACTAGGATTTGAGCCTTAACAGAACAGAAACAAAGACTCTGGCTCAATGTCTCTGTTTGATAAATTTGAAAGAAAAACTTTTTAAAAACATAAACTTTAATAAAGTCAACTTGTGTAAGACAAAATCACAGAAAAAGTCTTTAAAACGAGAAAAGTATGTTTCCAAAAATCCAGTGATGGATAAGTTACTTTTTGAAAGGAACTAGTTATAGTTACCGTTACAACACGAAAAAAGTTAACTAGTTATCGTTATTGTTACCGATTCAAAATGTAACTTTTTCTTGGTTGTTTTTCCCAAAAAAAAAATAACTATCGTTACTTTTTTAGTTACTTTTGTATTTTAAAAGTATATATCCAAATTTAATTTTACAAAACTTTATTCATAACTTTCGAGTGATAGTTCTTATACTTTTTAATGAAAGTCGTAGATTAGTCATGACCCACGTAATATTTCTAAAAAACAAAGAATGTTTTAGAAAATTTTTAATTTCAGTGTGGGAGGAAAATTTCTGCTTTCCTATTTCGGGCTATAAATCTCTTCGGTGATGAAAATTAATTATTTCTGTGTAAAAGTGTTTCTTCAGATTTACCAGGTTACGACTTTTACTCTTAGAAGACTTAGAATATTCTAAGACCAACAGAAAATTTTTTAGAAGACGTTGAATTTTCAACAAAATACATAAATTTTCATCTAAAAAGGATAAATTTTCAACCAAAACTGACAAAGCTTCAACAAAATACATGAATTTTTAAATATAAAAGAGAAATATTCAACCAAAAATGGAATGGTTAAATTTTCACTTTAAAAAATGAATGTTTAACCAAAAAAAATGGCAACAAAATAATTAA
>JAUMHM010000005.1:27716627-27731100 GCA_032362435.1 Melikaiella ostensackeni | reverse complement strand
GCGCATTTGCGGCGCAATTCAGTGTGCTAAAGAAATTCTAAAATTATGATTGGGGGGGGCTGGTGTAACTGACCTTTTTCCGACCTCATTTGAAAATCCCTTGCTTTCAGTTGTTTCATTTTTTCGAATTTCATCGCCTATAACTCAATAAATTTCAACTCGATTGACAGAAACAGTATATCGTCGGAAAGAAGAAGAACATACCTTTCGAATGATATACAGTGCATATAAGTTAGATCAACCGTTCTCGAGATTTCTGCCAGTAACTGGAAAAAGTGCCAAAAAACAAGTTTTTTGCAAATATCTCGAAAACGCTTCTTTTGAAAAATAAATGAGTGTCATTTTCTTTTCTAGCGACCCAAAATTAGTTTACAAAACACTTTTTCTCTTAGGTACACACGACGAACCAGAAATTTGTAAACTAGTGTTATTTTCTCCACTTCCATATGTCATCAGGATGACGAATACGGTGATAATTTCATGGATGTGGATGGTTAGATGTGTTCAATATTAAGGCTCCCTTCCCCAAAGCAAAACTCTCGAAAGCTAATTGCCAAAGTGGCAAGTTCCACACAAACACAAAACACGATTTGCCCCCAGGACGTAAATAACAAACGAGCAGTGCCTTTCAAATGCAGGAGCAATTTTTTAGTTTAATTTTGCGGTTTCCTGTTACAAACGGACACATTTGTCATCCACCATTAGCCCAATCTGATCTACCTATATATTATACACAAATTTTTCAACTTGAAACCTAATATTGCATCAAATAAAGTTTGTCACCATAATTATTTATCATCATTTCAACAAGTAATTCCTTCATTTATTTATTTTATTTCATTTATATATTTATTGATTTAGGTTAACAAATTGTTTGAGTCAGTAAATCAAACGCTTGGCACGATTAGGCTCGGATGATGCCTTTTTCAAAGAACCTGGATTAATATCGTAACAATAATAATATATAACATGATAATAAAAATGTTCTAAATTTGTAAAGAATTGAAAGTGAAAATACCATAAATGCCTGAATACCTCAAACGTTTGTTGAAAATAGTTAGGATTTAAAAGACGCCTTGAAGAAATTAAAGTTCCGTCAACACATTCTTTAGTTGCATTGAACGTTGTTTCAATCTTTGATAATAATCCATTAGATCTTTCGTTGGAGTGTGTTGAAGGAAAATCAATTTTAAATCATAATTCAACTAAAATAACAAAATCTGAATTTTTAGTAGCTACCAGATCTGTTTTTAACAACATGGTTTCCTCATTTAATGGAAAATACTACAAACAATCAAGTGGTTGTCCTATGGGTCCTCCGTTTTCTCCTATAATTTCAAATTTGGTCTTAGAAGTTGTAGAAAAAAGAGCTTTACAAAATTTAAACACTCTAATAGATTTTTACTTAACAAAAAGAATAATGATCATACTGAAAATTTGTCTGTAATTGTATATCTTATAAAATATAAATGTTGTAAAAAAGTTTATATTGGCGAAACAGGCAGGAGACTGAAAACTACAGTTGATGAACATAAAAGAGATTGTAGAGTTAATAATTTGAATACAGGTTTATTATAGCACATTTAAGCAAACAGTTTCATTTTTAAGCCAAAAAGACCAATTTTTTCGAAGACAGTCGAATTTTCAACAAAAAAGTTCATTTTTAACCAAGAAAGATGACTTTTCTACAATTATAGATGAATTTTCAATCAAAAAGGACAAATTTTCAACAAAAAAGCTGAATTTTCGACCAAAAAAGGTGCCTTCAACCAAATAGTTTGATTTTCAATAAAGAAAAAGGAATTTCAACCAAGAAGATAAATGTTTTATCAAAACAGACAAATTTTCAAAAAAAAAAACATTGATTTTCCAAAAAAGTGCTAAATTTTTAAGCTAAAAAGACGAATTATCTACAAAAGAGTTGAATTTTCAACACATAAATATAATTTTATAACGAAAAAGTTAATTTACTACTAAATAGTTAAATTTTCAGACAAACAGTTCATCTTTTAACCAAATACTTGAATTTTCTACCAAATAGTTAGAATTTTAGCTGAAGATGTATATTTTCATCAAAAAGTTAATTTACAACCAAATAATTGAAATTTCAACTAAAATGATGAATCTTCAACCAAAAAGTCAATCCTCAGCGAAACATGTAATGGTTGATATTTCAATTAAAAAATTGTGTAATATGAAATGAAAAACAGTTGAATTCAACCAAAAAAGACGAATTTTCAACAAAATAGTTGAATTCTTAATCAAAACAGATTAATTTTCAACCAAACAGTTGAATCTTCAACCCGAAAACATGAATCTTCAACCAAAAAAAATGAACTCTTTACAAAATGAAAGCTTTGATCCAAGAAGTTGATATTTCAACCAAAAAAGATTTTAATTTTAAATCAAAAGCAGTTGAATTCAACCAAAAAAGACGATTTTACAACAAAATAGTTGAATCATCAACCAAAACAGATTAATTTTCAACCAAGAGTGAAACGAATTTTTAACACAATAGTTAAATTTATAACCAAAGATATAAATTTTGGAGCGAAAAAATTAATTTTAATCAAAAAAGGTAAATTTTCAAACAGATAGTTGAATTTTTAACTAAAAAAGATCAATTTTCAACCAAAAGTGGAATAGTTACATTTTTGATTGAAAAAATTAATTTTCAACCAAAACTAAAACGAATCTTGAATAAAATATTTACATTTTCAACGAAAGAGATGAATCTTGAAGCAAAGAAGATGGCTTTTTAACAAAACAAGTTGCATTTTCAACGAAATAATTGAATCTTCAACAAAACAGTAGAATTTTTAATCATACGAGATGAATTGCAAACCAGATATATAATAGTACAGATTGCAGCCAACGAAATTAACTTTCATCCAAAAATAATTGAATTTTTTTCTATTTAACGATTTAACGATTGAAAATTTCATTCTTCTCGAAAATGACGCAAAATATGAAAAGCACTTCATCGTTCAAAGTTATTCCCCTTCCTCAAATCTAAAAAATTATACCCTCACTAGATGTTTATTTTGTGTATTTTAACAAATTTCTTCAAAAAAATAGGAAAAATCGATAGAAATCGACTAAAATAGCATACAGTTGAATGAACTTCAACATTTTGTGTTTTAAAAAGTTTGTTTTTAGTTTAGCAACAAATAGAAGATCATGTTTCATGAGATTATTAAGGTTCCTGAGATTGAGAGTAAAGGAAAATTCGTTTTTATCTCTAAAATCACGGGAACATCATTTTTAACTATTATAAATCTCATTTTTGTCGAAAACGGCGCAAAATGTTAATAGTAGTTCATTGTTCCAAATTGTTCTCCTTCATCAAGTCTATAAAATTATACTCTTACTAGATGCTTATTTTGTGTATTTTAACAAGTATTTCCGAAAAAAAAGAAAAAAAATCTAAGATAGCATTTAGATTAAGAAACTTCAATCTTTTTTCCATAAAAAAACACGTTTGTTTTTAGTTCACTAACAATGTAAAGAACATTCTTCATGAGATTGTTATGGTTCCTGAGCTTCGGAGTAAAGAAAAATTGGTTTTTCATTTTCAAAATAGAAGAAATATCAGTCTTAACGATTAAAAATCTCATTTTTCTCGAAAACGTGCAAAATATGAATAGCAGTATATAGTTCCAAATTGCTCCACTTCCTAAAATCAATAAAATTATATCCTAAACAGATATTTATTTTGTGTATTTCAACAAATTTGAAAAAAATAGAACATATCGATAAAAATCGACTAAAATAGCATTTAGATCAACGAACGTTAATCTTTCAAAAAAGCGTTTGTTTTTAGTTCACTAACAATTCAAACAACATGCTTAATGAGATTATTAAGGTTTCTGAACTTCGGAGTAAAGAAAAAGTGTTTTTTCATTTTCAAAATAGAAGAAATATCAGTCGTAACAATTAAAAATCTCATTTTTCTCGAAAACGACGCAAAATATGGATGAACAGATCATCATTAAAACTTGTTCTCCTTCCTCAAATCTATTTTATACCTTTAGTAGATGCGCATTTCGTGTATTTTAACAAAGTTTTCCAATAAAATAGAAAAATTCGACTAAAATAGCATTTAGATTAACGAACTTCAATCTTTGAAAAAAAGCGTTTGTTTTTAGTTCACTAACAATGCAAACAACATGCTTAATGAGATTATGAAGGTTTCTGAACTTCGGAGTAAAGAAAAATTGGTTTTTTATTTTCAAAATAGGAGAAATATCAGTGTTAACGAATGAAAATTTCATTTTTCTCGAAAACGACGCAAAATATGGATAAACAGATCATCATTGAAACTTGTTCCCCTTTCTCAAATCTATTTTATACCCTTAGTAGATGCGCATTTCGTGTATTTTAACAAAGTTTTCCAATAAAATAGAAAAAGTCGACTAAAATAGCACTTAGATTAATGAACTTCAACCTCTTCTTTTTAAAAAACGTTTGTTTTTAGTTCTAACTAACAATGTGAAGAACGTGTTTCATGTGATTGTTAATGTCCCTGAGTATCGAAGTAAAGAAAAATTGGCTATTATTTCTCAAATTGAAGAAACATCAGTGTTAACGAATGAAAATCTTATTTTTCTAGAAGACGTCGCAAAATATGAATAGCAGTTCATCGTTCAATGCTGTTCCCCTTCGTTAAATTTATCAATTTATTTTGTGTATTTTGACAATTTTTTCAATAAAATAAAAAAACCGACTAAAATAGCATGTAGTTTAACGAACTTCAACACTTTATTATTGAAAACGTTTGTTTTTAGTTCACCAACGAGTTGAAGAACATTTCTCATGAGATTATTAAGGCTCTTGAGCTTTAGAGTAAGGAAAGATTCGTTTTTGTCTCTAAAATTGAAGGGAAATCATTTTCAACTATTAAAAATTTCATTTCTCTCGAAAACACGCAAAATATGAATAGCAGTAAATAGTTCCAAATTCCTCCACTTCCTAAAATCTATAAAATTATATCCTCAACAGATGTCTATTTTGTGTATTTCAACAAATTTTTCCCTCTCCCCCCAAAAAAAAAGAAAATATCGATAAAAATCGACTGAAATAGCATTTAGAGTAATTGGTTTGTTTTTAGTTCACTTACAATGGTCAGAACATGTTCCATGAAACTGTTAACGTTCCTGAGATTCAAAGTGCAGACAAAAATTGGTTTTTTATCCCTAAAATCGAAGAACCGTGATTTTTAACGATTAAAAATCTTATTTTTCTCGAAAACGCGCAAAATATGAATAGTAGTACATACTTCCAAATTGCTCCACTTCCTGAAATTTATAAAATTATATCCTGAACAGATGTTTATTTTGTGTATTTCAACAAGTTTGAAAAGAATAGAAAATATCGATAAAAATCGACTAAAATAGCATTTACATTAACGAACTTCAATCTTTAAAAAAAAGCGTTTGTTTTTAGTTTACTAACAATGTGAAGAACGTGTTTCATGCGATTGTTCATGTTCCTGAGTATCGAAGTAAAGAAAAATTGGTTTTCATTTCTCAAGTCGAAGAAACATCAGTGTTAACGAATGAAAATCTTATTTTTCTAGAAGACGTCGCAAAATATGAATGGCAGTTCATCGTTCAATGTTGTTCCCCTTCCTCAAATCTATAAGATTATACCTTTAGTAGATGTTTATTTTGTGTATTTTAACCAATTTTTTCAATAAAATAAAAAAGCGACTAAAATAGCTTGTACTTTAACGAAATTCAAGACATTACTATTGAAAACGTTTGTATTTAGTTCATCAACGAATTGAAGAACATTTCTCATGAGATTATTAAGGTTCTTGAGCTTTAGAGTAAGGAAAGATTCGTTTTTGTCTCTAAAATTGAAGGGAAATCATTTATACAATCTATGAAATCATTTCCTTACCAGATGTTTATCTTGTGTACTTAAACAAATTTTTCAAAGAAAAATAGAAAAAATTGATAAAAATCGATTTAAATAGTGTTAAGTTTCACATTATTACTGAACTACAAAGAAAGTTTTTAAAAATAAAATGCTGAAGCTCGTTAAACCAAATTTTAGATACACAATAGCAAATTTATTATAGTCCATTTTTATCGACTGTTCGAATTTTTTTGGAAAAATTCGTTAAAATACACAAGGACACATCTGGCAAGGGTATAATTTTGTATATTTCAGGAAGTGGAACAATTTCGAACCATGAATTGCTATTCATATTTGGCGTCGTTTTCGAGAGAAATGAGGTTTTTAAAGTTTAAAAATTATGTTACTACAATTTTAGAGATAAAACCAATTTTTTCTTCTACTCTGATGATCACGCTCCTTAATAATGTCACGAAAAATGTTCTTAACATTGTTACTCAAGTAGAAACAAACGTTTTGTGAAACAAACGTTTTGTAAAACAAAATGTTGAAGTTCGTTATATGAAATGGTATTATTATCGATTTTTATCGACTTTTTGAATTTTTTTTTGAAAAATTTATGGAAATACACAAGGTAAACGTCTGGCAAGGGTATAATTTCATAGATTCGAGGAAGCAGAACAATTTCGAACTATGAAACTGAACTATGAACTGCTATTAATATTTTACATCAACTTCGAGAAAAATGAGATTTTTAATCGTTAAAAATAAACAAATCTTTTTTCTCAAAAACGAGTAGCACGATGTTTTTCTTCCTTGGCTTAGAATAACTGGGCCATCCCCGAAATACGTACAGCAGAGAACTGGATGTAAAAGCACTTTTAATTTGAACTTATCGAGGGAAGCTGTCTTTTTGCCATGTCTCTAACATGATTTTTTAGCATTTGTTGTATGTTCTAAACTACAATGTTGTAGCTAAAATTGTAGGTACTTAATTAATTTCCGGCACGAACTCTTCTTAACAATAAGAGCCTCAGAACTTTGTCTTCAGGTTTTCCTCAGAATAGAATGACATTGCATTATCTTGTTTCAACATGCTCAAAAGTATGGTATGTATATAAAGCTTCATTATCTGTGGAATCAAAGTTTAGACCTCTATTTTTGTTCCGTCCATATTAATTCATATATGTGTGAAAAAGTTTTTTTGTAATGCATGATTGAAATCATTATTTTGGCGCGAGTAAAAATTCCAGTTTATCTCCGATGCCTCGTTTTCTAGAGAACAAAATAATTTCAAATACTATGACAATAATACATCATAAGAAGCGTTTGCATATTGAAAGATATTAAAAAGAGATTGTTCAACTCAATCGTGTTGTTTATAACATTAGGAAATATATGCATTTGGTCATCTCCGAAGCCTTTTTTCGCTGCAACTCAGATATTTCATTTTGTTTGCATTATCAGTATTATTCAAACATAGTATGGATAAATTTTTTGTTTTAATTTAGTAAGAGATGATTCATGTAACTTAGATATGCATATTTGTGTTAAATAAATTACTTAAACATCAAAAAGTGAATAAATAATGCCCTAATTCATCTTGGCATTACTCTATAGTGACAAAACTAGAAATTTTACGAATGTGATTTTTTATCTAAGGGGTCCTTTCAGTAGAATCATCCTTATAAGCTGCCTTTATTCCTGAATCAATACATTATCTTAATGTACTAATAATAATATTATTTTACAATCGTCAATACTGAAACTTATAATTTTTTTGTTCCAGGGGATGAAGAATGGGAAGATGGGCCTGAACAAAGTGTCTTGGAGAATTCTGAACAAGATGGAGAAACGATAGTGAAAGGTTAGTAGGTGTTTAACTATTCTTCAAAAAAAGAATTGAACAAATAAAATATAAATAATTAAACCATATATAATATTGACAATAACAACAATAAATTCATGTGATATAATTTGCAACACATTCAGCTAATTGTAAATCTTTTTATATCTATATTAGAGTAGTCCAAAAAAAGGAAAGTTCGAATTTTGTTTGCAGAAATGGACAATTTCGTGAAATGAAAGAATAAATAAGTTCCTTTTTCGATTGGGCAATATCAAAATCCATTAAAATCTCATCGAAATATCGTCTAAAAAATTTCATTCAAAAAATTTCTTCAGAATTTCATCAAAAAATCTCATCAAGATATTCTCTAAAAAAAAAGAATGCAATAATAGCATTAAATTTAAGTGAAATAACTTTCAACACGTTTTAGCTAATTGTAAATCTTTTTGAATCTATATTAGGGTTGTCCAAAAAAAGGAAACTTCGAGTGTTTTTGTGGAAATGGACAATTTTGTGAGATTTCTGAAAAAATTAATAAATATTTCTTTGCCGATCGGGCAATATTAAAATCACATCAAAATCTCTTCAAAAAAATTTCAACAAAAAAATTTCATCAGAATTTCATCAAGGAAATCTCATCAAAATCTCAGAACAGAATTTTAACAGAATTTTTTTCAACAGAATTTTCTAAACAGAGTTTTTTGAATAAAACTTTTTATAAAGAATTTTCAGAACAAAATTTTCTGAACAGCAGTTTTTTTAACTGAATTTTCTGAACAGAATTTTTTTAACAGTATTTTTTAAAATGATATATAAAATTATATTGTTTTCTGACCTTTCAAATTTGATGACTGCATTATTACGTCAAAAAGGAAATTAAATCATATTCTTACGAAATACTTTTTTGATATATTAACTTCCCCTCCTACAAGTTTTGTTCTTAAATAAATAAGTTTTTTTTCACAAATAGAAGTGAATTTTACTTATTTTAGCAAAGGGTAGATACATTTTTTGTCAATTTTGAAACGTGTAAAAACTATCCAAGGGTAGGGAGTATATTAAAGAGTTGATGGAGAGATGTGTTTTGTTAAATGATCTAGGGATGTTTTTTGGGGGCTGTTGAATATTATTGTCGGGTTGAGGATATAACCTGGAGTTTTTTAAAATTAAGTTGTAATTATTTTTAATCTGAAAATACCTTTGGTGTTTTGCGTAGTAACATTTTCAATAAGTTTCGTAAAAAATTCTAGGGGTGGTTTTTGAGGGTTGTTGAATATTATTGTCGGGCTGGGAATATAACTTGGAGTTTTCTGAAGGCAAGTTGCATTTATTTTCAATTTGAAATTATCTTGTCTGTTTTTCGTAATGATGCTTTGGATTAGTTTCGTATAAACTGCTAGGGGTGGTTTTTTGGGATTGATGAATATCATTGTCGCGTTGGGGATATAACTTAGAGTTTTTTTGAAGGTAAGTTGTAATTATTTTTATTCTGAAAATATATTTCGTGTTTTGCATAGTGACACTGAATTAGTTTCGTAAACAGTGCTCGGGGTGGTTTTTGGGTGTTGTTGAATACCGAACTTCGGACACCTATTATTTTTCTTGAATTTACAGTTATTCTTGTAAAACGAAATTTTCTCCTTATTCATTTTCGATTTTGGACTCAAAGTTTTTGTTGCTTTTGAACTATCTGCTTATGTAGAAGCAAAAAAAAAGGTGTCCGAAGTTTGGGCCAATGTCCGAAGCTAGGTGATTCTACGGTCATTATTTTTAATTCAAAAATATATCTCCGTTTTGCAACTCGATACGTTGGATTTTTTTCATTAAAAGTACGAGGGGTGGTTTTCAAGGATTGGAGTTATTTGCACAATGCACAAACTAAGACGAAAAGATCGAGCCCATATAAACTTGAAATTTGGTGATGCCGGGCTAGGGAAACATTTCGTTGACCTGTTTAGGGTGTTTAAGGCATGGAGGGTGATTTTTAAGGTTTGAAGTTAGCTGCAAAAATTTTCACAAATTAAGACGGAAAGATTGAGGCCATATACAGTTGATTTTGGATGATGGCCGGCCTAGCAAAATATTTCGCTGGCCCAGCTAGAGTGTTTGCCTCATAGAACATGGTTTTCAAGAGTTGAAGTTGGTTGCACAAATTTGCACAAATATTTATTATTTTGGTCCATTTCTGAGTAGGCGGATGGATTTGGGGCTGATTCTTCTGAAAAATTGAATCTGTTTCTTGAAAATATGGAAATTATGCATCATTATACTTTATTAACGTTTGCTAAAACAATAGGACATTTTTGTTAGGTACATATATAGGTATCCAAGAAAGCAACATCAGCAAAATGACTTTAGTTCATTCTGCTGAAAAAACGAACCTCATATACTGAAGCACGTCCAAATTATGCATTTATCTATTATATTTGTTTAAATAATACAAGATTGTTGTCGAACTGCAAAATAGCATAGCAAAAGGTCATTGGGCTAATATATAGTCGAGTATGCTGGAAAAACGAAACTTATATGCTAAGAAACGGCCAAATTATGCAATTGTTTATTGAATTTGTCATAAACAATAAAAATCTGAAGTTTAGCTCATTTGAATTTTGATTCAACATTATCCAACTTCCATTTCCATCTAAAAATATGGATCCAGTATATTTAAGTATCGCGAATGAAGAAGATATAACTTTTATTCATTAAGCTTGCTTATAATAATTTCAAAAACATTTTTATTCAACTAATACTGCTGGACGTCATTTTTAATGAGTTTTCGCTTCGAATGAGACCATTCGGATGAGAATTCTGGGCTGAAAATTGATATGTCCATATGCACATGCTTTGTCCCAATGCGCGGCATGTATATGATATGAGACGTAATTTTACGTTCAAGTCATGCTAGATGGTTGAATTTTGATTCAGAAAGGCACGTGATGTAAAAAAATGGATTTTAATCATGACTATTGGAGTAAATAATGATTTTGAATGACTAATTGATAAGGTGAGGTTTATTGAAATGTCCTTTATGCATTTCTGCAAAAATTTGAAACAACTAATTAACTTCAAGGTATTGATTCACATTTAATTAGGCCTGTACTGCTACTTTGGTGCCGCCATGTTTACAGCAATTTTTCTCAGGGTACCCCCTCTTCCTAATTCAAAAATCGTACATATTCTTTCTCTACACAATAAAAATCATCGACAAAAGTAAAAAGTAGCGACTAAAACGCGAGTGGTTGGCAGGTGAACGGAAACGGAGGTAATCCGCTCTCCTACTGTAAGCATAGAGAAATTCATTCAGTGATAGAGGACAATAGTTTCTATGTCGAAAGCGTTTTTTTAAGGAAAACTAAACTTTTGCTGACGCATTCAGTTATGTGTTATGAAGGACTGGCGTTTGCCGATATTTCTGACACATTGAAACTGTTTCTACTGCGGAAAGTTCCGACTGATAGTTTGTTATTACTTGTGCGTTTGAAAGTACGTGACTGAAGCACGCGAGTATTAAATGATGATGTTGCTTTTAACTTCTCTTCATCCCTTCATCCGTTCATCCCCTGTTTTCACTCGGACGTGTAACCGCTCTTTCATGAGAATATTACATTATATATTCTGCATTACATTCATATTATACGTATATTACGTACCGGGGTTGTCTAGAGTGGTTCGGCGGTGTACATGAGGAGAGGATAACAAACCACATGCCTGGAAATTCAAACAAGCACGTTCATTTGCACCCGAATGTAAACCTCCCTTGATAGCGCACAGTGAATGGTAATAAGTGACTGACAAATGTCGCCCTAACAATTTTGTTAAAGGGTCCTCGAAAGTATGTCAAGTAGCCTTCTCTAAAGTTTATAATCCAGTAGCCAGTAGCACTTCTGTATGCACTCTGGTTGCTGCAGTAATTTTGGCTTCAGAAGTCCGAAAAAGTCCCCCGACTATGAATATGAAAGTTACTTTTTCGAAATTTGGTGCAACGATTTTTTAAACAATTTTTTCACTTTCTTAAAGATCGAAACAAAATCTATTTTCTTATGAAAATTTTTTGTGTACTGAAAAAGAACACCCAAAAAGTTCACAATTCAAATTAGACTTTGAGACTACCTGATTTTTCGGCTTATTAGAGACAGGTGTTCAATAAATGTACACAACAGAAAAAAAGAGGGGCGAAAAGGAAAGACTTAACCAATCCAACTACACGTAGGCGAAAAAATTCTGAACAAATTCTAAGTTCAGTTCATTTTATTTTTTGATTGGAAATTAATTCACAAATTTCCACATTATGACACAAAACTAAAGTCATTGTATCCAATTAATGATTCCATCCCAAATTCTGTTGTAACTAGCAAGATCTCCTTTTGAATTAATAGCTTTGTTACCTTCCGTCTCTATAAAAGCATTTCCATGAACTTTCTCTTTTTTCGATTTCTCTCATGACACAAAATTTTAACATCATCCCGCATAAAGTCATGCCAATATGTAAGTCTATGTTTTGTAAGTACCGAGCAATATCTTGCACTTCTATGAAAATTATTTTTATGTTCATCTTTTCGTGTTCTAAGTGATCTCCTTGTTTGCTCTATATAAACAGCATCACATTTTCTACATTTGTAATTTTCATTTTAATTATTTATTTATCTATATTATTATTATTTATATTATTTATATAATTCATATTATCATATTATTTATATTATTAATTTTAATTAAAATTTTACATGTGTAAATTAGACATTGTTTTTCCAGTTTCTCATATTTGTCTTCACCCAATGAGATTTTTGATATCAACAAGAAAGTTTGCTTTGATTTTAATAACAAAATAAACAAAGAAGCATATAATGAGACCACTAATCAATTCAGAAAGTTCATTTTGAATCTTGTTATAAAAGATTGCCATGCAAAAATACACTATCTAATTGAGAATGTTAAGAAGACTCTTGATATTTCGAATAAACAAGTACCAGATTACATCATCAAAAAACGCTTCGCAAGAGAAACTCAATTAAATAGAAAAGCCTTTAATAATAATAAGAAACATGAAAGAAAATTTGAAAACATTTTCAATGTCCAAGGTGATATAAAAAAATTGACTTCAAGTATTTACTTATCACTTTTTCAAGACCAACCTGACCCACAGTTTTCAAATATTATGAACGTAGAGATTCCACAAAAAGTAGTTAACATTCTAAGGTTGGGTGAAGGCTTTAGTAACAAATATAGCGAAAAAAAGTATATTCAATTCCTTGAAATTATCAAGGACATTGGAGCCAATATTTCAAAATTACCAGAAAACAAAGTACAAGAATTCAGAGCAAGATTTATGGGTTTATCGAATGAGGTTTTGAATAATGGTGCTCCACAAACCTTATTGGAAAGAGAATTAAGCGAAGAATTATTTGAAACAAAACTTTTTCAAAACGTCATTCTGAATTATTGATTACTAAGGCTGATAAAGGGACTATCACAGTTGCAATATTAATAGATCTTTATAATCAAAAAATGATGCATATTCAAAATGATAAAGATAGTTTTGCAGTTATTCCAAACGATCTTACAAAAATTATTCAAAAATGTATATTTAAAATTCTAGAGAGATTAAGACTTCAAAAATGTTTGCGAAACGATATTGAAAGATGAAACAGTAACACAATTCACACAAATCTATTTCTTGCCTATGGCCTAGTGAAAGCTCATAAAGCAGAATTTCCTTTACGACTGGTAATTTCGACAATAGGTTCACCCACGGAAAAATTAGAAGAACTTCTCAGTAAAATAATCAAAGAATCAGTAACCCTTTCAGCAAGATCAATTAAAAACAGTGCTGCCTTTCTAAAATTGATCGAAAATGTCAAAATACCAACAAATCACATTTTTGATTCCTTTGATGTAATAGCCATGTTTGCTATCATTCCATATGAAAGAGTTGAACTTTCTATTGAAAATAGATGGGATACGATCAAATTTCAAACTAAGATTGTGAAGAAAAAAACAATTTCTTGATGCTATTGAATAAGTTTTCAATTCCGTTCAATTCAAATTCAATGGTACTCTCTATAAACAAAAATTTGGAACTCCGATTGGTTCAATATTGTCTCCAATTATTGCGGAAATTGTGATGGAAGGTTTGGAAAATTAAGTTTTTAACAGAATTAATTTTGAATTGAACTTTTGTGCAAGATATGTGGATGATACTGTATTGTCTTCACATGCACAAAATGCAGATACGCTACTAAATGTATTTAATAGTATACATCCAAGATTGCAGTTTACTGTTGAAATTGAAACAGAAGGTAGATTGAATTTTCTTGATTTGACCCTAATAAAAACTGATGAAAATTATATTATTTTTAATAGGCACAGAAAAACTATTTCTTCAGGAAGAACACTGAATTTCAGTTCGAATCATTTCATTCAAAACAAAATAGGAGTTGTGAAGAATTTAATTGATAGAGCTCTTAAGTTATCTCATCTTACATTCCATTAAAAAAGAATATTGAATTATGAAGATTCTTCTTCTAAACCATTATCCTATTACTTTTATTGACAAGCATATGCATAACAGAATTGTTCAAATTGAGAATAAAGGTAATAATCAGAACAGAAACAATGTATAGGATTACAATAGATTTAATACGGTTGTCCTACTTTATTTTGGAATAATCTCAAGTACCTTGAAATGAATGTTAGGAAAATTGGGGTTACATACGATATATAGAGTTCCATTCAAAAGCAACTTGATTGTTACATTGGGTAAAG
>JAUMHM010000005.1:27685084-27702973 GCA_032362435.1 Melikaiella ostensackeni | reverse complement strand
CGGACACTTTTTTCGTGTCCTGCACAGTTTGGCCGAAAAATTGAATTTTTAATTTCTTAAAAAGTATTTTCGATGGACCAGGTCAAATTTTAGATGAAACTATACCTTCTCATTTAGAACGAGAATGTGAGAATAAATAAATTTCCAATTGATTGAGTAACATAAAATAGAACAGAATTCAGGACAACAACAGATTTTGAGTAAATTGGATAAATAATACCGAAATTAAAAAAAACAAAAGATTAAATAAAATTTGAGTGGATCTAGAAGAATTTGACGCAAATAAGGAGAATTCGAGAAAATTCATGAAAATTCAAAGTGAATTTTTATAAAATTTGAGCTGAATTTTTATAAAATTCAAGTATATTGAAAACAATTTTAAAATAATTTAAGAATTCATTGAATTCATAAAGGTTGGAGTTGATTTAGAAAACGTTAAGGGAATTCAAGAAGATTCGATGAAATTCATGCGAATTCAAGATGAATGTTAAGGAATTCAAGGTCATTCAAGAGAAATTCAAGTGAATGCAAAACAAATGTGAAAATCCAAAAATATTTTATTGAATTCAGGTGAATGAGAGTGAGCAGAAGTCTGATAAAATTCACAAGAATTCGAGGTGAATTTGAAAATCTTCAAGGTGAATTAGGAAAAATGAAAATCCAAAAAGCATCCATTGAATTCAGTGAATTTCAAGGAAATTCCAAAAGAATTAAAAAAAATCCAATTGAATCCGAAGGAATTAAAAGAATTTATAAGAATTCGAGAATATTCAGAAACAGGTACAGAACTAAATTCAGTAGTGGTTGAACTTTGGTTTCTCTGTTATAATTTATTGAAGAAAAGTGACTGAATCGATGTTTTTATTCAAGAAAGTGACCAAAGTGACTTTATCTTTAAAACGTGACTAAAGAGTGATTTGAGAAAAAAAATTGCCTGGAAGTGACTTTCTGAAAGCATCATTCATCCGCAATTTTGAATTCTGCATTTTCAATAAAAACTTCGCAAATCATTGACCTCAAAAACATATAATAACTGCCTTTTCTTTACATTTGTATTAGTTTAGGACTTGCGTCCGCATTTTGAGAATTCTGTCCCATTGTGCATCACCCACTCTAACCGGGAAATGATTATTTTGAGACTGACTCAGGAACCGACCAGCAGGACCCTTTCCTTATAGAACCACACATATATGAGACTTTGATACAATGGCGTGAAACTGGACCATAACTATTTTTCAGTTTCATAAATTTTTTCTAAAAATTATCATTCGCTATATGAGAAATTCTATCAATGACACGTTAATTTCCAAGCGAGCAGTTATGGAAGATTGAAAACTTGAGTCTCTCAGAGCACCTGACACAAGATGAGACGTTAGATCACCATTTTATATCGGAAAGAATCGAGAAGGAAAATTCATAAATTAATTAGTAGCGGAAATCACTGTGTAATTAGTCAATATTTTCATTATTTGACTAAGGGAACGTCCAATGATAACGTGGGGATGATTTTCGAAATTTTAGACCCCCTCCCCACCCTCCCTAAGGTAAGGATTTGTAAAATTTTGGAAATCCCTTCTCCCTTCTTACGTAAGATTTTATATTTTCCCTCAACATTCCAATCATTTTCACTGTAAACGAGATTTAAGAATATTTCAAGGAATCCCAGAAAATTAAAAAGATTTCTAGTGATTTTAAAGGGCTTTAAATATTTCAAGGGATTTCAAAAGTCTTGGGGTGCCTCAAGCGATTTCAAATGATCAAGTGAGGTTTTACAGATTTTAAGTAATTTTGAAAAATTTCCATATTTTGAAGAAATTATCTAATACAATTTCAGGAAGAATCTTATTTTTTTGAAGGAATTTTACAAGATCTCAAGGAAATTTAAGGATCTTAATCAGATATCAAAAATTTTACAGGATTACAAGAGATAACGAAGGATTTCGACAGATGTTTAGAGTTTTTATTTATTTAACAATGATTTTCGCGGATTACGGGGGATACTTCCGGAGTCTGAGAAATTTTAAGAAGTTTCGAAATATTCCAAGAGAAATCACGGGATTTCAAAGGCTTTTCAAGATTTCAAGAGATACCGAATGATATCGACGGATTTTTCGGGATTTTAATGATTTGAGATCGATTACCACGGATTACAAAGGATTTTATGGGATTTGAGGAATTCAAGTGGCTTTTCAGAGATTTTTATCAATTTTTAAATAGCTTGAGAGATTTCAAGAGATTCGGAAAGATTTCCGCGGATTTTAATAGATTTTAAATTGATTTCAAAGATTTCATAATAATTCGAAGTGTTTCACGGAATTTTAAGGGTTTTGAACAATTTTTAGAGATTTTCACGGAGTTTGAAAAATTTTTATAGGATTTTGAAGATTTTAAGCGATTTCAAGCAATTCAAAAGATTTCACGGAATCTCAAAAAATCTTAAGGGGTTTTCATAGTTTTTGTAGGATTTTAACAGACTTTCAGGGATTTCAATCGTTTGAAAGGGATTTTGAGAGATTATGTGCGATATCCGTGAAATTCAAAACATTTCAAGGAATTTTCACATGATTAAACAAATTTCAAGGGCTTTACAACATTTTCATAAGAATTCACGGGATTTCAGAGGATTGCAAAGATTTCTAGGAATTCCACAAGATTTCATGAAAGGTATACACCAGATTTCGAGAATGATTAACTCTTTGACTCTATATTTATTGGACGCATGTGACACGGAATATAACATAATAATAAATAAATGAAGAAAATAATGATATAATGTATATGATATTGTCGAAAGTAATTTTTCGAAGCCAAAACTGTTTTTTATTAGCATATGTGAACAAAAATAATCGGAAAGAAGAAACTTGCATAAGAAATCTTATGCTCCCACCCCCAAGTAAGGATTCAGAAGATTTTCCAGCTCCCCCCTGAAAAGCGTTAGGTAATTAATGGATGCTCCGAAAACATTAATTGTATTTTTTTTACTAAACCAGCGAGTAAAATGTCAAAATATTGTTATTTTATTAGTCAAACATTCAATTACTCATTCAGTTAGTAACGTTTTCACTAATTGAGATCTAGAGAGAAATGTAAAGAATTAGACATTATAAAATTCCGAACATACAAAACTCAATTTTAACTCAAAAGCCTGCGGATAAAAAGAATCTCAAGCTGTTCAAAGTTGTTAGATTCAAGTATGGAAGGCCGGTGCTTTCGAGATTCAAAGACTGTATAATATAGCAGCATGGAAAAAAACAATCTCTGATTATTGAAAACATACGCAATTTTATTATTAAAAATTTCCGAATTTTACAAATTAAAGACTTGCAAATGGAAAATATTCAAAGCTTGAACAAATTGAAGTGGATAAATTATGTGATTGTACAATTTTAAATTGTGCTTCTTACTACTAAGCAGTTTCAATTTAAGTGTGTTCATTATTGAAGAACTAAAAATTGCAAGTGCACAGAAGTGTACTGTTTTTGATTTCGTACAAAATCAGGGTGGCCGCAAGACCTTGGAACCGGGAAGGGCGGGAAATGACCAGGAATTTCCTAAGGTTTTCATTCTTAAACATTATTAATAGATAGATTCAGCAACATGGATTTGTTGAAATATTCGCAGCTTTACGTAAAGTTGAAAAACTATAATTCCATTTATATCAAAGTTCGCCAAATTTAAATGAAAAAGTTACCGGTGAACTTTAAAAATAATTTTCGAATTTCCTGGGATGCATTTATTAACATTTTTCAAGATCGCAGTTTCGAGAAATATTATTTTTTCAGGTCACATATTCAGATTAGAAATGTCTGGATCCATTCTAAATCAGGCAGGATCTACACTTTAAGTCGCAGAATAAAAAAAAAAATACTTTTTTTTTAACTCCGATAGTTTTTGATCTAATTTGGATAGTATTTGAAATTAATTTTTCTTCCATATATTGAAATTGATTATAGATCGAAATAAAATCTACTTTCTTATGAAAATTTTGAATCCCCAGTAGTATAAAAAGGACGGAGAAAAGAAAGAGTGTGAGGATGGTTCTGGTTGACTCTTTCTTTTTTCTCCCTCCTTTTTATTTTCAGTTTGTGTACACTTATTGTACACCTGTCTCTAATGAGCCGGAAATAACGGGTAGTCAAGAAGTCTATTTTTGATTTGTGAAATTTTTGGGTGTTTCGTTTTGGTACACAAAAAAATTTTCATAAGAGAGTAGATTTTATTTCGATCTTATGAAATTTTAAAAGAGAAACATTAAGCAAGGATTGCTTCCAATCTGCAGGGTTTCCTATTTATAATAAAGATTTCTTTTAATTTAGATCAAAAAGTTTGACTCAATTTACCAAAAGATATCTATTTTACTTAAAAATTTTTTGATGGAGAGATAAAATTTTCTTCAAATTAGCAATTCTTAGAAATGTGTTATTCGTTCGGATTTTCACCTTTTTCACTTGAAGAACTGAATAATCTGAACAGATTGGTTCTAAATCAACCTTTTGTATCATTAAGTAATTAAGATAAATTAAATTTGGATGGTGGTCGTAGATAATCCTAAATAATAAGTACGTTGAAACACCTATTTTACATTAATGAATGTAACATACTATGTAAACTATATGATAATAAAGAATGTTAAATGTTATTATGAAAACGGAATAATCTTAACAGATTGGTTCTGAATCATCCTACGCAATATGAAATTCCACTAGGGGTGTAAACGACCCTAAAGCCGTGAAGAGAAAATCATTCCTCGTGAATCTGGCACGAGGAAAATGCCCTGGAATCGGAAGATCTGCCAGGTATGGCCGGAAACGATGAGGGACCTCGTTCCCGTCGAGAAGCTGGAAGGTCCTCTTGTAGTACCCTCAGTGGTGGGTGATGGTGCGAAGGAGCGGATTCGCAAAAGCAAGAGCGACAGGAATCCTCAAACGAGAGGGAAAGAGAGAGACAGAGAAAGCGCGCACTGGGTGGACTCGGGGGCTTGAGGGGGTGAGGTTGGGAAAACGCCAGGGGATTCCCTCAGGACTCAGAATAGCCCAGTGCGCAGGCGCCAAGCTGATTAGTTCTCTCCTCCTCTCCTCTCGCGAGCCCGAGTGCTGGCAGCGCCAGAGGAGAGCACCAGAGTCCCGAGGGATCTGGCCCTACTCCCCCAACCCCCCAACCCCCCAAATCCTCTACCCACACACGTGTACCAACCTCCCTTTCACTCTCCAGTCTCCTGCCTGCTTGTCTTCTTACTCCGTCACTCAGCCTTTTATTCACTCCCTCACTATTCCCAGTACAGCACCCATCAGCGATGGAAAATTATGCCAGAAAATATTAAACATCTGGAACTTTGTAGTGGAGGTCTTCTAATTAATTTTTAAATCTGGGAGGATTTTGGTTCCTGAAGTTTATAAAATAAGGTGATCAAAAATTTCATTAGAGATTGTTCATTCAATTATTTTCAATAAAATAGAACGCTAGGACTAACTCAGCTTGAGTGTAGTAAACTGGGGCTAAGCGGCGCATATGTGGGGGAAAGTGGCACACCCTTAATTTTGTATTTGAAATGCAATATTGCTTTTTCTAGGGTTTGCAAATGAATTTTTACAATTGTTAGTTGCAAGTCTCTATCATTTTAACCTAGAAGAAGCAAATATCGCATTCAGAAATAGAGAATCAAGGGTGCGCGGCTTTTCATCACATGTACCGTGTGGCCCCAGTTTACTGACTTTTTGCACCTGTTCTAAAATATTTTGAACCTTTTAAATGTTACATGATGTGTAACTATTAGAAGCTTTTTTCGATGCGAAACTAAAGGGTTTATACCAATAAACATTCAATTTCTAATGATTTCAATAAAAAAAATTAAAAATTAACATTTTTTTAAAAGGAGACCTACAATAAATTGCATTTGTGACTTGAAATACTCGGAAGACATCCCCAACACATATTCAGAAAAACAGTTTTCAGTCAAAATTTGTTCAAGATAGGCGTGGCAGGAGAAGTTAAAAAACATTTTTAAAAAGAACTATCATTTGTGGAAGTGGAATGAAGACGAACAATTGAAAGAAGGCCAGAAAAGACCATCGTTATTTTCGAGTTCATCAAATTAATGATTTCAAATCAAATCAAGTAATTAAGTAAATTAATTTCAAAAATGTTAATAATTATTATATATAATTTTATTATTTATTTATTTTTTATTTGATTATATAATTTATAATAATTTTTAAGTTTAAGACTCGAAGGGAACAAAATCTAAAGGAACTAGTCCAATTTCTCACAACCACGAAAACAAAACAAAAAATGTAAAATGTTTTTAGCCGGAATCCACATTAATTTTAGTAAAGAAATGGTTGATAGCACAATAAAACAAAATATATTAGGGTAATTGCCAAAAAATTTGTCAATTTTTAATTTCAGCCATTTTCCACATTTCCTTCGATACATACATTTTTACCAAAAATAACTCTATGAAGTATTTATATCAAAGCAAGATTTAGTTGAACTTTAAAATTTCAGACGACTTTATTTAAAATTTATAAATAGAAACATACTTAAAATGGCTGGTGACGCACCTATCCCAAAATACAAATTCAAAATTTAAAATTGCTAAAAACCGAATCCATTTCAAATCAAACAAGTAGGCACACTTCAAGTCGCAGAATCTCTTGCCTTCAAATTGTGGTTATTTTTTAGAGGAAATTAAGCGACTCGTATTTTTCCGATTTGAGGAGGAAAACTTTTCCGCAAATTTATGAGTATTTGAATTTTGAAGTCCTTTGAAAAAACACTAAATATTTCTTTAACCTTCTATATATTTTTACATAATTGAGGTATTAACATTTTTTGTCCAGATTTTGATGAGGTATATCGTTTTTTTTTTAAATACGTTGGAAAATTTATTAAAGGTTCAAAATTAACAAAATAGCCTAAGTTTTTTTTTGAAAATATAAAGAAACTATTTTCACAAGAACCCCACCTTTTTATTTTTTGCCATTTTTCTGTTAAATTCTCTAAATAAGACAGCCTGTGAGTTTTATGCGGGTCAAACCATATTTGTGTCCACGAGAATTTTTTTCAAAAAATTGAATATTCTCATTTTTTTACATACAGCGACAAATTCGACAAAATGTTAAGAAAAAATTTTGCTCATATCAAAAAGTTCTACAAAAAAATACCTCTTACTCTGGTACTTTATAGGGAAAAAACTTATTTTGCCGACTTCTTTCAGACTATATGAATAAATAAAAATATAAATAGTCTGAAAGACGTCGAAAAAATATGGGTTTTCCTTACAAAATATCAATTTATTGTTTCGTAGACGTCAAATTCAGAATATTTTACATCCTGAAGTTCCAACGAGATAAATTCAAAATTCAAATTTTTCGAAAGAAAGTTCTCGTGGCCACAAAAATGGTTTGAAGAAGTAGAAGTAGTAGAAAACTGCAGTTTCGTTATGTTATCCAATATTTTTTCAATTCTCCTGCTTATTAGAAAAAACATTCTGTAAGTTCAATGCTGCCCAAATCATTTTTGTGGCCACGAAAATTTTATTTTTAAGAAATTTAATTTTTGAGTTTTTCTCGCGAACAATGCAAGATATCAGAAAAGAGTAAAAGGAATTTTTTGTAGAACTTTTTAGAATAAGAAACTTTTTCCTTAGCATTTTGCCCAACCTAACGTTGTAAGAAAAATGCGCAATTTCAATTTCTCGAGAAAAAAATTTCTCGAGCCCACAAAAATGGTTTGACCCACATAAAACGCATAGGATATCTCCCGTATAGAAATTCAAATTCAACAGAAAAATGGAAAAAAATGGAGAGGTTTTTGTGAAAATGAGTTCTTTAATTTTCAAAAAAATCGGCACTATTTTGGTATTTTGAACCTTCATAAATTATTTAACTGATTTCATAATAAAACGATAAACCTCATCGAAATCTGAGAAGAAAATTTGAATATCTCAAATAAGTCAAAAGATATGGAGGTTTAAAGAAAGATTTGGTGGTTTTTTTTTTGAAAAATTAACTTGCAAATCCAAATACTCATAACTTTGAAGGCAATTTTCTTTCTTAAATTAGAATATAATTCGCTTCGCCTGATTTCCTCTAAAAAGAAACATATTTTGTCGCCAATAGATTCTATGACTTGAAGTGTCGATATTTTTAATTTGAAATGGATTCGGTCCAAATAATTTTAACAAATTATTTTAAATATTTGAAAATCACAGACATCACTTATATGCATAAGAGAAAGATGATAATTGGGAATAGGGTTTAATATAATTTAACTAACGATTTCAAAAAGCGCTTCAAAGCCTGTCCCACAAGTTTTTTTTGCTATTTCTTGCTATTTTAGGATGAAACTTGAAAATAATTAATCAAACTGTTCATAATGCGAAAGAAAATTGTTAATTTCATACTGACGAAGATTTTCATAGTTGAAAATGAACCTATCTACGTTCATTTCGAATAACAGTAAATAATGGTTACAATTTTTGCAGGATGTTTTTTATAAAATTTCCGGTAGCGCTCCATATTAATTCATCATACTGTAAAATGAGGTGATATTTTGAAACGCTGGAGTGAAAATCATAAATCGTGATAATAGTAATCTTGCTTATATTTTTTAATATTTTTACCTGCTCTGCATATATATTTTTGAAAGATTTTTGAAATTGTTTTTTTTTTATCCTAGCCAAATATCCCATAACACCACCACAGGATATATTTCTGTTTGAAATGCATACCTATCATAAATGAATTCTTTGATCTCAGCTTTAAATTTTTATACTCTCTAGGGTTGGACTTAATTTTTAAAAAAATATTTTGACCGGTTTGGGAAGTTTTTTTCTCAAAAATCTCATTGTCTAAATTAATCAACTTTTTGGTAATCACCCATTATTTTCTACAAATTCGTTGTATTTCGCATCAATTTTATTTACATTCGAAGAATTATTTTAGATTTTCTGCCCTGTGAATCTCATTTTTTCTGCAATTTTCTAAGCTAATGTTTTTATAAATAAACTGGTTAGTTTTTTTGAAACTATTTCACTTGAGTTAATATTAAATTATTATTTTAGTAAGCTTGAAGATTCCGATGGCCTTTTTTGACCTTCTTGTTCGTCCTAATATGATTCCACTTCCATATTTTCCAAATTCTGCTACATTATTTCTTATATTTACGCAAGTCGTGAAACTATAAAAATTATCGAGAATCTTGCCCGATTTTGTTCGTTTCTCGAAATTCTCGACCAAAATTTCGAGATACGGGATAATTTCTCGCTGTGACCAATCGGGATAATTTCCGAAATTGATGTTTTCTTTCGTCTCTCCCGGACGCATCTCTAATTATCATTTTTCTTGTCTTAAGTGTAACTAAAATGTCTTTTAGAGATCCAATTTCGCATTTGCGACTTGCTCCTCTCTCATAAAACTTACGATGACGAAAGTCTCCATCTGATGTAATATTGACGTAGGGTAAGCGGTACAGTAGTTGTCATATTAAGGGACACTTCTACAGAAAAATGAAATTATAAAATCGCGTGTCAAATACTCAGTCCTGTAAATAAACGTAATAGATTTCCAGACAATTGGCATTTCTGAAACTGTAATATTAAGAGTGATTTAGATGCTTCTAAATAAATAAATTTTTCGTTCAAAACATATTTTTTTCAAATGTACAATAGTAGACGTACAAAAAATATTTATTGCACTGCTCGTAAGTAAACTTATTCTGTTAATTTATGATTTGACAGTTATAGTCATCAGAAGACAACTACTGTTGAACTGAATTTCTTCCAACAGTTGAAGTCTATTATTATTTACTTCGTGAAAACATGAAAATCAAAATTTTCAAGCTTTGAACAAGAGTTTTATGTATTCAAGCATTTTGGTATTTACCCTTAGGACTTTCATAATAATTTGGAGTATATGCAGGAGGTAGATTTTCAAACCACACCACGTTGTCGAATGCACATGGAAATGCTGTAGAAATCTGTTTTCCTATAATCAAGACAGAAAATAATTTTTTTCACAATACTCGTATGAGCATAAGCTTCCAAACTATTACTTTGTAATATATTGCTTCGTTATTCATAATTTTTAATTCGACTCTAAAGTGTTGCCTAGACAAATACTACCCGCAAACCACTACTGTACCGCTTACCTCACTCTAGATCAATATTCACAGGTCGATCCTTAAGGAAACTGACTTTCCTCTATTTTCACCCCTGCATACATTGACATCCACATATAAAAAAAAAACAAAAGCTCTTGATAATAGCAAGAAAGGCAAATGGCCTAGCTTTTAGGATACGTTTTCTCGCGACTGTACTTGGCGATATAAGGGTGCCCTAGGTGACGAGCTGCCTCGAGCCATGGCACAGCTACGCATCCCCTGGGACCGACTCCAGGTTCCCCTTTTACCCTCCTCATCACCCTCCATTCCGCACTCATTCTATCTTTCGCTCCTGCATTCCTCTCTCTTTTCCTGGTTGTACACTCTCACGAGTAGAGTCTTTATACATCCGTAGTTTGACCAAACTTCCCGGTGCTAGGTAGATATGTACAAGCAGAAGTACATTACATAGTTACATGGAAATTGGTGTGTCTGTATTCAGCAAGAAAGCATGTTGGTAACGCAGACAAAACAGAAAAGGGTCTCGGGTGACTAGACCTCGGTTCATCATTATAAACTCAGTATATCTCTTTTTTCTTCAGACTGGGTTTGTCTTTCTTCAATCTTCTTTTTTTCTTGGCACAGAACTCTCACCCTTTCTTGTCACTAGTGATGTCTTTTGCTTCAGAAGTCGTAATGCAAGATTGCGTGTCACTCGATCCGGGAATCTGATCGTTTCGAAGGGTTTCTGTAGAGAAATTGGGGAACATTTTTATGTTATTTATCACTAATTGAAATGGAACTGATTGAATTGAGAAAAGGAGTCCAATTTTTGGTCTTAGTTGCTACTGATAAGAATCTTAATCAACGCGCATCAATAGTTGACCGGTTGGGTGCAACAGGAGTGTTTCTGTATATTCAGAAGTCACTTGTTTATTTGTTCTTCATGAAGTTATATCCCCGGCAACGATCTACAACAAACTCCTAGAAGCGATGAATCAAATCTCTTAGAAACGGTCAGTGGCACTCAGCAATATCAAATACCACACCCAAAAACTTTGAATAGAAAACGCTAGAAAAGTTTAATAGCAACATCTAGAAATCGACCATAATAACAAACCCTAACCTTTGCCAATAGCAGCGCCGCGCGACAGTCAATAACAACATCTACAAAATCTATCAAGTAACTAAGCAACAGTTTATAGTAATAATCCTCAGTAATAATCATTATAAATAACCTCTAGCAATAGCCAATGAATATCTCTGGCAATCAGCTATAGCAACCCATAGCAAATGTCTATAATAACAATACCTATCAAAGTTATATAACAACACTTTGCAACAGTCTATTATAACAACCATAAGCAGTATTCTATGACAATATAAGGCCATTGTCAATAGCAACCACTAGCAGCCCTATCAAAACAGCCTCCAGCAATTGTCCTTATGAAAAACCCCCCAGAAATAGCCAGTAACAATCCCCAGGAATCGTAACAGTAATCTCTAGAAACTTTCTAGATTATAAACACGTTGCAACAGTAAAATGTAACCCTAAGCAGCATAACATAATGAATCATGGCCAGAGTTCATTAAGACAACCTTTAAGTTAATAGCAATCCCCACCACTTTTCAATAACAACCTCTAATGAAGGTGAAAAAAATTCGTAGAAAATGTAAAAAGAAACTCCTAGAAACCGTCTATAATAACAACTACCAAAATTATACAATACCAATCCCCAGAAATTGTCTATAGTAACCCCTATCATCTCTCTATAATACAAACTCGTAGCACATTTGAATAGCAGCCCCTAGCAATGTGTATTAACAACTTATGGCCACAGTTTATAAAAACAATCCATGAGTTGAGAGATTTGCAATCTTTAGCACTCTTCAATAGTAACCGCCAGCAACGGTCGATAACAGACTCTACAAAATGTACAAAGTAACTTTAGCAATTGTCTATAGTAATAACCTTAGCCATAGTTGTTATAAATAATCTCTAGGAATAGCCAATAAATACCCTGACAATTAGCAAAAGCAAAGCATATCAAGTTTCTATAATATCAACATCTATCAAAGTTATATAACAAATCCTAGCAATAGACTATAATAACAACCCTAAGCAGTATTCTATAACAATCCTGAGCAATTCTCAATGGCAACTGCTAACATCCCTATAAAAACAACCGCTAGCGATACTCCTTATGAACAATTCCTCAGCAACAGTCAATAATAATCCACAGAAATTGTGATAGTAACCTCTTACAACTTTTAGAATATTAAAATAATCCATAGAAAATGTAAAAAGAAACTCCTAGTTACTGTTTACAATAACAACTCCCAGAATTATTCAACAGCAATATTAGCATTGTTCAATACCAACCCCTAGCTACGGTCAATAACCACCTCCACAAAGTGTATCAAGTTACTTTTAGCAACTCAATTTGGTACTAATACTTACTTACTATATATTCATTAAAAATAACCTCTAGCTATATTCAATAAATATCCCTAACAATTAGCAAAAGCAACCCATAGCAAGTGTCTATAATATCAACGCCTATCAAAGTCATATAACAACTCCTTGCAATAGACTATAATAACAACTCTGAGCAGTATTCTATAACAATCCCGAGCAAACCTCGATAGCAACCCCTAGCAACCCTATGAAAACAACCGCTAGCGATACTCCTTATCGACAATTCCTCAGCAATAGTCAATAATAATCCACGGGAATTGTGATGGTAACCTCTAACAACTTTTAGAATATTGAAATAATCCATAGAAAATGTAAAAAGAATTTCCTAGTGACTGTTTATAATAACAACTCCCAGAATTATTCAACAGCAATCTTAGCATTTTTCGATAGCAACCCCTAGCAACGGTCAATAACCACCCTCACAAAATGTATAAAGTAATTTTTAGCAACTGCATTTAGTACTAATCCTCACAAATATTCATTAAAAATAACCTCTAGCAATAGTCAATAAATGTCCCTAACAATTAGCAAAAGCAACCCATAAGAAGTGTCTATAAAATCAGCACCTATCAAAGTTATATAACAACTCCTTGCAATAGACTATAACAACAACCCTCAGCAGTTTTCTATAACAAACCCGAGCAATTCTCAAAAGCAACCGCTAGCAACCCTATAAAAACAGTCGCTAGAAATACTCCCTATCAACAATTTCTCAGCAATAGTTAATAATAATCCACAGAAATTGTGATAGTAACCTCTTACAACTTTCAGAATATTTAATAATTAATAGAAAATGTAAAAAGAATTTCCTGGTAACTGTTAATAATAACATCTCCCAGAATTATTCAACAGCAAACTTAGCATTTTTCGATAGCAACCGCTAACAACGCTCAACAACCACCCTCACAAAATGTATAAAGTAACTTTTTGCAACTGAATTTAGTACTAATTTTTACTAATATTCATTAAAAATAACCTCTAGCAATAGTCAATAAGTATCCCTAACAATTAACAAAAGCAACCCATAGTAAGTGTCTATAATATCAACACCCATTAAAGTTATATAACAACTCCTCGCAATAGACTATAATAACAACCCTCAGCAGTATTCTATAACAATTCCGAGCAATTCTCGATAGCAACCCCTAGCAACCCTATAAAACCAACCGCTAGCGACACTCCTCATAAACAATTCCCCAGCAATAGTTAATTATAATCCTCAGGCATTGTAAATGTAACCTCTAACAATGTCTAGAATATTAAAATAATCCATAGAAAGTGCATGAAACGTGTATCAAAGTTATATGAAGACTCCTTGCAACAGTCTATAATGAAAGCCCTTTGCAGTATATTATGACAGTCCAGAGCAATTCTCAATAACAACCCTTAGCAACTCTATAAAAACAACCCGTATTAATATTCCTCATAAACAACCCCTCAGAAATAGTCAATAAAAATCCCCAGGAAGTGTCAACAGTTACCTCTAGCAACTCTCTTGAATAAAAACTTGCTGCAAAGTTAAATAGCGACTCATCGCAATGTGAATTATCAACTCATAGCCACAGTTTATAAAAAAAAAACCTCGAAGAATAGTCAATAGCAATCCCTAGCAATTTTCAAAAGCAACCTCTAAGAAGGTCAATCACAATCCATAGAAAATGTAAAAAATAGCTCCTTGTAACCGTCTATAGTAACAACTCCTAGCATTAATCAACAACAACCCCTGGCAATTGTCAATAGTAACCCCTATTAAATTCTTAGATTGAAAACTCGTAGCAAAGTTGAATAGCAACCTCTAGCAACGTAAATAACCAACTTATGAACACAGTTTATGAAAACACCCCATAACTTAATAGGTAATATCAATCCCTAGCACTTTTCAATAACAAAATAAAATATATATAACAAAAATAATATATATAAAATAAATACCCATAGCAATTAGCAGTAGGAACCCATAGCAAGCGTCTATAATTACAACACCTAACAAGGTTATACCATATAACAACTCCTTGTAACAGTCTACAGTAAGAACCCTCAGCAGTATTCGACAACAATTCCGAACAATTATATTAATACCAACCACTAGCAGCCCTATAGAAGCAATCGCTAGCAATCTGTCTTATAAATGACCCCCAAGAAGTGTAAATAGTAACCCCTAGCAACTTTCCATGATAAACACTTGTTGGAAAGGTAAATAGCAACACCAACCAACGTGAAATAACAAATCGTGGCCAAAATTTATAAATACAGCCCTTCAGTTGAGACTTAATAGCAATCTCTCATACTTTTCAACAAATCCTCTAGCAACTCTTAATAGTAAACCTAACAATTGCAAATAGTAACCCTTAGAAATTTTTTAAAATAAAAATCCATAGCAAAGTTAAATAGCAACTTCTAGCAACGTGAAAGAACAACTCGTAACAACTGTTCATAATAGAAAATCCTCAGAATAGATAATAACCTCTAGCAACGCTTATTATCAACCATTAGCAACTGTCAATAGCAAACCTTATCAAACTTAAATAACAGTCTTCAGGAACGTTTAACAGAAACTCATATCCTCTGCTAGCAACTCCTAACAATTTCTAGCAACTTTCTATGATAACGACTCCTACCAGTAGTCAATAAGAATCCCTAGAAATTTTAAATAGCAATTTCCAGCATCTGCCTAAAATAACAACTTACATTAAAGTTGAAAATTATCTCCTTTCAAACTTATATAGGAACTCCTAGCAACCGTATTGGATAACATTTTTTAAAAATATTCAATAACAACCCCTAGCACTTCAATAGCAACCTCTAGGAAGTGTACAGGGCAACTTTCCGCAACTGACTGTAATAAAAATTTCTAGCGATAGTCACTGTAAACAAACCCCAGAAATAGTAAGTATCTATCTACAGCAATTGTCAATAGTCGTGGTAACTCTCTATAATGACTCCTAGACGGATTAAATAATATCGCCTAGAACTTCTAGCAATTTCCTATAATAACAGCTCTCATTGTCAGTAATAATCAATAACAATCCCTAGCAATTTTATATAGCAATACCTAGAATTTGTCTAAAATAACAACTCCTATCAAAATTGAAAATCATGCCCTATTCTAGTATCTATCTGTAATGAAAAGCCCCAGAAATAGTAATTGTAAACGATTCCTAGCAATATTCAATAACTATCCATACTAATGGCCAATAGTCCTAGCAACTGTTTATAATAATTACTTCCACGTAAACTGTTAAATCAAAAAATATCGCCTTCGAACGTTAAATAGAAACACTTAGTAATTTCTAGCAACTGAATGTGCTAACAACCCTTGGGAATTGTCAATAACAACCTCTGGTAATGGTCAATAACAATTCCCAGAAAATTTGAATAGTAGCTCTTAGCTACTACATGCATTTAATAACATCTTGTAGCAAAGTTGAATAGCAACCCCTAGTAATGTGAAATACACCTTGTGGTAAATTTTTATAATAACAAACCCTAATAATAGTTAATAATCCCTAGAAATTGTCAATAGCAACGTAGTATAATTATAAGAAAAAATATCTAAAAACGTTATTAAATAGTCGCAATCTTCAAAATAGTTTCGAAAATTCGATGTTGAAGTGACTTGATATTATACATTACCCAAATGGTATAGTTGTTGGTTGTTAGAAATTTTTACTTGCGTTTTAACTTATCGCCAGTTCAAGAAAAAACAATAATACAGTCTGAACATTATATTAATCATTAATGAAAAATCACCTTCTCAAAATTCACTCAATAAACTTGAAAAATGTTCTATATTTTCAGAGATGATAAGTATTATTCAAAATTGGGTAAAACGCTCTTTATATCGAAATTCTTAAAAAATATTTCAAGAATGGTCTAGCCCCATTCAAATGCCGCTGTTACTCTACAAAGATTTGTCATAAATTTCAAATTGACAAAACTGAAAACTAAAATATTTTCATCAGGTATATGATGACGATAGTAAATTAAAAATTTCAATTATTGTTTGTTTGACAATCCTGACATCCACAACAATTAGGTACGTATTTCAGGATTACATTACGTGTCTCGCGTAAAACCTAAAGTTTAACTTCCTCGGCCATGATAGGTGGATGGCAACTAATAATTTGAGAGTAGCGAGTTGTCAGGGTGCTTTACTCTCCCTGGTAAAACTTGGTAACTTCAGGAGATAAAGGCTCCATCGTGAGACCTGGGGCCATGTGGGTGATCTTCTCCTAGATCGTGGAAATATCTTTTAGTTTGATCTTCTTACTCCAAGGAATCCTGGGCTGCGTCATAACGATAAAGGGACAACACAGTCCATATCTTGCTCTAAAATATGCGCAGATTTTACTAACATCTCCAAAAATTAAACTCAACAAATGAAATTTCTCTTAACATACCTCAAATTTGAGAAAATGGGAATCTTAATCCAAGTTTCCAGTTTGGAAAAAAAATTAAATTAGACGAATCAGAAAAAGTAAAATATTAAACATCATTTTTAACCTACTCAAATTTGAAAGATTTACAATAATTCAATTTACTCTCTTAATAGATACTAGCTACACATTAATGAACTTATTTATAATTTCAATGAACTGAAGAATAAAACTAACTGTATGAGTAAATTTTGCTTCAAGAATAATACTTCAGTTTTCGCAACATCATAAAACAATTATTTCTTTAAGTATAATTAGGATAAAAAAGGTCATGTCAATAATAATTTACTATCTATATGCGCCTAATTGTTTAGCTCTCTTTTGCATTCATTTTACGTATGTTTTCAGAGAAAAAAGAAAACGTTTCTCCCTTGAGAGACGTGTATCGCATATCAATAACGGTGGCTATGGCTGACCATACATGTCGTTTTCTACTTAATCTACTCCGTCTTATCCATGTTACTATTCTTGCTCCTGGTGACATATGAAACACTTTTTTTCATTCATTTTCAAATAAATGATTTTAAAGAGTAGAAGGAAATGAAAGGAATAGAACATTTGATAATGTACCAAAATTAGGCTTTTTATAAAGGTAATAGTAATTGGCCTTTGGTCTTTGTAAAATTCATATAGTATATTTGAGAACTGAAGTACAGTCGATGCATTTCGCTGTGGAACCACAGCAAACTGCACGAATGATCAGAGATAGGTGGGATATAGTAGAAAAAGTAAAACATGTGAAAATTCCAGATAGCTATACGATTTTCTCGCTAGATGAAATATCAATGTTCACTTACATCGATAGAAACATCGCTTATGAACAAATATATCGAAAATGGAACCTAATAAAACAACATATCACTTTAAATTATG
>JAUMHM010000005.1:27644019-27669646 GCA_032362435.1 Melikaiella ostensackeni | reverse complement strand
CTCAACTCTGTAGCACCTTTTCATTTGGTCTCCACGAGTTAGCACCTTTTCATTTGGTCTCTTCGAGATGGAACCTTTTCATTTGGATACGTCGATTTATCTTTTTTTGTTGATGTCAAAACATATTTTCCTGCGAATGTGAAATATCTTTTTTGGGAACACCATGACACTTGCATTCTATCAATAATTCCTTCTGTAATTCATCCAATCTAAGTTTTTACTAAATGAATAAATTCATTCAATACTCCTATACCGGACTTTCAGTAATATCTATCATAAAATCACTTTCCACCAAATTTTTATCAATTACACTGAAAATTATATTAACAAAAACATTAAAATAAGAAAAGATAAGATAATTTTCCATGTAACTTCCTGCGAATAAAATCCAAAAATTTGTAATCCAAAGTTTGGTAAACATTTTCAGTACACCCAAAATTTTCATAAGAAACTAAATTTCTTACTTCCTTCACCCATTTTGAGAATACCTTTTTATCTTTATACCTGAAAATGACTTAACTGAGCGTAGGAAATATCATCACACCAATTGGGAAAAGATGAACACTTCAGTGTGCAAAACCACTCCTTATTAAGCTAAAAGAGGTATATTTTGTTCCTATCTAGTTTTTTAAAAATTTTTATTTAGGAAGATTGGAAAAGATCTGGTTCTCAAAAAAAAAAATGAAAATGGTGCCAATGATAGGTACTGAGGGGGGGGGGCAAAAAGAGGAGAAGGGCAAGCAATAGAGGTTAGAAGAAAGAAAGGAGGAGAATGAATGTGTAAGGAAGAGAGAAAGAGTGAGAAGTGGTATGAGGAGTAGGGATAAGAGGGGTGGACAAGAGGAAAGGGCAATGAGGTTGAAGGGATCACAGGGGGAGGGACATATTTTAAAAGAGGAGAAGGGTAGATAATAGGGCTCAGGGTTAGAAAGGAGAGGAGTGGGTGTGTGAGGAGGAGTGAAAGAGTGAGACGAAGTATGAGGGGGAAAGAAAAAGGGGCAAACGAGGGGAAAGGGCAATGAGGTTAAAAGAGTTCGCAAGGGGCACGGAAGAGAACGGAATTGGAGAAAGGTGAGTGAATACGAGAGGTTCCCTTGGCCCTTAGAGTCTATGACCAATGCACCACTCCTCTTTTGAATGAAATACTACGGTGTGTCAAAATTTTTTTTAGATCTTACCTACTCATTTTGTCCTAGTTGGTTAAAACTGAAGTACTGATTTTTTTCAGATTTAGAATGACACTTTTGGCCATTGTCCTGGGTCTTTAAGCCATCCTTATACGTAAAAAAATAGAACTTTATCTTGTTCAAGTAAAAGAAGAAACGAGGGTTGAAAATATATATTGTGTTTTTTTATTTGTTTTATGTACAGTTGATTTTAAAAGTTTATTTCTTATTAGTTTGAGAAGACTTACAATTAGAGGAGAGTTAGCAGAACCGGGTTTACTAAAATTAACCCTTAACAAATGTTCAAAACTTAATAACTAAATTTTACAAACTTACATCCTTTTTCAAATTTTGAGAATATCTTTTTATCTGGTTACCAAAAAAACTAAAAATGGTGCCAATGACAGGTACTAGAAGGGGGGTGCACGGAAAGAGAAGGGCAAGTAATGGGGTTAGGAGATAGGAAGGGAGAGAGTAAATTTGTGAGGAGGAAGGTTTGATTGAAAGATTTTAGGTAGAAAGAAAGAGCGAGAAGTGGTATGAGGAGTAGGGAATAGAAGGTAGATAAAAGGATAAAAAAGGATGAAAGGAGAATGGAATTGGACAATGGTGAGGGGGTACGAGAGGTTCTCTTGGCCCTTAGACTGAGATTTGAAATTAAATTTTCAATCATAGTCTTGAGTCTTTAAACCCTCCTAGTACGTTAAAAAAACAGAACTATTGTTTACTTGAGTAAAAAAGGAAACGTGGTTTGAAAATATGTGTCGTGTGTTTTTATTAGATTGAATATGTAATTAACTTCACAAGTTTATCTTCAACTGGTTCAAAAAGTCGTATAATTAGAGTAGAGTTATCAGAACCAGTGTTTATTGAAATTCACCCCTTGAAAATGTTCAGAACACCCTTTAAAAGCTTCATAACTAAATCTTTTGCTTCCTTTACAAATTTTAGGAACATGTTGCTTAACTTTGGATCCAAAAATGACTTAACTAAGCGTATGAAACATCGTCCCCAAAATTAGAAAAATTAAAATCCTTTGGTATAAAAAAGTACCCCCTATCAAACATAAAATGGTAAATTTTGTTTCTATTTATTCTTTTCGCAATTGATTTCACAAGATTGGAAAAAATCTGGTTTCCAAGAAAAACTAAAAATGGTGCCACTGATTGGTGCTAGAGGGGAAAAGGGAGCAGATGGGAGGGGAAGGGGATTACGAAAAAAAGGGGGGTGGTATTAGGAGTTAAGAGATAGAAAGGGGGAAAGTGTATGTGTGTGATGAGGGATGGAGGAGTGAGAAGTGGTAGGAGGGATAGGGATAAAAGGGATGGACGACAGTAAAGGATGATGGAGTTAACAGGGTCAGGAGGGGGGGTACGAGAAATGAGAGGGGCAGGGTATAAGGCTCAGGGGTAAGAAATAAGAAGGGTGAATGTGTAAGGATGGAAAAGAGAGTGAGAGGAAGTATGACAGGCAGGGGTAAAAGAAATAAATGAGAGAAAAGGGTAATGAGATTGGAAGGGTTCGCGAGGGGCAAAAAGGGGAAATGGAATAGAAGAATAGAGAAGTATGAAGGGTAGGTTCAAGAAGTGCAAGTGATGGGAAATGGAATGAAAGAATAGGAAAGGGGTAAAGGGTGTGGGTTCAAGAAGGATAAATGAGAGGAAATGCAGATAGGGATGAAATCTATTGACAAAGGATAAGAGTGATTGAGGTGGAGGGAGTTCGCGAGGGATGATGAGAGGTAAGAGAAGTGATAGGTGACAGAAGGGATTCTGGATAAGGAAAAGGGAAGTAAAAGAGGGTAAAAGGGGATCGCGAAAATAGAAGAGTGGATGAAAGAAGGAAGATGTATGGTAGGAAGGGAAGCGGGAAAAGAACAGTAATAGTAAATAGTAAAGAGAGAGGGGCAAGAGGATTGGGCGAGTAGGAATGAAAATTGGAATAAAAGCGGTTTTCGAGGAGTGAGGAAAAGGTGAAGGTAGACGGTAAACATGTGTGATAGGAGTGAAAAGAATAAAAGGACAGAAGAAGCGGTGAGTGGAGATGGGAGGGGAAAAAGGGTTGGGTGAGGGGAAATGGATACTTGGATAAAAAATCCGAAAGAATCCGGAAGATGTATGGTAGGAGGGGAAGCGGGAAAATGACAGTAAGAGTGAATATTATAGAGGAGAGAGCAAGAGGCTTGGGCAAATAGGAAAGAAAATTGGGATAAAAGGGATTTTCGAGGTGTAAGGAGAAGGTGAAGGGGAACAATGCACATGTGTGATAAGACTAAAAAGGATGAAAGAACAGAAGAAGCAGAAGGTCAAGAGGGTGGGGGGAAGAAGGTTGCATGAGGGGGAATGGATATTTGGATAAAAGAAGCTCGCGCGTAGTGAAGTGGAGGTAAAAAGGAATTGGGTAGATGTGTGATCGGAGAGAAAGGGAAGAAGGGACAGTAGGAGCAAATGGTAAGGAGACGAGAGGCAAGACGGTTGGGCGAGTGGAGATGGAGATTGGGTTAAAAGGGGTTCTCAAGGAATAAAGAGAAAATAAAAGGTGACAATGGAGATGTGTAAATAGGATTGAAAGAGATAAAAGGAAAGTGGAAGCGGAGAGTGAATAAGGGAGGGACAAGAGGGAATGGGCAATATGGTTTGGTGAGGCAAAATAGCGATTGGGATAAAAGGGCTTGTTAAGGAATGGGGAGGAGGTAAAAGGAGAGAAGAGATGTATGTGCTAGGAGGAAAAAGGAAACAAGGATAGTAAAAACGGATGGTAAAGAGTGTGGAGGGGTAAGAAGGTGAAAGAGCCTACGAAATTTTTTTTTTCATATTTTCGAAAAGTTGTACATTGCGATAAATTGTTTGAGGTCTTCTGAGACTGAAGGTCTTCCGGCTCACATTGCATCCAATTATGCGAGATAAACAAGGAGGGTGGGTAAGGGGTACAAAGTATCTCGCTATTCAGAAAAGGTTGGGTAGAACGCGGGTTACTACTGGCAACAACATCGGAGTCCCCGATGTGCAGAAACAGGCTATGGGAGCCAATATAGTCGGAGTATGGCCCCTCTGGGATTCGGTTTTCCCTTTCTAGTTCACCTACCGCTACCCGCTACTGGCTACCCCATCCTTGTCACCTCATTTCTACACACCTCCGCCCAAATACCTACGGACGTTATGCATATGATGTACAATTGTGCATACCATATACCATTCTACACTCGAGATATTAATATAAAAACATTGCCTCGTTGGATGCTGTCCAATCGAGACAAATTTCATGTAATTTAGATATTTTCTCTGATAGTCTCAAAACGCAACATTTAAGGAGGGACATGAGGAAAAATTGTGCAATAATAAATAAAATTTATTTTTGAATCAATTTTCATAATGAAGTACGTCATTGTAGAGGCTTAATTTTTCCTCATAAAGCACCCCAAAAAAGTGTTTTTTTTAGTGTCAAAGTGACCCTTCATTTTTGACAGAACTTTTAAAAAATATTCAGGTGTCCCCCAAGCCAATTTTTGTAAATAAAATGTTTATTCAAATTAAATTTTCGCTATTTGTGTATTTTCAGTTCAGCAAGCACACAGGATACTCTTCTGAGTGAAATACATCACTCAGAGTATTGGAAGAATTTTTAAAAGAAGTATTTAAGCGTCCCCCAAACCGGATTTTGAAAATTAAATTCTTACGAATTTTAAACAAGGGCTGCTCATTTATTTTTCTTCAACTTGGTATGCGTCTAATATTTCATTTTATCATTTCAAATAAGCTTTTCTTGTTGCAGTTCAGATATATCTTCCTACGTTCTTGTACAACTTTCAGTAGATATTGGTTTTGCTCCTCATTTTTAGTGATTGAGTCATTACACTATTCGATTAAAGACACTTCTCTTCAGCAATGTTATTTGGAAAGATTATTGACAAAATTAATCCTTTTTTTCATAAGAACAGGCTTGGGAGAACCCTAAATATTTATTTCAAAATCTGACAATAATATGGGAAATGTATTTAGGTAGAAAGAGTATATTCTATTCCTCTCGATGTAAGAAAATTCATTAGCGGCGATTATTTGAACAAAATAAACATTTTATTATCAAAAACCGACTTGGGAGACCACTAAATATTTCTTTTAAAATCTGCCAAAAATCTGAGTGTTTTATTTGAGTGTAGAAGTACATTGTATGCCAGTTCAAGTACAAAAATTCATTAGCAGTGATTATTCGAATAAAATAAGAATTTTATTTTTAAAAACTGGCTTAGAGGACCCCTAAATATTTGTTGTAAATTTTGCGAATACCCTGAGTAATGTATTTCACTCAAAAGAGTACGATATACTCGTATGCATGCCCAAGTACAAAAAACACAAACAGCGATTATTTAAATTAGATAATCATTTTCTTTGCAAAAATCGGCTTGGGAGATACCTTAATATTTTTATAAATTCTACCAAAAATTAGAGCTCATTTTAATACAAAAAAAATACTTTATAAAGGTGTCATTTGAGAAAGAAGTAAAACCATCTTTTGGACCACCCTGATAAGCAGTAATGATTAATATCTATTGTACTGTATTGTATTGTACAATTACTATTTATACTGGATAGAATAAAAAATATACTATTTGATATTTTTATTAATAATATTAATAATATTCTTTATTATTCATTCATTTGTTATTCATAATAGTATTTATACTGAATATAACAAAAACGACGTAGAACAGAACGTACTTGGGCAGAAATTTCTTGTCACACTATAAACATAACTTTAAATAAAAATAATTTTATTAATCAAACTTTTTTTTTTACGAGGATTTAATTGACGCTATGAACAAGAATTGTCCATTAAGTGGCTTTGTATTTCAAAGATTTTCAAAAAGTTATATTAACATTCATAGTAGATGAAGATGACTTTTGTTTTTCAGACTACTCACAAGATGGGAGACTTTCTTCACTACAAGGTCCAGATTTGGAGAACCAAAACAGCCTCGATAGTGGTGAGTTTAATTTTTTGTAAATGATCGTTTTGTATGCTGCATCTTGCGCAAAAGCAAGATTTTTCAAAAAAATTATTAAAATATTTATAGTGTCAATAAATTTGTGAAATCACAACAATTAATTTCTGTTGAAAATTGATGGAACAGCTTGTGAATGCTCGCAAAAAATAGTCCTTGAAATAATTTTTTTCTATTGTGACACATTAACCCTTCTCTATCCATTTTTAAACAGTAGACAGTAACGTGTAAGAAAGGTAAGCACAAAAAAGGCTCAATCTTACGCCTTCTGAAATCCATAAAAAAATTAAAATTTTCCTAAGAACTATTTAATTACAAAACATACAATCTTCGTAAGTCGCCAAAAATTAATACAAGAATCTTCCCATAGATATAAATTCCACAAAAACTATCCAAAAGTTAGACAAAATTTGTTTCGTTGGTTAGTCTTTTCCTATTAAAGAAAAATTATGTGAGAAAAGAATTGCTATCTTTCTAAGGAAATTTCTAATTATTCGCTATAAGTTGATCCAAAAGAAGGCTTTTCTCGCCAAGATAGATCTCTTTTCAATTTCAAAATGATTTCTGATTTTTAATAGATTTTAAGAAATGTCTTTAGTGGTCTCGCAAGCCCGTTTTATAAACAAAAACCTTTTTTTCAAAAAAGCGCTGTTAATAAATCATTTTAGTTTTACATGCATCTAGCTTATTTGTTTTAGTGAAAAACATAATTAATTCTAAAAAATATGTTAGGCCGCAGTTATTTTTTACCCGCAAACCTGCTTTTGTGAATGAAATGCTTATTTTATTGAAATACCCACTATTAGCGAATTCCCTTGAGTGAAACTGATCACTCTGATTTGTATGAGATTTAAGAAATAATATTTTTAGGACTCCCAGTGAAGCTTGTCTGTGAATTTTGTGGTTTAATAGATTGTTTTTCTTCGATAAAATATCGAATTTTTTCATTTGTGAGAAGCCGTTTTTGTTTTCAAAGTAAACGCATCGATGAGCATCTTTTTTTTAACAAGCATTTAATTGACAGATGAAGCTCCTTGAGATCTTTGAATACAATTTCTATATCTAGCATAAGTATTAAAGGAAGGTTGAGTTTTACTAAAATAAAAACATTTTACACATGCTGAAGATCAAAAGAATTCAGGATCAATGCTTATTTACATAAAATAATAATTTCATTCATAAAACTGACTTGAGGGTCCTGTAGATATTCTTTTGATATTTCGTCCTACATCAGGGATAACTCTGACACCAAAAGGAACTTTAATTATGAATAAAATTGTAGAAAAGGAAGATTTTTTGAACCATCCTATTACACACAATCCGAACCCGAAGTTGAAAAATTTAGATATTCATGTGAAAAGAAAATCCATGAAGATCAATATTCTCTCTAATTCGACGTGTTCAAATGACAAGGTTCTCGGAACATACATTTTGAAGGGTTCTAACTCGGGACCTGCAAATTAAAAAGTTCTAAAAAGTTGAGTACGCTTGTGTTCTCTATACAATTTTATACAATTTATATGGTAGAGTTGAAAAGGAACCAAACTTCAACGGAACGGAAGCAAAGTCTATGATTTTATGTCTCTATATAGTCAATTTGAAGAAAAATTTAAAGAACATAAACTCAAATAAAATACGGAGAAAGAATGATGAAAAGAGTGAAAGTGTGGTCGACTCTTTCCCTTTTCCTCCATTTTTTCGTTTGTTATTTTACTGTCTCTAATAAGCCTATCACACTGATTTTTGGAAACAGAATTTTCTCGTTTAACACGATAAATCTGAAGGTATCGTTTTTGATGAAAAGATATTCAATTGATAGGAAAATCTGTATCAATATAAAGAAACAAAAGACTGTTACATTCTTAGGTCATTCTGCTGCAGATCAAATTGATACATTTTAAATTTAGTGTGAAGGGCTTTTTGTTCAATTTCAGTCACACAAAATGTCTTTGTTTGAGTTTATTTTGAAAAAAATATCAAATATATATGGTATTTTCAAGCTTCAAAGTTTCTTGATGTACAAAAAGTTGCTCGCTCTTGCTTGAAAGACGGACAATGCGTTATGGTGTGATAGAGATTGTCGATACATCTGATTACAATAATATAGACAATAGTCTTCTATCTTAGATATATCTTTTTCGCGATTATAAATTATTCTGGGCTGTTTGTCGATAAAAGGGCGTAATTGTGCGATGTTTGATTTTATTTTTGTTGTGGCTCTTTAAGATAAAGCTGAGTATTTTTTCATGAGTGAGAATGGGTACATTGCTATAGTTGTCTTTTCACTCAGCTTTTCCAGGTCTTTTTTCGCAAATCTGTCAGATAATCTACGATTATCTTCTCAAAGTTAGTTTTAAGTAACTCTGACGTTAGATTCTCCGAGGTAGAACCATTGTACTTGATACATCTTCTATTTTAAATTTCGTGCAAATCCTTGGTTTTTAATTACAGTAAATCTTGAGATATCTGCTGCAGCTCAATTCAGTTTTCCATTTAATATCAAAATGTCTCAATTTAGCGAATCAAAAAATCGACTAGCCCAACCTTACGATCCTAGCAATCGACAGTCGCGTTGTGTGTATTTTATTATTAAAAACAGACGTAAAGAAGAAATTTATGTGGAAACATAAGAGGGTGTCCTAAGGTAAAACTTTTTCAAGAAGAGCCTGATGGATTTTGTTGTTTTTGGTCTCAAAATGTCCATGAGGTTATAGACTACAATAATCGGTTGGAAAATTCCATATTCAAGGAACTTGCAATTAAAGTTGGTTTTTCCCGACCTTGAAACATTGGTGAAACTCAAGCAACAAACAAAAGAGGTAAGCCATGACGATGATGATCATATGCTAATTGTGATGGTGATGATGATAGTGGTCTATGATTGATGATGACAGTGACTTTCTATTATTGATGATATTATCTGAAGATGGTGTTATGTGTTGATGATGAAAGGATATGATGACAGTGATCTATGATTGATAATGATATTGGCAGAAGATGATGTTATGTAAATGCTGATATAATATAATGATATGATTATGAGATGTAATTGATGAGGATATTATGTGAAGGTGGTACTATGTGTTGATGCCGATGTGGCTGATTTATTACTATAGCATTATTATTACTATAAGCACCGTAAAAACTTAGGGATAGATTTTGTTGCAGGTAAAATTAGAACGTTGTTTACTTTACCTTGGTAGTGATTTAAATATCTCTCGTACTCGGGGTACGAAGTGCCGAGTTATTTATTTGTTTTGCTTTGCATTTCGTGCCCCAGGTAGCCGATACCTCGTACCCCAAGTGGTTGGCACTTCTCACCCTACGTCCGAGGCAAACATTACCTTTAGACATAGATATAATTAAGAAATTCGCTTGTTTACGGTGTAGCATTTACACTAGAAAGGATATTTTCATAGCAGTTGAATGGTACTCTGAAATTAATGTTTAATTCACAATTTTTATTCACCGTGTGATGGTGATTTATGATTGACGACGATATCCTCTGAAGATGATGTTTTGCGTTTGTGATCATGACGTGATGAGACATGGTGATCTATGATTCATGATCATAACAATGAAAAACCACTGTGGAAATTATGTGTTTTGAAAATGAAAATAAGACTCGATCGCATTAGGTGAAATATTAATGTATAAATTTGACATTTGATGCATGTATCGAATGTCAATGTTCAGCTGTTCACTTGTCAATTATAATTTTGTGATCAAATCAGGTATCATTTTAATCAACTAACTGCAAGGTGAGAGTAAAACCTGATGATTTTTTGAGAATAAGTGCTATTACATTATGACCGTTTAGTCTTTACATCATTTCACCCAAAATCCACTTCCAATATTAGATTAATTTTTCCAATTTGACTTTGGATATCGTCATGGATCTCATATCCCATTTGCTTCTCTCTCGAGATGTCCATCTATATGTTTCCATCCGTGCATGGTTCACGAAACTTTCGGTCTGCTCGAATAATTCGACATACGCTTCACATGGAGATATTCGCGATTACGACCTAATGGATGTCAGAGCCCAGGATAATAAAGGAGTTACATGGTTTGGGGGCGTCTGAAGTTGACCAGCTTCCACAGGCATGGCAAGGGTTGCTCTCTAGGGTTGGAGTCCGGGTGAAGGGGTTGAAAGAGAGACACCAAGAGAAAGAGAGAGAGAGAAAGAGCGTGGGGATGGAAAAGAGGGGTATTCCTGGCCGGGGGCTAGGTATCTAGCTAACGTACTCCGGGGAAGGCATAAATGTGTCCCTTTAGTGCCGGCTTCCGTCCTGTATGTCCACCAACGGGCTTAGTATGTACCCGCATGGCTTTCCACCCCCTACCCCCTTCCCAAACCATTTCAACCCTCCAACCCTTCTACTTACCCCCTAGCCTCTGCACATACGGGCGAACGAAAGATCCTATTTAGAGATCCGTAGAGTCCGAATCTGCAGGCCATTTTCCAGCTTCTCGTTTCCTGGTCTCATCGTTCGAACAACATTTCGACTATGTGGAATCACGTGTTTCGTGTTCCAAATGTCATGTGGGTTATGAGCTTTTTTCAATGAGAGGGGAAGAATATGGTTAGTCTTTATTTCTTCGTAAGACCGGTATAGTTCAAGTCTATAACTTAATTCTGCAAATCAAATTTTTTAATTTAATATCTAAATCTAATTGTGCAGAGACGTTCACCAAGTGCTTAAGTAAACATTTCTTCTAATAACTAGCAGTTTTTCACTAATTCGTAGTCAAAGTCTACTAATTGAATTCGTAGTACGATTTCTAGTAATTCGTTTCAAAATAGTAGCTGAGTGAATGTGTACCCTGTAAAAAATGTGATATATGAGTGTATAAACTAAACCCCCCAAGAAGTAGTCCAAACTTCAATTTTATACACGATGAATAACATTTTAGTTAAAACAGGATCGAAGTTAGGATCAAATGTCATGATGGATTTTTGTTTCTTCGGAACAGTAATATCATAAACTTTGACGTTATATTAAAATTGTGCATCATTTTAGTTCGCTGGCGCGTATAATTTATCAATCTGAGGTAAGAAAATTAAAACAGTGCGCATAATGGCTTTAAAATAGGATGCTCTGAAAGTAAATCTTAATATAAAAGGAACTCTAGTTTTTACAGTGTAAAAATTGAACTACTACTAATTGCACAGAAAAAACAAAGGGTAAAAATTGATTTTTGTAAAAATGCTGGAGATGATCTCGGCATGAAAAAAATGGAGATCGGTAAGAACAAAAAGAGAAATTTGCGATTTTTCATTTTACCTTTGCCGATCTTCATTTTTGCTGATGCCGAGATTACCCCCAGCATTTTTACCGAAATCACTTTTTAGACTATGTTTTTTTCTGTACAAAATCGTAGAACTTAAGTGTGGATTAGTAGAAAAATATTATTGGTAGAAATGCTCTCTTTTAAACTGAGCCTGTGAGGTTCCTCTGGTTGAAACAGCCATTTCAGCCATATCAATTAGTGAACCAATATCAAAGTCCTTTATCGTAAATCAAGATCCGCGGTAGCGAAACGTGGCCAAGTACAAAAAAAAGCTGTTTAGAATTTTTTCTAGAATAATCATATATTTTGGAAGATTTTGGATTGACGGCGCAATTCTTAACCGATTTCAATTCATTCTTGCAATATGTATCGAACATATGTTGCTACAGACTTCTCATTAATATTTGATATCAATCGGTTGGATAGATTAGGCCGCAAAGGTAAGCACAGGTGAAACATTTAACTTTTTTAAAATCATTCAAGAATAATGCATTTATTATCCAAACCTTTCACCTAATATTTGATCTAGAAATCTATGGCAACATGTTCTGAAATGGATGGTAAAATTTTGGAAAATATTCAAGATATCGAAAATTCTTGCGATGCAATTCGACAATATGTTGCTGCGGACTTCTCATTCAAATTTGGTGTCATTTGGTTGGATATATTAGGCCGTAGAGGCAAGCACGGGTAAAAAATTGAATTATTTTATAATTATTCAACAATAATGCATTTTTTATCCAAACTTTTTGCTTGAGATTTGTCCTAGAAATCTATGGCAACATATTCTAGATATGTACGTTTTATAAAAATACGATATTTTTATTAATATAAGTAAGTAAATCATATTTTGTCTAAAAAAAAAAAAGATTTTTTCACATGTGCTCACGAGAGAAGTCAGTAGCAACAGATTCACAATACATATTGCAGGAACTTACGTTATCTTGAATAGTTTTTAAGGAAGAAAGTAAAATTATTTATTTTTTAATCATTGTTCCATTATGATGAAGTACAAATAAATTGAAGAAAATGAAATGTATTTCTAAAAAATATCTAAAAAAATGAAGTATTGGTTCTGTTCGGTCAATCTGGCCACCCTTTTCATTTTGAATTGAAATTTAAGTATCCAATCCGAATTTTGATTGAATAATATGGTAGCATTAAATTGAATTATATAATAAATCAATTTAATTTATTTAATTGACTTTAAACGAGAATTATTTAAACACTCAATTTAATTTATGAAGTCCAGTAAATTAGTAATTTAATTAACGAAGTGTATAGGGAAACCGAAAATATTTGGTCTACTCTCACCGAATTTCGGTAAACCCAAACACGGTCTTAATTAAAATTAAATGAATTGAGCATACCTATCTTTTTTTTTTCATTACACAAATACATGATACCCCACCAAATCACTTAGCCAATTTTGATTTCACAAATTCATGTAGTTGACAGTACAGGACTAGATAGCCAACAAAATCGGGTTTTTTCAGAAGAGCAAAAAAATTTGAAAAAAATTTAAAAAATCATAAACTTAAGTAAAGTCATCTGATGCAACTAAAATTTCACAGAAAGCCTTCAGATGAGAAATTTTTTTTATTAGTGTGATAAGCTCATTAGAGACAATTAAATAACAAAGGAATAAGAGGGAGAAAAAAAAATCCTTTTTCTTTTGTTCCTTTGTTATTTAGTTGGCTCTAATGAGCCTACCTCACTAATTTTTGAAAACATACTTTTCTCGTTTAAAGGCATTTTGTGCGATTTCAGTTGTTGAAGATGGCTTTTTTTAAGTTCACGTTTTTTCAATTTTTTTCAAATTTTCGAAACACAGATATGAAGCCATCGACTTCGCTTCCGTACATTTGAGGTTCGGTTCTTCGTCGACTCGACAAAAAAAGCGAAATATTATGTTATTATAATTTGACATAACTTTGGTACTACCGAATTACTATTTCACATAATATTTATTTTTCCCAAATACCATTAATCATAATTTTTATTTTTCCGAATTATTATTTGCCATCACTTTTATATTTCCGAATTACCATTTGACATAATTTTTATGATACCAAATTACTAATTAACATCATTTTTATTTTTCCAAATTACATTTATCCTAATCTTCGTGTCATCAGAATTGCATGTAACATAAATAACATTCTTCCTGAAATGGCGTCCGGCATTCTTATTGGATGATTCGATTTTCGCGGCATTATTCAGTCAATCAGAATGCCGGGCGCCATTTTAGAATGAATGAAGTTTATGTTGCATACAGTTTCCATGACATGGGGATTATGACAGATGGCGTTTCGTTTGAATGAGTTTTAGGTTATACGCTTATTCGGAAGAATAAAAATTATGTCACATGGTGCTTCGGGAAAATAAAAATTATGTTAGAGAGTAATTCTATATTACAAAAGTGATGTCAAATTGTAATTCAGTGAAATAAATGTTGTGTCAAATGGGAATTCAGAAATATAAGAATTATGATTAATGATAATTCGGAAAAATAAAAATTATGACAAATGGTAGTTCAGAAAAATAAAAATTATGTCAAATGATAATTCGGGAATATAGAAATCAGATAAGTTGGCCATTAGAATAAATGAAAATTATAGAAAATTGCTATTCGGTTGAATGATCTGAGGTTAAAGAAATACCATAGAATTTGGGGAATATTCATGCGCCTCGTAGTTCGGTGCTGAAAAAATTGGCAAATAGTTATATTTAAGGGTTTTTTTGAAAAAAAAAGTATATTATTATTTCACTGTATTTAAAAACTTTTAGGAAGAGTAATATGGTCAGAAAAAGGTTGCCAAGCAGGAAAAATAAATAAATTTTCCCATTCGAAACTATACAGCATATACAAAATCGAGTTGCACGATGCAGAGGTATGAGGTTAGGCAATTAAGAAAAAAAGAGAAGAAGCTGGAAGACAAGTACAACAGAGAGTCAGTTATCTTATTTTGAATTGCTACTCTTTTTACTACTCTATTAAAAATGAGATATCGAAAAAATCCTCTTAACACAACCTGTATTTGATTCTTAAAGAATTTTTCATACAAAAAAAAATACATTTTCGGCCAAAATGTTGGTTATCTAGTTCTGTAGTGCAACCCGTCAGTTATACTTGGCAGATTTTTTGCATATCAGAATTTTTGGTCAGATCAATTGAGGTATAGAAAGCTAAAACCGCCTAATTGTATTTTCAGAAGTCACTTGTCATTCAGTATGTTACGCGACAAACAAGTGACATCTAAACATGGATTTAGGTGATTTTTCCTTTCCATAGCTCACTTAATCCGACCAAAAACATCTGCGATGCAAAAAATCTGCTAAGTATAACTAACGGGTCGCAGTATAGTACAGAACTACATAACCAACATTTTGGACGAAAATGTTTTTTTGCATAAAAAATCTTCTTAACACAACGTGTATTTGATTCTTAAAGAATTTTTCATGCAAAAAGAAAACCTTTTCGGACAAAATCTTGGTTATCTAGTTCTGCACTGCAACACGTCAGTTATACTTAGCAGATTTTTGCATCGCTGATGTTTTTGGTCGGATCAATTAAGCTATGGTAAGTTAAAACCGCCTAATTGTATTTTCAGTAGTCACTTGTCATTCAGTAGGCTACGTGACAAACAAATGACATCTAAATCTAAAATCCGGCATTGTCAATTAAACTATACATGAATCAGTACAATACAAGTTAGTATATCCTATAAGACCTTTTGAGACACATATTTGCCTCGAGCTTGCAAGAGTATTGTTATCCTTACTTACAGCCTTGCATATACCATTGTAGGTTCCAAAGAGACATTCTTGCAAAAAGAGGACAAACATCTGTTGCAGCAAGCTAGATTTAGAGGAAGTCAAGTCAAGATTCAGAAAAGAGAATAGAGAAGGGAATGCTTATACGTAAAGTGTTTGCTCGTACTCAAATGTGCAGCCTGTGCTTGTCGGACAAGCAAACACTTAATTAACCCTTCAAGCTCTCCGAGTGAAATAGTACTTTGGCTCAGATATCTCCCAAGCACCCTAGACCTCTCAAGGTAAGATTCCACAATGAATTACACCGTTGTCAGCATTTGGGTTAAGGTCTAGCTCACATTGTCCACTTTCCAACTATATTAATTAAAAAGCACTCCTGTGAAGATATCGATAAGTTTTTATACATATAGATATATCATAAGGAAAAAACTTTTTCATTCCGACTTCTTCCGGACTATTTCATTCAAAATTTCGTGACCCTAGAACCAAACATGCACACAAAAACCTTCAAGAACTACAAAGTGTTATCTAGTGCCTTGTTGCCAGATTGCTATCATACAAATAAAAAAAATTTCCCGCTGCGCGGGCACTTTCTCAAGAACTAAGGATCCGATCAAAAAATTGTCAATGAAAAATTCGTAGATATCTTCTTCGTGAACAATTTCCGTTTCATCATTTTTTTCGCATCTTGTACGGTTTGACCGCAAAATGACATTTAAGAAAGTGGAGGGAATCTCGTACTGTAAATTAATCTTTCTTTGTAAAGCAATCTTTAAAATGACGTTTCCGAACCTATTTTTATATTTATTGTCTAGGCAATGATTGGCTTTTGACAACAGCAATGTTGACTAGAGATCACCATACAGAACTAGCCAATCAAAGAAGTCCATTTTTTCAAGTTTCGGTAGGAAAAGTTTGAAAGTGCAATCTGACAGTTGTTTACAGAACACTCATTTTCATGGTTAAAATTATGAAAAACCTGATAAAATAACTGCAAATATTGTGATAATTCGGAATATATTCCTGAATTTGAATCTTTTGTAGTTGCAGCGCAATGTTGAATGGTTATTTTTTTATTTTCAACAATTTTTAACACATTTTGCTGACTTGATGAAGATTAGCCTTTAGACTGGCGATCACTAGGTAAGCTAAAACGGCGGACTGACGATGAATGGGCTTTAGTTGCACTCATATTTTTAATATTTTATTTGAAAATTATGAACAGATATTGAGCGAAGTACACAAGTGTATATTAATTATAAATAATTACAGATTCTATCAATGTTAATTACTTTTCATCCTTGCTTGTCTAAAATTTTATAAGTTTTTTCAAAGTTGACTTAACAGCTTAAGCTGGAGAAGACTGGGTGTTTTACGTTACACAACAAAAGTATACAAAAAAGCGATCATATCTTTACCTTGAGTGCTCATATGTAGGATGATAATAGACCTGAATGATACTGAGACATGTTGACATTGAAACTGGATTGACAATCCGAAAAAAACACATGAAAAATAGGTATTTTATAAGAAACACCTTTACACATTCCGACTTATTCCAGACTTTTTTTCGAAAGTTGCACAATAGCATTTCGCAATCGGACCAATTCCCACAGCGAAACATTACTTAGACGAATTCTAAATAAAATAGTCTGAAAGAAGTCGGAATGCATGAGGGTTTTCTTTATAAAAAACCTATTTTTTATATTTTTTTCGAATTGTTAATCCAATTTTAATGTCAACATGTCTAAGTATCATACAGGTTTATAATTGTCTTACATATGAGTCTATGAGATGAAGACATGATCGCTTTTTTGTATACTTTTGTTGTATACCTATTTATATTATATCTATAGTTGATTCCAATAAATATGACAACCTTTTTATCAACTATTTGGTTTCAAATTCTGCGAAATGACAAAGGCAAGCTGATAAGGGAATCGGTAAGATTTATAAACGTTATTGTATAAATTTTGAATAAAATAATCCAGAAGAAGTCGGAATAAATAAGATTTTTCCTCATAAAGTCCCAATTTTTTGTTTCTCAGACATTAAGATTAAGGATAATTTACATCCCAAAGTTCTTTTCATACATATAAAGAAGTTAGTAATGTTGGGAAATTAAACTGTGAGGAAGACAGAGTGTGCACCCATTTGCCTCCCCATATTTTAATTTCTTAAGATTACTAACATTTTTATGTATTTTTTCGGATTGTTAATCCAATTTTAATTCTAACATGTCTGGGTATCATACAAGTCTATCATTATCTGACATATGAACACTCAAGATAAAGATATAATTGCTTTTTGTATTCTTTTCTTGTATGCTTTTTTATACTATATCTACATTAGACTCCAATAAATATGACAATCCATTCATTCATCCATCTATTTGGATTAAAATTCATCTGTTTTGTTGACAATGCAATAGATTCACTTTAAATGTCAGGGATTTAAAGCGTTTCAAGTTATTTCAAATTAAAAATTTCTTCTTCTCGTCTATTTATAAAGAAAAAACACAACTGTCGTTTGCTAAGATCGTGAAATTGGACTAGTAGGTCTTTTGATCCACTAGATTGGATCATTTTGATATTGAATGCAAGATTGAATTGAGCTGCAGCACTTTTGATATCTCAGGATTTACTGTCAATTAAAGTATACAAATTCTGGATTCATGAAGAGCTCTTTTTGTGAAATATGATAAGGATGAATCAATTAGCGATAAAAAATTCGAAATATATCAATTAAATAGACCATTTATTATATGTTACTTTAAATGATTAAAATCTTCATTAATGGTATTCTATGATGTCACCATTTACCGATATTGGCCCATAAATTTTTTTCCACCTACTTATCTTTTATCTATAATGAAAATATCATGCATGATAAGAAGCACATGGTAAGAAGCAATAAGAAAATAAGTTCATTCGAAAATAAATCTGTTTAAATAAACAATTATTTATCCTCAAAATTGTGGTCCTTATAAGTAGTCTTTTCTGCACTAAACGAGACCACCTGTAATAATATTGAAATTTTTAAAATTAGAATTGGATATTTTTTGCCGAGACGATAAATATTGATGCTTCATTACTTATGTGTCACGTGCCTCAAATTGATAAGAAAAGCTATTTTTTCACCGGATTTGAATAAAATGTTTGCATTTCCACCACCCGTGAATTAAGTCACTTCATGACAATTATACAATTCCCAACAAGAAATATATGTGTGAAAATGTAATCCGCGTGTATAATGAAACACTCAAGTGTGATGGTTTCCAATGATTCATTAGTTTCCTAGCTTATATTTTAGATTAAAAATAAAGTCCACCTTATTGACGCTTCCGCTGAATAATATAATCCAGTATATTCACCAATCACAAAAATTTTTCTGTACGAAGTAAAAATGTTTGTCAGAGGGTACTTTTTGGTTCCTCATCATTTTTTTTTGTTTAGGAACAATCTACACATAAAAAACTAGGGTTAAATAAAATTGTGCTTCAGCTCATTTTCTGAAAAACTCACTTTAAACTTCAACTATGTTTGCTGTTATGATGAATGTCAAAATTACAAAACAATTAAATTTCTTTCCATATTCGTATTGCCCAAAATAAACCAATTGTGATTCAATTTTCTTTCAGTGAAGTTATCACTATTTTTTCGTTAAAAATCACTGGTGGAAAAACAGAAGCCCTTCTCTACACCTGTCATGGCTTCGAGATGAATAAGGTTGAATATTGTTTCAATTCTGCCAAATCTGCCAAATCTTAATTCTGCCAAATAAGATCTGCAAATTTGGAAAAAATATAAGATTTTTGTCAAAATTGAAGGTGTTTTCAGCATATTCACCTGTTTTCTTGTTAGTTGAGTTATGATGTCGATAAAATAAAATTTGAATTAAAAAAAAAACAACATAAATTGTTTACAACTGTTTAAATGGGTCAAGTTCACAATTTTGATTTATCTTTCAAATACTTTATGCCAGTATTAGATCAAATGCATTTTAAATCAAACAGGTTCTACTCTGTAAGTCGTAGAATCTCTCGGCGACGAAATATTTTGTTTTCTAGAAAAAATTAGGCAACTCGTATTTTTTTGATCAGAGAAACCTCTGTCCTTCTCATATTTTAACTTCTTAAAATTACCAACTTTTTTGTGTTTTTTTCGGATTATTAATCCAATTTTAATATTAACATGTCTCAGTATCATACAAGTTTATTAATATTCTATACATGAGTACTCGAGATGAATATATGATCGTTTTCTTGTACACTTTTGTTGCATACTTTTATATTATATCTATGGTTGATTCCAAAAAATATGACAATCTTCTTACCAACTTTTCGGTTTTAAATTCTGCTAAATGTAAAAAGGCAATCTGATGAGGGAATCGATTCATTTCAAAAACATTATTGTACGAATTTCGAATAAAATGGTCTGGAAGAAATCGAAATGAATAAGGTTTTTCCTTATGAAATACGTATTCTTTGTTTCTCAGACATTAAGATCAAGAAGAATTTACATCCCAAATCATATGCGAGCCTTTTATGATTTCTGATTGTGCAGTGTACTTAAAAAGTTAAGAAATAACGAAAGTTGATAACAGAATATATCTTCTGTCAACTTTAGTTGTCACTTGCATGCGTTTAGACAAAATATTTAGGTTATTACATACGCACCAAAAACTGGCGGCCGTTTTGCTTATGCTGACAGATGATCCTGAAAGCATGATCCAATTGAGCAGATCATTATGATCTCGAAGGTCAAATGATCGCTGGAGCAAATAACCCTGCAACAAAAATGATCCTTTTTTCTCCTGTGTACACATAAAAAAGTCAGTAATGTTAGGAAATTCAAATATGAGGACAGGGTGTGCACACTCTGTCCTCATTTTGAATAAAATGGTCTGTAAGAAGTCGGATTGAATAAGATTTTTCCTTATTCAATCATTATTTTTTGTTTCTAAGACATTAAGATCAAGAATAGTTCACATCCCAAGGTTCTTTTTATACACATAAAAAAGTTAGTAGCGTTAGAGAATTAAATTATGAAAATGACAGATTGTGTTATCCACTGTCACTAGTTGAATTCTCATCCAAAGGGATGAATTTTCAACAAACAAGATTAATTTTTAGTCTAAGAGACGAATTGTCAACAAAATACATATATTTTCAACTTATTAAGGATATCTTAAATCAAAGAGCAGAATCTTAAAAAATATGCATTTTCAACGAAGTAGTTCAACTTGTAACCAAACAGTTGCATTTTCTACTAAGAAGATTATATTTCTGTTATAAAAAGAGAATTTTTTTAAAAAATACAAAAATCTACATCCAGATAGTTGAATTTTCAAGCAAAAAGATTATATTGCTGCCAAAAGACTAATTCTCAAAAAAAGGACATAAATATTCAACCAAATAGTTAAATTTTCATCCAAGGAGATTATATTTCTACCAAAAAAGACAAATTTTCAACCCGAAAAAATGAATATTCAACAAAAAAATTTAATTTACAATCAGTTTAATTATCAACTGAAATGATGAATCTTCAATGAAAAAAAAGTATTTTTCACAAAGTAGTTCAACTTAAAACCAAGTAGTTCATTTTTTAACCAACAAAGATGAATTCTCAAGGAAACATGTAGTAGTTAATATTGCAACAAAAAAGATTTCAATTGTAAGTCAAACACAATTTAATTCAACCAAAAAGACGATCTTTCGACAAAATGATAAAATACTCAACCAAGAAGAATAATTTTGAACCAAACAGTTTCATTTTTAACCACAAAGGATAAATTTTCAACAAAGATGATGAAGTTTCTACCAAAAAGACGATTTTTCAACATAATACAACATGAATGAATGAATTCAACTCTCAACACGAATAAATTTAACATGGATTTTCAGCCGAATAATAAATTAAATTTCAAATAGAAAAGATCAATTTTCATTTAAAAATATCCATTTTCAACCAAAAAAACGATTTTTCAACTAAATAGTTAAATTTTTAACCTAAAATATAAATTTTCAACCGAAAAAATGATTTTTAACAAAATACTTAAAGTTTCAACCAAAGAGTCCAATTTTCAACCAAGAAGATTATATTGCTACAAAAAGACAAATTTCCAACAAAATACATTAATTTACAACAAAATTGTTGAATTTTAAAGCCAAAAAGACAAATAATCTACAAAAGAGATTAACTTTCAACTCGAAAATATGAATTTTCAACAAAAAAGTTAATTTATAACCAAAAAGTTGCATTTTCAACTGAAATTATGAATCTTCAACAAAAAAAAGAATTTATTCTACACAAAGTAGTTCAACTCATAACCAAATTGTTGATTTTTCAATCATAAAAGATGAATTCTTAACAAAACATGTAATAGTTGATATTTCAACCAAACAAGATTTTGATTGTGAGTCAATCACAGTTGAATTCAACCAAAAAGACGAACTTTCGAAAAAATAATAAAATCATCAACCAAGGAAGGATAGTTTTCAACGAAACAGTTGCATTTTTAACTAATAAAGATGAGTTTTCGAAGAAGAAGATTAACAATTTTCCACCAAAAAAAAACCGCTTTTTCAACATAATACATGAATTTTCAACTAGAAAATATTAATTTTCAATTAAAAATATTCATTTTCAATATTTCATTTTCAACCAAAAAGATGAATCTTTAACCGAAAGAAATGAGTTTACCAACAAAATACTTAAAGTTTCAACCAAAGAGATGGAGTTTCAACTAAAATGATGAATCATTAAAAAAAAGTGAATTCTCAACAAAATAATTAAATTTTTGAATCGAACAGTTTAGAGGAAGTCGGAATAAATAAGGATTTTTCGTATAAAATACCTATTTGTTGTTTCCGCGACGTTTAAGTCAAGAATAATTTATATCCCAAAGTTCTTTTCATATGTTTTTAAAAATATTGCCGACTCATTGTGAGCAATAGGGTGGCTCTTGTATGTAACTTTTAGAAATTCTTTGCTCTAAATCCCCAATTTTGTTCCAAATTTTGAATTTTGACGCCTATTGAAAAAAAAATCAAACTTTTCCTTTGAAATTCTCTTAATTATTCTCTTAACTATAATTTTTCCTTCGAAAATATAGTTTTTCATCTAATTCAGATACTCCAATTTCCTTTTCAGATCTTTGTGAGTTTTACCGTCCTTTTTCGAAATCCGACGAAAAATATAAAAAGTCAATTTTCACAAAAAATCCCACACTTATATTGTTTGCCTCAACAATTTTTGTGTCCAGGAGAATTTTTTTCATGAAATAGATTTTTTGCATTTTTCCTGGAAACAAAAAAAGGTATGTCTTAAAGATCGAAATAAAATTTATTTTCTTATGCAAATTTTCTGTGTACTGAAAAAGAACACACAAAAAGTTCACAACTCAAAAATAGACTTTGAGACTACCTGCTTTTTCGGCTCATTAGAGACAGACGTGCAATAAATGTACATAACATAAAGAAAAAAGAGGGAGAAAAAAGAAAGAATCAACCAAACCAACCTCACACTCTTTCTTTTCTCCATCTTTTTTATACTACAGGGGACCCAACATGTTTCAAAGCCAATTTAGACTTCCTCATCAGGGGTAATTTACAGGAAAACAACAGGTATGAAATTGAAAAATTGTTAGATTAGAAAAACATTATTACCTGAAAGTAAAAACAGATATGATTGATAGTAATTTCAGTTTTGGTACACATTTCATTCATTAATTGGAAATATAAATTCTGACATAGGCGACATATTGTGAATTAATCCCAAATTCTGATAATTTTATTTTTTAATTGGAAATTAATTCACACAAATTCCAAATTATGACAAAACTAAAGTCATTGTATCCAGTTAATGATCCCATTCCAAATTCTATTGTATCTAGCAAGATCCCTTTTTAAATTAATAACTTTGTTACCTTCTTTCTTTATAAAAAGCACTTTCATGAACTATCTTTTTTTCGTTTCTCTTATGATACAAAATTTTAACATCATTCTTATTAAAGTCATGCCCATGTGTAAGTCTATGTTTTGTAAGGACAGAGTAATATCTTGCACTTCTATGAAAATTATTTTTATGTTCATCAGGGTCGGCTTTAGTAAAATGGCGCCCCTAGGCTATTATACTCCTCCCCCTCTCCACGATTCTATTAAAAAGTTAAATCGGATTGTTTATTTAAAGAAAATGAACACAGAAATGATTGAATTTGTTGAATTCAAAAGAGCCTAAAGCCCAGAATTCTTCTTTATTGCACTTCTTTGTTAACAAATAATGTGAAAAAATCGTCATTCTTACAATTTTATTTTTCTTCTTCCCTCAAACATTCTGAATAAACTCGGCGTCAATCAACATCAGTACAGTGGCATCTAAGATACAAAATAAGTTCATGAAATATTGGGATTAATTTTTATAAATAAATTTCAAAGATGACGATTCTCCGATTAAAAAATTTTTCAGCAAACCTACTTTGTATTTCACCGTTTGTGGTGCATAATGAAAATTATTGTAACCAATCAAAATTTTTTAATTTTATAGAGAAATTATGTCAACCAAAAAAAAATAAACTTTCAAAAAAAGGTCAACTTTTAACCAAAACAGTTGCATTTTTAACCAAAACAGATGGAATTTCTGAAAATTGTGGAATTTTGAAGCTAAAAAGACGATTTTTCGAAAGAAATGTTAATTTTTAACCAAATAGTTGAATTCTCTACCAAAATACTTGATGAATTTCAAACAAGAGAGTTGAATCCTTAAATGAAATAGATCAATTTTCAACGAAAAAGTTCCATTTTTAACCAAAAAAGATAAAATTTCTACAAAATGAGGTGAATTTTCAACCAAAAGTGATTTTTGAGTCAAGAAAGAAAAAAAATTCATGAAATTGTGTAATTTTCAAGACAGAAAGACGAATTTACTAGAAAAAAGTTAATTTTCAGCAAGGAAGTTTAATTTTCTACCAAAATAGTTGATATTTCAACCACAAAAGAATTTAATTTTAAATCAGAAACAATTGAATTCATCCAACAAAGACGAATTTTCTACAAAATAGTTGAATCGTCAGCCAAAATTGAAATAATTGAATTATCAACTAGGAAAATTAATTTCCAATAAATAAAAAATACTTTTCGACAAAATAGTTCATTTTTCAATGAAAGAATTTAATTTTTAACGAAAGTGATGAATTTTCAAGCAAACAAAAATTAATTCTTTAAAAATAAGTGCAACTTTTGACCAAGTAGTTGAATTTTCTGCCAACAAAAAAATGATTTCTCAACCAAGCATTTATTAGTTGATATTTCAGTTTAAAAATATTTTAATTTTAAGTCGAAAACAGTTGAATTTGTCCAAAAAGACGAATCTTCAACAAAATAGTAGTTGTCCTCCCAATCAAAACAGATTGTGAATTTAAATATTATGTTGAAAAGTCGCTTTTTGGATAGAAAATTAATCTTCTTCGTTGAAAATTTATCGCTTTGGTAGAAAATACAACTACTTGATAAAAAGTTCAACTACTTTGTTATAATTTTTTTGTTTGTTAAACATTTATCATATAAGCTGGTGAATCTTCTCTTTGGTTGAAAATTTAGAGATTTTGTTGAAAATTCGTTTCTTTTTTGGGTGGGAAATTAATCTTCTTGCTTGAAAATTTATTTTTTGGGATGCAAATTCAACTACTTGTTTGAAAGTTGAACTATTCTGTTGAAAATTCACTTTTTTCGCTGAATATTCATCATTTCACTTGAGAATTCATCTCTTTGGTTGAAAATTGAACTATTTTGTTGAAAATTTGTTTTTTTTTTGGTTGAAAATCTTTTTTTCTGGCTGAAATTTCAATTATTACATTTTTGGTTAAATATTTAGCTTTTTTCTTGAAAATTCATGTATTTTGATAAAAATTCGTTCATGAATCAATTTTTTACCTCAGATGCCACTGCGCTGATTTTAATTGACGCCGAATTTATCAGGATTGCTGACGGAAAGATAAAAAATGAAGTTATAAGTGTGACAATTTTTTTTATTTTATTTGTTAATACAGAAGTGCGATAGAGAAAAAAATAAAAAATTGGCTCTTATAATCCTCTTTAAAACTTAGTTAAGAGTATTTCCAAAAAAAGATCGGAATCGATTAAGAATTCTGGGCTCTAGGCTTTTTTGAAACCAATTTTGACGTTTTGCCCAACTGTGCACCCCCAGGCTATGAGCCTACATTAGCCTATTGGTTGAGGCGGCTCTGATGTTCATGTTTTCGTATTCTAAATGATCTCCTTGTTTGCCCTATGCAAACAGCATTACATTGTCTACATTTAAATTTGTAAATTACACATTGTTTTTCCAGTTTCTCATATTTGTCTTTACCCAATGTAACAATCAAGTTGCTT
>JAUMHM010000005.1:27608402-27638550 GCA_032362435.1 Melikaiella ostensackeni | reverse complement strand
ATCAAGTGATATGATGAGAGTGATATGCATAATTAGACATATTGGGTAGTCTGGTATAATTTTTACCCCACCATCCATGGGCTGGGTTGCAGCCAAGTGCATAATGGGGGGACCTACAGCTTAAGGTGGAATCCGAACCACCAGAACCTCGGGGATCAAGGACTTTATATGGCATGAGTAAGTAAGGAATGTGTGGGAGAAGAGATAGGCTTAGATCAATCTAGAAGTCGCGTGTTATTCATTTAAACGACACACTCGTCCCACAACAACATAAATCTTTTATTTATTGGTGTCGTGCATACTTGATACAGTGTCATTAATCGTTCTTAAATCTTATCATTGTGGTAAGAGCAAGTGCTGTGAGTTAATGTGCGATTGAATTCTCTTGCTTACTATAGCTGGAACCGATTTATTTACTATTGACGATTGTGAACTTTACGAGTCAAAATGTCACAACCCGACAAGAATCTCACAGATAGAAAAGTTACTTAAAATTAGCTTGGACACAACAGAGACCGAAGCTAAAATAAAATCATGAAAATCATTGTACTCTCGCCTCAAACGTGATGCAGTAGAAATTAAAAAGGAACAGGAAGTGCTAAAGATAGAAAATGTAAACCTCCAGGAAAGAGTCATGCAGCTGGAAAGAACGGTGTCAACAATGCAAAAGTCATCGAGAGCCAAAAATTTACTGATCTTCGAAATGAAAGATACATCCGAGACTAACAAAGTTCTGTACCTGTCAACTTTCTCTATTTTCAAGAAGCTAAACGTTCAAATTCCGGATCATAACATAGAAGCGATCTACAGATTAGGCAAGGTTAAACGTAATCATCCCATAATTGTCCGATTCACGTCCCCTAGATGGAAATCTCTCCTCTTTGACAAACTAGAGGTGTTGGGAAAAACAGAATTAGCAATTTCAAACGACTTCACAAAAAAAAAATGGAAAACCAGGCGAAATCTCATACCATTTTGAAATAAACTGCGAGACCAGGGGCGACTCGTGCAACTTAAAGAAAATGACCTAGTTGTGAACAATCGTTTTTACACTCTGGAGGAGCTTCAATCAAAAGCAAGTGGGCTATTCACAGCGGATGGTGAAGCTTCGGATAAGAAGGCATATGTTACAGATGATAACCAACCAAGTGACAGCCACGAAGATGAATCACCAATTGAAAAGACACCGGAACGTCAAAAGCTGCTCAACCAAATAAGCGAAGCGACAAAGTCAATATAACGCAAAAGACGTCCCCCGCTCAACAATAAAAATCAAGGCAATAAGGAAACCATCCCTATCACAGACTATTTGACACCGAGAAATGAACGCAATGCACGCAAAACTTCCCAGTTTAAAGTATAGCAGCCAATAACAGAGAAACAAGCGCAGCAGGATGCGGGCCTGATTTCCAGTCTGCAGAAACAGCAACAGCGAACGTCATTACACCATTCTAGAAACAATATAGTATAAGTAACTCTGGTAAAATATACTTTTGGAATCTGCATGGTTTCACAAATTCAAATGATATTTCCAAAAAATTCTAAATTCAGATATTTTATGTATTTGTGAGACCTGGCTTTTGTCTCCGCCTAGATTCCTCCCACGATGACTGCATGATTTTGAAATAGTTCATAACAATGCGCATAGAGGTTCAGAGAGGGGTAGAGCTAGGGGAGGGTTAGCAATAATTTTTTTGAATAACTTCTACACCCGCAACATTCTTTTTCATACAGAATACTTCCTCTTTGTCAAATTTCAAGATCATTGCATGAGATTTATTGTTGGTCTAGTTTATATTAATCAATCCTATTTCAATGAACTAATTACGAACTGGCTGAATGGCATGCTATAACAGCTTTAGCAGAGTGATGGCAACTGTCCAGTCATCTTGGGAGGGGATTTTAATTGTAGAACTGGTGCGTTAGGTCAGGTGGATAATTTAAGTATATCCGGGTCGTGCTATCATGTTTATTCAGAGCGAACCTCGCTAGATAAAGTTGTATACAAAAACGTTAGGCATTTAATCCACCTCTTATAAAGCTATGGCTATATGGTTTGAAACGGCAGAACTGAAAAAGACTACCCGGCCCAATTTGCATTCTTGGGAGCGCTAGGTAACTCAGTTATTGATTTATGTTGTTTTAAACTTTCTTTCATACATCCAACGTTGAACTTTAATGTATTTTATATAGTGACAAATTCTGATCATATGACGATTGTTTTGGAATTTCCTATCGAGATGAAGGAGAAATGCGACACAGTCTTACGTGGGGCCAAGGTTCCTTCTTCTTTAAAATGAAAACAAGAAAATGCCAATAGCTTTCAAAACCTTATGTACTATGCCAGTTCGGTTAAGTTGTCTAACAATAATAGTGTAACCTTTTTAAATGATAATTTAACCTCTACAATTAAAGAGGCAGCTGAAAAGTCAAAAATGAAGCATGAACAATATTCGAAACAAGATAAAGGAGGGAAACCTTGAAGCGACGCCGAATGTAACCACCTAAAGAAAGAACTCAGGGCTGGTCTTAGGATATGCAGGAGATCTGCCTTTGCTCATGTTGACAACGTAAATTTTAAAATAATAAAAAGAAGACACAATCAAATGCTAACAAAAAACAAAAACAGTATGAACCTTCAATTCAAGACGCCTTAGCTTTCTGCAAAAATACAAAAAACTTTTGGGATGCAGTCAGTAAATTTAGATTCCGTCCATCCACTAGTAATTGCATCAACCCACATTTATGGAACAAATTTTTATTGGAAAAATTTCCTGCACGCTCGCTTCATAACGAGCAACTTATTGATGCTAGACACCCAATATTAGATACAGAAATTTCCAGCCCTGAGCTCTTCCAAAGCCTGCTGGAAAGTGAAAACGGGAAGGCCCCAGGCACCGACTCATATCTCATGAACTTTACAAGATGTTGCCGCAGAACTGGTGTTCATACTTAAAAAATTCATTTAATCAGATTCTAGAATCCGAAAAAATTCCATCTTTATTGGGAAATGTGGTCGTCTCAATGCTATTCCAAAAAAGCGATAGATCAATTATAACTACAGATGTATTGCACTCATAAACTCTGTGGTAGAGATATTCACGCAAATCCTAACTGAGCGTTTAAAAAAATGGGCTACGTTAACAAATGGGATCCTCGAATGGCAAGCAGGCTTTAAAGAAGGGAGAGGATGTATTGATAACACCTTTATTTTAAATGCAAACAAACAGATTCACTTGAGACGCCTGGGAGGCAAACTGTTTGCTGTTTTTTTATTCATTTTAAGAATGCCTTCCCTTCTAATAATCATGCGAAATTATGTCATAAGCTATTCTCCTTAGGGGTCAGTGCGAAATTTGTAAGATTGCTAAAAAGCCTATGTGAAAAATCTACTATATTTGTCCGCACGTCGCAAGGGCCATCTAATCCGGTAGACATTATGCAGGGCGTCCTGCAAGGAGATATTCCGAGCCCGCTCCTATTTTCTCTGTATACCTGTATGTCTGACATAGATCAATATCTGAAAATGAACGAAGTCAGAGGGGTTTCCATCAACTTACTATGTGAAGTCTTATTACTTGCATATGCTGATGACTTAGTGATTCTGACAGACTCTCTAATCGACCTACAACGAATACTTAGATTTTTATATGCCTATTGTACTGAAAACAGACTTGTTGTAAATGAAGATGAAACAAAAATTATGATTTTCCAAAAGGGACGACGAAGAAACTACATTAATTTCAAATACGCAGAAAAGATTATCGAAGTTGTGAAAAGCTTTAAATGCCTAGGAATTCCTTTTGACAGGTCGGGAATTTTCGCAATCGCAACAGACGAAGCCTTAAGCTCTTGTAATTCAGCGATGGGGGCATTTTTTTCTATTTTATCAGCCTCTCAATCCAACTCGTGGTTAAAAAAGACACACTTTTCCGTAGTATGGCACTTAGCATCAGCTGCCTGCAGATCTATCTGCATTTATCTTTGGAGCACGGGAATCAACCGTATTCAAATCTGAGACTCCTTTTATCAATAATACGTATATATGCTCAGATTAGATTTTATAGAATAATCTACAATTTATCAAGATATGTTTTTAACCCGAATATTATGTGCTCATGTTGTAATACGCAGCTACTATAAGATGCCTTTCACATTTTGACAGTCTGCCTTGCTTACGCAGAGTTAAGATGTAAATTCCTTGCTACGAATCTGTTAAATCGGCACCCTAGAGACGTGTGGCTAGATCTGCTCGTATGGGGACAGGCTATGATAGTGAAGATAGTAGTTTATTTTATCATCAATACACTAAAGGTGCGCTCTCTTATAACGGATGGTCATCATATGTGAAATTTTATTGTCGTTTCTTCTATACTGTTATTAGCCCAACCAAACAATGTTTTATAACACTGATAATATTTTCTGATTCATGTATCCTTGCACGGATCTTCTTTGTATGAGTTTTAAACCTTAAACAAATAAATACTTACATCTTTTGGAAGCTGCTTCCCGCCCTCGCATTCTCCCTGATATAATATACCAATACCTGAAATAGTTATTAATATTTATTATAATTTCAATAATCATACCTTCTCAAAAATCTGATACTTCTGAACAAATGGTAAATGTATGTAATATTTTTAATATAAATAAATTTCCACTGTTGAACTATTCTGCATTAAATCATTCAAAGTTAAACAATTTCATTTTAAAAGCCTCCGAGGTTGATAAACTTCAAATTTTGAGCAAGGCAAACTATTTGTAGAAGCGATATTTTCAGATTCAAACAAAATTAATGCATGAAAAATAAAAAAATTTCTTCTTTCTCAACTTACGGTTTTTACAAGCGAACCAGCACGGATAAGTTGTGTTACTACATGCACAAATTGGACGATAATCAGTTTTCTAAAAACATATTTCATTTCTTAGTTCACAATTATGGGGAAAACCAGTCGTTTTCCAATATAGAAATGTCCGTGTAAAATTTTGTTTACTTACTTTGCATGTTATGTCACACGGATCAATCTACGAGAAATATTAATTTAGTTAGTAGAAGTACTATTTATTAAAGTTTGTATCTTTTATTATTATTATACCAATAAGCCAAATCCCTTTGGAATAAGCGTAACTGCTTCGGTTCTAGCTTCGTTGTACTACCGGGAATCAAAGACTTTATATGGTATAGGTAAGTAAGGGATGCATGAGAAAAGGGATAGGTTTAGATCAATCTAGAAGTCGCATGTTGTTCATTCAAACGACACACTCGTCCCACTTCACCGCTCCGACACGAGTTGCTGATCAATCTCTCTAGCGATCGCCCCAGGTGAAAAGTTTCGCAAAGCGATTATACTTATCCAGTAAGGAAATCTTTTCACGCGGGCCCATTAATATCGAAAGCCTTTCGTTTCAGACATCACTCTTTTTTTTATAAACAATTGCTCTTCGTACATCCCTATCCTTACATTCTCCTTTTGCTTCCGTTACGTCCATGCATCGTTTCATACACGTTCTTGCATTTCTAAGACTTCGAATATCCCTTCTCTTCAGAGTCTAATTCACACATTCCAACCATTCTTTCTTTGGACTTCCTCTGGGTACGGTACGATTCACTTCACCTAAATATACTTGATTCGTTGAACTTTCTTCACTCATTCTCTCAACATGACCACACTGTCTCAGCAAATTTCTTTCACTCCTGTCAAACAATGTTTCTTCTACACCACATTCTGGGAGAACTCACTCATTACTGACTTTGTCCATTAGCGTTTTAACGCACATATGCCACAGGAACTGCATGCCAACCGCGTTCACTTTGCTCCTATCATTTTCTTGATGCGTCCAGGTCCCGCTACCATATAACGCTGTGGATGCAAGCAGAGGGTTATATATTGCAATTTTAGCTTCATACGTTACATTTTCACTTCTGGTAATAGCTTGTACACTGGCGATGATCTTTCTAATCTCGTTTGTACGTCTTGATATCTCTGTATCAATCTTTCCGTCAGCAGTGAATAAACTTCCAAGATATACGAACTCTTCAACTTGTTTTATTGTCTCTTCGTTTAGGGCAATGTTGCATACTGTTTTCTCCCTCCTTTCAAAAACAATCATTTTTGTTTCATTGGCGTTAATCTTAAGATCCATACTCTTCATACTGGTATCCAGTCTGCTCATCATTCTCTGCAAGTCGTCGGCTGATTCCGCTATAACAAACTTCTCTTCTGCAAACGCCAGTCCACGTTCTTCCACTGTCCCGAGATCAACACCTTCTTCGTCTGAGAGAGCCATTCTTATACATTTGTCTATGTATATATTGAATATCCAGGAGGATATAACGCAGCCCTGCCTAACGCCCTGCTTAATATCAAACTAATCGCTCAGTTGTCCATTCACTTTTACACTCGCTTGACTACCATTGTATATTGGTTTTATTGCTCTTAGATGCCAACTATTCACTCCATACTCTTTCAGAACTTCCCAGAGTTTAGATCTATTTACCTTATCGAAAGCTTTTTCCAAATCAGCAAATGCACAGAAATCTCTTTTGTTTACTCTCAAACTGTTTTCTATGCTCTGTCTCATACTGAATATCTGATCTGCACATAATCTCCCTGGCATAAATCCACATTGAACAAATATCCGCAACCGCTCTTGAGCATTTCAGCGGTGATACCATCCATACAGCAGCCTTACCATTCTTCAGTTTCTTAATCACGGATATAATGTCGTCGATAATGATTTTTCTTCCGCTACCTACAACGGGATTGTCTAACTTATTCTCTTTAATCGGAAGGTTGTTCTGCTTCATAGCTTGACCTCCATACAATCTCTTGGAAAAATCTCTCATACAGTCTTTCACTTTGTCCGAATCCCGTACTATTTCACCATCATCATTCTTGATTTCGGCTACCTCAGTGCTAAAACTTCCTTTCCTAATCTTCTTGACCCATTTCCAAAATAATTTCTTATTTCCTTCAAAGTTGTTTTGCATTTTTTATCTTCTTCCGCTTTGATCTTATCCTTGCTATCTTTGACTAGTATCTTGGCTCTTCTGTTTTTATCCCCATAACCATGTTCTAATCTGGTGCTCTCCTTATCGCTGAGACCCTTACTATTTAACATTCTCGAGTACGCTTGCTTCTTCTCGTTGACAGCCACGCTGTATTCACCATTCCACCAAGCATCTCCAGCCTTTCTTCCTACAGCTGCAGTACCGCACACTCGAATTGCACTTTCGAATATGCTATCCCGTAGTATTATCCATGCACCCTCTGCATTTTTATTATTCAATTCAGTCTTCCAGTCTTCTTCATGTTGTTCTAAATATGTACTCAGCTTTTCACGATATAGCATTTGTACTTCGGGTTTCTGCAAATTCTCGATTCTAACTTGCGTCTGCTTCGGCTTATTATAAGTTCTTCTACTCCTCCACTCTCGACCTAGACTCATTTTTGAAACTAACAGGCAGTGATCCGTTCCGCACTCAGAGCCTCTCATAACCCTTGTATCCCTTACAAGCCCTCTCAGTCTCTCATTCACTACAACAAAGTCAATCATATTCTGACTTTCGCCTCTTCACCAAGTATACATGTGGATCTTTTTACGTTTCAACTAAGTGTCCGTAATGAACAAGCCTCTTTTTAAGCATTAGCTAATCAATTTATCCCCGTTACCGTTCATGTTTGGGTCTGCGAAATGGCCCAGTACCTTGTCGGTTCCTTCGCGTTGCACACCAACCCAGCCATTCATATCTTCAAGTAGAATTATTCTTTCGCCTGGATCGCAAGTCCCTAATATACCATTTAAGAAATCCTAGAAGGTATCTTTTACATCCCCCACTTTCACTCTAACCCATAGTAATCTAGGTGATACACACTCATACATTGTGACATGTTGTTTTGCTCTCTCATTCATAATCAGACCAACTCCTTGGGTACCATAATATGATTCATTATCTACACCTGACCAAAGTCCAAGTCCGTTCTCTATGTTTCTTACTTGACATCCCTTCTTCTTTGTTTTCCCTACACGCAAAATATCCAGCTTCCTTACGCGCATTGTATCCCGCAGTTCCTTTTCCTTAAGATCATTTACACCTCTAGCATCCCAAACACCTAATCTCCATTCATCGTCTGGAACTTTTTCGAGGACATGCCTGTTATCAGTAGAAGTTTCAATCTTATCCAAAACTAAATTATCATTTTTATTATTCATTGTTAGAAGTATACACCCATCTACAACTTGATGCGAGAAATTTATTCCATAAGTATAAAATCATGTCCAAATTAAGCAGCTAAATCGTTATAAGGCAGAGTGTCCATTCATAACGTCAGTCCCACCAAACTTCGGTCATGCAAAAGAAAGTATGAAAACCAAGCCAGAACCAGAGAAGTTAAGATTGGTTTGTGTTGTATACTGAGGAGGGCACCAGTCTCCTGCAGTTTGGTCTCTGAGGTGGAAAAAGGCCATTCAATGCTCCAAAGTGTGACAAGAATACTTAGCGTTCAATAAAAACTTAACAAGCTCATAAACTTCATTGAATTCTCCTTTTAAGAAGTCAATTTTCAGAACTCTTATAAAACTACAAAGCTTTCCACAATTTCGAAAACTTTCCCTAAATTTTCTCAAAATTCTGCATAAATTTCCAAAAGTTTCTATAACTTTCCATATATTTGCGCAAGACTCTGCACATTTCAAAAATTCTCGAAAGTCCGTAAATTTCCATACATTTCCGAAAGTTTCCGTAAATAACAATAAATTTCCGAAAGTGTATAGTTTGTTAATTTGCGATTGCACATAACATCCTATATTATATAAAATATGGGAATTTTGAGTAACTTTTCGGAGTAAAGTGAAACTAACCTTCTTAACTATTGGAATATTTCCCAAAAAGGAAAAGGAGGCCGAGAATAAAGTTGCGATAGCTTTAAAATAAAAAGACATACGTTCATTCATTTATTCATTTATTTATTCCTAATCGAATTTAAATAAGTGAGATCAAGTTTCATTATAAAATTATATAAAATATTTACGATTGAGTTAGATATATCTCTTTGCCTGAATTTGTTTATTGTTTAAGTACTACAATTTTATTCATTTTTGAATAAGAAAATAATGGATATCAGGGCTTCAGTACCCTGGCTAATATATAATAAGTGTATAAATAGAGCCCTATATTCTTAATCACATTCAAAGTCAAAAATTATTAAAATTGCATTATATCAACAAAATATAAACTCAAATGGGACAGACGGCCGTGATCTGAGAGATTTTTTGTCGATTTTCAAAATTTCACAAAGATATTTTCTTTAGATTAAATTTAAGAAGACAGAAAAGAAACATACGGACGAATATCGGTAATTCATGACGTCATAGATGCATATTGAATGCGATATTTATTATTTAAAGCTACATATAACAAAGAGTTTATTTATTTCATTTATTTTTATTTTTTCCCATCAGTTAATTCGTCTTCAGTATATGATATAAAAACAGCTCCTTATGAAACGCGCATTTATAAATACTTTAATGCTAGTATAAAATATTTTCATTAAAATTATGTATTTTTTTAACTAATTATACTTACTTATTGAGAAGATGAGTACAACTTTTTCCGTCATTTTGAAATCTGACTCAATTCCAGAAGACAATTTTTCATTTGAGCCTTTTTTCTAAAAAAAAGGCTCATGAAATAATAAGTTTTAACAAGTAACTGAATAATTGGCAAAAATGCAAATAATTTAGGATCTTGCCAATGTAAAATAATTTACTATGTAAACACACGAAACATTTTAGGAGCAAAACTCAAAATAACAGTGAAAAGCTTTAACTTTATTGCAATTTGATTGATCGTAATTTCTTCCTGCGATGTAAAAGATGATATAAATGTGTTGTTTTCCGACACTTAAGTATGAAAAAATATTCCCTAATGAAAAAGTATTATTTTGTATTAAGTTCATGCAAATCAGTTGTGATTTGAGAGACCATTTGTTTGTTAATTATGCGTAGTATGAGTAAAAAATAAATAAATAATACAAACAACAAAAATAAAAATAAGGCTAGGTACTATTTTTTTAGCTAATTTTTAAAGCCATTCATTTGAATTGAGAAAATACATGATTGGACGTATTCAGTACCATCATTCCTTTGAATTGAGTTAATTTTCCTTGATTCAAATTTTTTCAGTTTAGGCACTGTGATTGGTCCCCAAAGAATATACCATGAGTGAAAAATTTGAATTTGATATGATATTGTGGTTTATTAAAGCTTTTTAAATTTCCTTTCCTGCAAATCATCAATTATCGGTAATTGAAAAATATCCAGTAATGTCTTAAATAATGTTTCATTTTTCAAGGGATTGTTATTTGTTTAAAAATTTTAATTTTTCAATTAAATCGAGAAATAAATGTATTTTCTATGCTTTATGACTTTGTCAATCAATGATAACAGCACAGTAATTGTTCTGAGTTGAGTAAAACTCACCTTAAATTTTTCACCTACAGGAATTCTAGAGAAGGTCAAAAATAAAGTTGCGATAGGAGAAAGATAAAAAAAAGTCTCGTAAAATAAAAAGCTTTGTTGAGAAACTGATTATTTGGCAAAAATGCAAATAATTTTAGGATCTTGCAATCTGCAATAATTTATTGTGTAAAAACACAAAACGTTTTAGGAGCAAGACATAAAATAACAATAAAAAGCTTTAACTTTATTGCAATTTAATTGTTCGTAATTTTTTACTGCGATGTAAAAGATTATATAAATGTGTTGCTTTCCAACCTTGAAGAATAAAGTAATATTCCCAAATAGAAAAATATAATTTTTTGTTAAATTCATACAAATCAGTTGTGATTCGAAAGATCATTTGTTTGTTGATTATATGCATAGAATTGATAAATAAAATAATTATTGAAATAAAAAAAAATAAATAAGCCTAGGTACTCCTTTTTTAGCTAATTTTCAAAACCATTTATTTGAATTAAGAAAACACATGATTGGACGTATTCAGTACCATCATTTCTTTGAATCAAGTAAATTTTCACGGATTGAAATTTTTTTTCAGTTTAGGCACTGTTATGGGTCCCCAAAGAATATACCATGAGTGAAAAATTTGATGTGATATTGAGGTTTATTGAAGCTCTTTGAATTTATTTGTTTACAAATCATCATTAATCGGTAATTAAAAAGTATCCAGTAATGTTTTATATAATGTTTTCTTTTGAATAATTCTAATTCGTTTAGTAATTTGATTTTTTCAGTTAAATCGCGAAATAAATGTATTTTGTAGGCTTTATGAGATTGCTTATCAAGAACAACAGCACAATGACTTTTCTTAGTTGAGTAAAACTCACCTTAAATTTTTCACCTACAGGAATTTCAAAGGGGGTAAAAAAAAAGTTACAATAGAAAAAAGATAAAAACACTCATGAAATAACAAGTTTTGGCAAGACACTGAATATTTGGCGAAAATGCAAATAATTTTAGGATCTTGCAATGTGCAATAATTTATTATGTGAAAATACAAAACACTTTATGAGCAAAGCATGAAATGTCAATAAAAAACATTAACTTTATTGCAATTTCATCGTTCATAATTTCTTACTGCGATGTAAAAGATGATATAAATGTGTTGTTTTCCAACTTTAAAGAATGAAGAAATATTTCCAAATAAAAAAATATAATTTTGTGTTAAATTCATACAAATTATTTGCGATTTGAGAGATCGTTTGTTCATTGATTTTGCGTAGTATTGATAAAATAATAAAAAAGTAATAAAAATGAAAAAAATAAAAACATGAGTCTACGTATTATTTATTCAACTAATTTTTGAAGAAAATATCGCAGAAATAGTGATGATTTCAATTTTCTTTTTTGAATGTCTTGAAATTTCAAACATTGCTTATAGCCTTATAGAGTTCTCCTTAAAATATATTACAAAATTTTCCGTGAATTTTTTAAAAGCCTAAACTGGCAAGAAAAGCATTGTAATTAATAAACTGCTTAGACTCAGGAATTTAGTGTAAAAATACTATTAAATTAACAAACAACTAAATCTTATACAATTATCTTCAATCACTTGTAACTTCTTTGACTTTCAAACAAAAAAAAATGCTAAAAAGAAAGTTGTCTCCAGGCTATGAATTTATTCCAATGATTATAAAACTTTGACAATCAATCTCATCTTACTAATTTGCATATTAATCAGTACGAAATAAATTCGCAATTGCATTCGTTAAGGAAAAAAGAGGTAAAAACTTAATTTTTGAAATGCAGACCAAGCTGCAAGTTACACGCATCTACCGAAGTAAATCAAACTTTCTTTCTAGAGAAATATCGTATTCCATAAATAGTTTAAATGAATTTGAAATACATTGAATCATGATGAAAATTTTGAATTTTAAAAAGATATCGCAGAAATAGTGATGACCACTATTTTTTCAAGTAACTAATAATGTTCTGAAATTTTAAACATTGCTCATACGATTTTATTGAGACTTTGAATAAATATTGTAAATACGGTGTACATATTTGCCGCTTCTTCAAGAGAAAGTGATACACATACCACAGAGTTTAGTTTGGATTCATATGAGAAAATTCACTATTTTCAGAATATGCAGACACGAACCTATCATCGCCTAAATTATACTGATTCTGTACCAAATTTGTAAAGAAAATTATTCAGAAGTAACAATTTTGTAAATTTGAGGGATAATTATTGAAATTTTTATAAATCGAAAATTAAATTTTTGCGACATGATGACATCCAACTATAAAAAAGTTTAAGGTCGATAGATAGCTATATCATATTCTGAATTTCCCAAATCACGTTTTTTATTTTTTTTCATGAAAACAATTGAGCGGTTGAGTGCAAGAACAGCTTACTTGCATTTTATGAGTCACTTGCTTTTCATTTGTTCTCCATGATGTTACATGCAAAACAAATGAAAAGCAAAGGACTTCTGAAAATGCAAGTAGGCTATTCTTGCACTCAATCTCTCAATTGTGTACTTATTCCTTTCTAAGCAACATGTAAAATTGTGAAATAAGATGTATCTAGAAAAATTTTATGAATATTCGAATAAAATTGTAGCCTACCTTCTCGGGATCTTACTATCTTCACCCACTTTTGTCCTTATGTAGTGTTATAATGGAGAAATAACGCCTGTTGTGTCAGTATAACAATGCAATGTAACAAGCGTGGGGGAACATTGCAAGAATAGATGTTCAAATTTAATAATGAAACACAATAAATGTTCGATAAGAAATGCATGGGTGAACATTTGATATGCTCCTTACTTTTCTGCGGGGTGGCAGTAGTTAGCTGCTGTAAGAGAGATAGGGTGATTAGCGTTGGTGTCTATCTCTAGGATAGAGAGAGAGAGGGAATGATACGGGAAGCGAATCTGAGGATTTCCATAAGGAAGAATGAGAGAGAGTGTCACTAGGGAGTTGGTGGAGAGTTGATAGGCCGCATATTGTGCGTGTCTGGGGGAATGTATTTTGAAAGATAGAGAAGGTGTAGACGATGGAGAAGGGTCTGAGGAATTATCAGTGGGAAGAGGGAGAGATAGCGTAATGTGACGACATGGGTAAGTCGTAATCGTATCGTGTCGCCGGTCGTCTTTCGTGGGGGGGAGGGGGGGGGGACCGAAACGACCCACTGAAGACAGATGGTATTCCAACCGTCTCCGCGGAATGAATCAGATGGTATTCCAACCGAATCGTAATGGAGGAAAAGTGAGGAAGGAAGGTAGCACACAGTTCAAAATAAATGAAGATTTTTTATAATTTTGTAATAAGTGCGGCGATCTTTATTCAAGAGGACAGTTTCGAGTGAACAAATTTTCTCTTCGAGCAGCATCTCGTCATTGGCGATCTTCTCTAAAGTCGGCAGCCAACCTTTGGATGACCTACAGTTGACTACCAGCCGTAGGGGTTTTTGTTAGAGCTGGTTACCGGCCCTGAACACACTGACTATTCTGGCTGAAGCGCGCCCTTTTATCGTGACGGCTGCGTGGGTGGTGTTTGGGAGGCCGCGCAGAGAGGGCGGAAATCTGGTGGAGGGAGATGCGCGCGTTGAGTCTCGCGGGCGCGGTACGCACGGTTCTTGCCTGCACCAAAGTTCTGCTACTCCGCTGACGTGAGGTGGAGAGCAAACATGCCTCACCCTGACAAGGATATACCAACGTGAGTAGGTGTGTCCGTCCCAAGGTAAAGAAGGCGCCTTTCTTTTCCCATGATAGGGGGCGCTTCAGCTGAATCCTTACTTAGTAACTTACTTTCTAGTATTAATATTACACATGGCTAATATTTAAAGGGTTGTCTACTGAGTAAATAAACGTCGTCTGCGAGAGTGTTTTTTAGGTTAGTAAAGAAGAGTCTCGCTCTATGCGAGCCGCGTATAACACATTGCTAAAGACTAGTACAGATACAGACACTGTTTGGTCGGTATAGCACTACAATGAGTCAGCCATGGGCAAAACCATGAACGGAAATTGTACGCTCCTAGTTCAGACATAAATCTTACCTCGTTGGGATCTTGCAGTCTTCACCCACGCTTATTCCATTATACTTTTATACTGAAGAATTAACTCCTGTTTGGTCAGTATACCACTGCAATGGGACAACCCTGAACAAAGATTGCATGATCCTAGTTCAGAAATAGACCTTACCTCGTCGGTATTTTGCAATCTTCACTTACGCTCGTCCCATTGTAGTCTAATACTGAAGAGATAATGCCTGTTCGGTCAGTACAACACTACAATGGGAAAACAGTGGACGAAGATGCGATCATATTTCAGAAATAGATCTTATCTCGTCCGGATCTTGCAATCTTCATACACACTTGTCTCATTGTACTTTTATACTAAAGAATTAACTCCTGATTGGTCAGTATACCACTACAATTAAACAACCGTGGAGGGAGATTACACGATGCTAGTTCAGAAATAGGTCGTATTTCGTCGAGATCTTGATATCTTCAACCACGCTTGTCCCATTGTACTTTTAACTGAAGAATTAGCTCCTATTTGGATAGTATAACAATATAAATTGAAAACTGAATCTGAATAAGATAGTTATCAATTGTGTGTATCTCAGGCCATTTTTCAGAGAATCGTAAAAAGCATTTAATTTTTAGTTTTTTGCGAACTTTCGATAAGTCCACTACGAAGTAAGTTATGCCACAAATATCCAGAATTCAGGAGAGAATCACCTCTATGAAACATTCTGTACCGGGGACATAGACCTTCTATTTTGGATAAATGAAAAACAAGTTTAGCAGGCCCATTATTGTCTTTTAAGCAATAAACATAAGTGGGCACCATAATAATAATAATAATAATAAATGATTATTTTATAGGCCTGCCAAATGTTTTTTATATGCTTTATTCCCCCAAAATATCAGTTCATTTCTTTATGGAACAAAAAAAAAATTATTTGCTTAACTATTTCACTGAACTAATTCCTTTGATTAAAAAAAAACTTCAATTTATAGATTTTTTTCTGTTCTAAATGACTGAGGTTTATACTGAAAATCCTGAATAAATGTTAAGCCTTTCAGTTAACTAATTCATTTTTTAAAGAATTTCCATACCTAAAGTGACTAGCTATTTTAGTTTTGATTGCAATCAAATTTCTTAAGCTTAGGTATAATTAATATTAAATGAACCCTTTTTTAATAGATTATACCATTCTCTTCAGAAAGTAAGTTATTATTTTCAAAGGAATTTTCAACTCTTATGATAATCCTGGATATATTTGACATGATTAAAAATAATCATATCACATCGTATAAAATAATAAAATTGTCTAATGAAAATAAGCCTAGGAAATATTTTTTAGTACGCATACATTTTTTAGGCTTATATAATACTATATTATTGTACATACTAAATTTTATCGGAAAGATGTACTACACATAACTCCAACTGAGCAGCTTTAAAAATTATCAATCTGAAGCCTTCTGGAGAAATTGGGAATTTTCAAAATATAAGTTCAAAAATATTATATGTTTTTGTAACCTCGTATATCGAATAACGTAAAAATCAAAAAATAAATATTTCTTGCGTTAAAAAAGCAGATTCAAAGCAAATAGTTTCCTAGCTTCCAAGAAATGATTTCTTTACCTTAATGCAACTTAATAATTTTCAAATTTTTTGCAAAGAAATATGTGTCTCTGTACGATCTCGTTTGATAAGTAAGGTGAATTCCCTGCTGGATGGCGTCAAAATAAACTTTGTAGTATATGGCCAAGAAAAAGCGCTCTTGAAACTAACATCTACCAAACTTCAGTTAAAACCAACGCTTAGTTCACGTTTGACTCACGTTTGAAATGAGCGAGTCAGTAGTATTCGAAATAAAAATGGAGAAAGAAGAGTTCCGTGCAGTAATATAACATTTTTATTTTAAAAATGTGACTGCCGTGCGGATCAAAGCTGAGTTAGACGAAGTTCATGGGGAGTCTGCTCTTTCGTTGAAAACCGTTTATTTTTGGATAAACGAATTTAGACGTGGCCGAACCACAATTGAATATGAAGCACGCTCCGGACGCCCAATTGAGGTCACCACGTTGGATATGGTGGAAAAAATTCATCATATGGTTCTGGAAGATCGCCGAATCAAGGTGCATGAGATTTTTAAGGTTGTAGGCATTCTACTGAATGAATTTATAACGTCTTGCACGAAAAACTGAAGGTTACGAAGGTGCGTGCTACGATTACTGACTCCGGATCAAAAGCGCAAACGAAAAGATGTTTTAGCGCAGTGTTTGGCGACTATACACGCGAGACAAAGCAGCAGTCAAAGCAGTGGGTACTGTCTGGTGAAAGTGTGCCAAAGAAGGCGAAGACTGTTCTATGAGCTGGAAAGGTGACGGCCACAGTATTTTGGGATTCCCAGGGAATTACCCTCATTGATTACTTGGAAAAGGGCAAAATTATAAGAGAAACGTACTATGCATTATGATTGGACCGTTTGAAAGCCAAGCTACAAAAAACGACAACGATTGGCACATAAAAAAGTGATATTCCATCACGACAATGCACCGGCTCACACCTTCTAAACCGTTATGACAAAAATAGACGAACTGGGCTTCGAAATGTTTCCTCATCCACCTTATTCTCCACACTTGGCTCCGTGCAACTCCTTTCTTTCCCCAACTGGAAGACCTAGCTCGGTGAGAAAAGATTCTCGTCCAATGAAGAAGTAATCGATGCCGAGAATGCGTATTTTGCAAACCTCGAGAAATCTTACCTTTCTGGAGGGATGAAGAAACTGGAATCTGGCTGGACTTAGTGTGTAGCCTTCGAAGGAGACTATTTTGAGAAAGAAAGAAAAACTTTTGAGAAAAAAATAATCTCATTCGCTTTTATACTAAACTTATCGAATGAGCCTTGCATTCAAGAATTATCACCAAGAAAATGTTTTTTTTTTCAGTGCAGACATGACTCTTTTTCTTCTAAACAATATTCACTTAACTGAAGTAAACGAATCCTTGTTGCAAAAAAAAACCAAAGAAACGCATTTTCTTGGATCCCATTTTTTTCAGTGACTTTTGTTTGCGAAGTGCGGTAAGGGAATTATAGACTGGAGTTTGGTATTGCATTATGTCAGATCTTTCTGCTTCATTGGTTATATATGTAATTATTCTTACAAAATGGATTTCGGATTCTAGAGCACGGTTCATTCAACCAAGTCGACGATAATTAACGTGGATGGACGTCGACAAGGGCGAGCACTTTAAATGTCCGCCAATCGTCGTTGGACAAGTTTAACTTGCTTATTATTTCATAAACCTGCACTGCTCATACATATTCCGTTAATGCCACTCAGGAAAATCGATTTTTACTTAGAAACACCTACGATATTTAAACATATATTTTCACCCCCTTTTATTTCAAGCTGCAATTACTCATTTCCATACTCCACATAAATTCGCGACTATTATTCTATTAATATCCTTATTGAAATTATCTATTTCGGACACTTTTTTCTCAATTTGTTTATGCTTTCTCCCCTTTACGAGTTTGAGAATCTTCACATAACCATTCCATGTTTTCTCATCGACAATTCTTACACACTACCTTACAAACTATTTCTTACATATCGTCTTAATAACTATTCTTAATCCTAGAAAATTGCAACCTTGCCCTGGGCTTCCGTTTCCTCTTACCACTACCAATATCTAAAAATTGTAGCTCTATTCTGCAACTCTACTTCATTACTCTCCTTTTTCAGGAGTAATTTTTTGGCTTTTCCCTTCCCCGTGCAACCAGATCTCTCTTTCAACTCTTGCAGCTTCTTCATCCATTCCTCAGCCTGACCGTTCTCATTCAAAATCCATCATCTTTTTCAAGTATTCCGGCTCACTCTTTACCATCCTTTACCAGTTGTTGCACCTTGACTCCAAGATTTTTTTCCATCTTTTCTCTCCTTGCCTTGCCGCCATCTCTTCCTCTGTTCCCTGCCATTTTCTATCTGTCACTTGCATCCCGCATTCAAACATTCTTTCGTACCTCTCGTAAAGCTTTTACCATCAATTGTCGTCAGAAATTGTACTCTAACTTTTCCATCTTCATCTATATCGCTCTAGCACACGCCGACATAGCGATATTGTGTAACTTTTTGCCGGACTTGCAGAGCAGCTGTACGAGCACGTACGTACCCTTGTAAATATCTTTTGATGAGACACCAGTGATTTTGCTAGTTTCAAGATGCGCTTCTAGTGGTAAACACGAGAGTTCAAGTGACGTCGAAGATTCATCAGCTGAAGATTCATCATCTGAGTCGCTGTAAACATCGGAAATGCGCAACTTAGTTTCACGTGGTATGAAGGATTCCCTCTGTGAAAGTAAATTTAGAGCTTCCAATTTCGCATCGTCTCGTGCACTCTCTGTTTTGGTGGCAGTTGTCAAAACCAAGGTGCTCTTAAGATGAAACTGAGAAGTTCGCGCCACAGAAATGCTGTTACCCTCTTCAAATAGAAAAAAATATTTTGTTTGAATGCCTGGTATATTTTTCAGCCCTTCCCATCTATCATCTAACATGGCCTTTCTTCCTTCAACTTGTTCTTTTGGTACAAATATAAAAAAAATGTGTGTAGAGAGACTGCGAGCCAGATCGTGAATTTCTTGAGCGCTGTTAATAGTAGCTTTTCGAGACTTAACAGCAGTCCACTCTGATCTTTTGACACTTCCCCCGAGTCCATCGACTGCAACTTTGCCATGTGAGGCAGCAAAAAAGGTCCATTCAAGGTAAGTGAATTCGCGTTCTGTTTTGAGTGCATTCATATTTGCAATTACATGCCGATTCTTGAATTGAGCTGCACAATTATCGCTGATAACGTATATGGATATAATATTATTATTTATCGACTCAATCTACTGAAAAATTTCCTGTAGAAGGAGATGCATAGTGTATTTACTATGGCTTAATTCACCACTTACTCTGATCATGGAATGAAGTTTGTCAGTAGTCCAAATACAGCACGTAAAAGCGTCACTTGCCCATGACACCATTGTGCTGATTGTATTTCATCTTGCCTAATCAGCCCATATTTCTCGGCAGAGTCTGTTTGTACAATAGCTTTCTCGCTTGTCAGGTTTTGTTTTGCACTTTGAGAGTACTCGGACTGAACATTTTTAACTAAAAAATGCAGCTTGAATTTAGTGGTGTTTTCACGTAGTTCATTTAACGCTTCACCAAAAGGTTTGCCATCCACCATCTGTTTTGGCCTCTGATGCTTAAAAATCCAGGTCTTTCATTCGACACTAGGATTTGAATCTAGAGTAATATCCCAAATGTTTGATTCTTTGCATACATCGCAACTGTTGGACACACAATCTTCATTATTCACACTACACGATACCTGGTTTAGTACCTCTCGGTGCGTTTTCGGGAAGTGTGTCACATGCTTCGAAACAGCAAGAAGAAGATTAATATAGTTCGAGTGTATTGTACATAAGCAAACATTATGAGGAGTATCGTTAATAGACAGAACGTGAGCAGGTCTTTCATTATAAAGAAGTCTTACCAACTGATATTTCGGGGAAAATTGTTTGAAAAAGTTCGAAGGCTTCACGGATGTTCATGATCATTGTTTTCTTCTGGATTTTCAGCCCCGTTCCCGTATGTGACTTGATCGATTTCACATCTTTCATCCCAGGCATTTGTCTGCTAATATCGCTCCTTTCATGAAAATCACGAATCTTTTCTTTCACTTGATCCGTCAATTTATGAGGCATTGTTTTGGTAGAGTCAAATACAGGAACTTGAAATTCAGCAGCAATTTTTTTTACAACTTCAACTGCTTTAGTGGGACTGGCAGGCAGATTACGCTTCAATTTTGCCACTGCCTTTCCCAAAGTGCGAGAATTCTTGTATGTAATGCCTGTTTTCCGAATTTGTGTTTCTTTACGACGCTTTCTAGTCACCTGCATTCTTTCTCTTGAACTTATTTTTGCCCGCATTTTCAGTTCCTCATCTGCCTCCATTTTCTTTTTCATTATTTCTCTACATTTTGCATCACGAGCATCATTTTAGCCAATCTATTTATGAGAAAATGGCGAAATATTAACATAAACTCTTATGAGATACAAATAACTAATAATGCATAGCATATATCATTATCATCTAAGACAATAAATCAATGATATATGATAAATGACACCATAATGTTAGGAGTCTAAACTGTTGCACCCGCGATTCCAATATCATGATCGTGGGTGCAACCAATTTGAGTCAATATTTATTTTAATTCAAATGACAACATACCCTTTGTTATGACTACTTCAAGTTTTTCTTTTATTCCTTCTCACTTTTACAAAGTTTCAAAACGTTAGCACTTTATTTCTGTAAAAAAAAAAAAAACTTTCATATCCTTCATATCGCGGGTGCAACAAGTTAACAATGGCTTCTTGTATTCAATATTGCTTGAAAAGTAATAATGAGTAATTATATGTTCTTGCATAAACAAATAAACAAATTTTAGAACCTTAAGATTAATCAATAGAATGCAACCTCAAACTGTCGATAAAACTTAGGTTCATAAAAGTAGTTTTATTATTGAATTTAGATCTTTTTCTTTGTACTGGCATAACAGAAAGTAACAAATACTGTGATTTAAAAATTGATGTCGAAAATCGTCTCCCGCGGAATCGCCCATTCTCCGTTAAATCTTTTTCTCTCACATACTCTTTGAACGCTTTCATCATCAGGCTCATCCCTTTTCCATCATTCGCTACTAGATCTACATCGTCTGTGTATGCTAGTGAATACAGTTTGCATGTTCCCAATATGGTTTCCCCTTCTCCTTTCCTCTCCATCTTCTTCTCCAATTCTACCAATAGGACACTAATCAGAAGTGGGCTCAACGGGTACCCCTGCTTAAGTTCCCTTCCTGTGCATAATTCCTCTCCTTTCTTTTCTTCTATCTTCACCCTCATTTTAGTCTCCACAAATATCTCTTTTACCCTTTCTATGAAATCTTCTTCTACTCCTCTCTCTTTCATGGCCTTCCATAGCAGCCATGTGTTCACGGAGTCATTGGCTAAAAAAAATGAGCACGTATTATGTGTGGTCTCCACCTCTTTCCTCAAACCCGTTTGGTTGTGTGGTATACTTCCCTTCTCTTCCACCTGTCCTTCCAGCCTTTTTTTGATCACTTCCACGTAAATTTTATATTCCACCGACATGAGTGTGATACCTCTATATTCATCTACCCCTATTTCCCTCTCCTTTCTTCATTAAAGGCTCTACCAGCCCTGTCTTCCATTCCTCCGGCCACCCTTCACCCCTCCAAATGTTATTTCAAATCCTCTGCATCTCTTCTTCCATCCCTTCTCGACCATATTCCAGTGCTTTTTTTCCAAGTCATCCACACCTGTTGCTGTGTTCTTTTTCAGACTTGCAATTGCCTCATTCACCTCTTCCCTACTAATCTCATTTCCCCTGTCCTCATCTTCCATTACCGCATTTCTTCCTTCACCCTTTACCCTATTTTCCACGACTCCTTACAGTCTATTGAAATACTCCGTCCACTCTTCCATCCGAGTCGCTCATTTATTTCTTTCCTTCCTCCTCTTTCCCTGTTTATCACTTCCCATTTCCTCCCTTCCTTTACCGCTTTCTCGACCTCCTTTATGTACCTTTCCTTTTCCCTCGGTCTCTTTTCACTCAGCATTCTCTCATGATCCCGTTTTTTCCTGTGGAGATTCCACTTCTCCATTTCCCCCTTCCTCCATTTGCTTGCACTCTTCTTCATTCTGTCTTTACTTTCCCTGCATTCATCGTTCCAACAGCCTTTCTTTCCTCCCTCTCCATCTTATCGGGAAGATTATAACAGAAATTTAGATTCTCAAATTCCATCTTTATTCAATCAAATAAATGTATAATGAAAAAACTCAAGTTTTAATTCAAGATTATGTCAAAAAAATGTTTCACTCTGAGTCTAGATTCTTTGCATTTCATTTTACTAAAATATAATGCATAGAAGATGTGTGTTAGCATTTACTGTTTCTTGAGACGGGAGTAATTTATTGTTTAAGGCAACTAAATGATTTATTTATTTCTTAAAAAGATATAGTGTATCTATGTTTATCGTAGTAGAATACTTATTCTAATAAAGGAAATATTCTTTTGAAATGAATGTTTCAATGAAATATTTCTTTTATTGAAAAAAGTTGTTTTCTTAGCAAAATATTTTTTCCGTCATAATACATGAAGTTGTTTCTTTCAAAATGACATCACACTTGGAAAATATATAGGTAAATAATAATTTTTTGAAATGCTTAAAAAAAATTATTGATTTAATTTTTCAATAAAAGCATTTAAATACAAACTTTCAACTCTTTACCCTACTCTGCTTTTTACCTTTTCTTTGAAAAATTCCTTTTTTTACTCTGGATTCAAAAAACTTCTCCTTTTTCACATGTTTTTGCTTGAACGCCAACTGTATTAATGAATGCAATAAGAAAATCCAACCATATTCCATTGAAAGTTGATTCTTTTTAATTGAAAAGTCTACTATTATATTTTTGATACAGAATTCATCTCTTTTGGTTAAAAAATCTACTATTTGGTTGAAGATTCAACTGTTTTGTTGAAAATTCGTTTTTCCGGCTAAAAATTAATTTTGCAACTGAAACGTCATCTACTCAATTATTGGTTGAAAATTGATCGCTTTCAGTTGACAATTTATGTAGTTTGTTGTAAATTTGTCTTTCTTGGTAGAAAATACATCTTCTTGATTAAAAATTCATCTACTTGGTTGAAAGTTGAATTACTTTGTTAAAAATTCATTCTTTTAGTTGAACATTCATCTCTATTTTTTAAATTAAACATTTTTCAATTTGTTTTTTTTTGAAAATGTCTCTCTTTGGGTTGAAGATTCTATCATTCTTATACAAAATTCTACTATTTGGTTGAAAATTCATATTCTCGGGTTGAAGATTCAACTCTTTACTAAAGAATTTCCTCTTTTGTTTAAAAATTCAACAATTTAGTTGCAATTTTTTTCTCTCACGACAGAAAAATCTTTCCTGGTTAAAAATTCAAATTTTTTGTAGAAAATTCGTCTTTTCGGTATAAAAATTCATCTCTGTTGGTAGAAATTTTATCTCTTTCGGTTAAAAATGCAACTATTTGGTTGAAAATCAATCTGTTTTGGTCAAGAATTCAACTATTTTGTCTTTTTTGTCTTTGTTTGGTTGATTCCAACTCATCTCTTTGGTTGAAAATTGAACTGCTTCATTGCAAATTCGTTTTTATTTTTGCTTAAAATTAATTTTTTTAACTGAAATTTCAACCAATCCATTCATTTGGTAGGAAATGTAATTATTTTGTTAAAGAGTCATGCTTTTTGATAAAAAATTAATCTAATTCAGTTGAAACTTCAACTATTTTGTTGAAAATTAAATTTTTTTAACTGAAAATTCGATTATCCTAGTTGAAGATTCATCATTTTAGTAAAAATTACATCCCTTCGGGTGAAAATTTATTTATGTTTCGTTGGAAATTGGAAGTTGAACTTTTTTTTGCAAAAATTCGAAAAAGATGAATTTTTGCACAAAAAAGTTCAACTTTTTTGTTGAAAATGCATATTTGCGAATTGAAAATTCCCCTCTTCTGGTAGAATTATAATATTTATTTGTTAAAAAATAATCTTTTTTGTTGAAGATTCAACAATTTTGTTGAAAATTGATCTTTTGTAAATGAAAATTCAACTATTTGGTTGAAAATTTATGTACTTTTTTGAAAACTCGTCGTTTCCGGGATAAATTTGATCTCTTTTGGTCAAAAATAAATAATGTTTTGGTCGAGGGTCCAACCATTTTGTTGAAAATTTATCTTTTTTGGTTGAATCCAACTCATCTCTTCGGTTGAAAAATGAACCACTTTGTTGCAAATTCATTTCTCTTTTTGCCTAAAATTAATTATTCAATTGAAAATTCAACGAATCCATTCTTTTGGTTGGAAATGTAATTATTTTGATGGAAAGTCATGCTTCCTAATTGAAAATTAATCTAAATTAGTTGAAAATTCAACTATTTGGTTGAGAATTCTCATATTTCCTCGAAAATTCGTTTTTTTTGTTGTTGTTGAAAATTCATTTTTAATTGAAAAATTAACTATCCCATTCTTGGCTTAAATTCACGTGTTTTCTTGAAAATTCGTTTTTTTTTGTATGTAAACTTAAACTTCTTGGTTGAAAATTCATCTTTTTCTTTGAAAATTTAACTATTTTTTTTGAAAAGAAAAGTTTACTATTTGGTTGAAAATTTGTATTTTTGGGCTGAAAATTCAACTATTTTGGTAGAAACTTCAACTATGTCGTTGAAAATTAACTTTTTTGTTGAAAATGCATATTTGCGAATTGAGAATTCACCTCTTTCGGTAGAATTATAATATTTATTTGTTAAAAAATAATCTCTTTTGATTAAAGATTCAACAATTTTGTTGAAAATTGATCTTTTGTAGATGAAAATTCAACTATTTGGTTGAAAATTTATGTACTTTTTTTACAATTCGTCGTTTTCGGGAGAAATTTGATCTCTTTTGGTTGAAGATGCAACTATTTGGTTAAAAAATAATGTTTTGGTCGAGGATCCAACTATTTTGTTGAAAATTTATCTTTTTTGGTTGAATCCAACTCATCTCTTCGGTTAAAAAATGAACTACTTTGTTGCAAATTCGTTTCTCTTTTTGCCTAAAATTAATTTTTCAATTGAAAATTCAACGAATCCATTCTTTTGGTTGGAAATGTAATTATTTTGATAGAAAGTCATGCTTTCTAATTGAAAATTAATCTAAATTAGTTGAAAATTTAACTATTTGGTTGAAAATTCTTATATTCCCTCGAAAATTCGTTTTTCTTCTGTTGTTGAAAATTCATTTTTAATTGAAAAATTAACTATCCCATTCTTGGTTTGAATTCACGTGTTTTCTTGAAAATTCGTTTTTTTTTGTATGGAAACCTAATCTTCTTGTTTGAAAATTCATATTTTTCTTCGAAAATCCAACTATTTCTGTTAAAAAAAAAGTTTACTGGTTGGTTGAAAATTCGTCTTATTGGGCTGAAAATTCAAGTATTTTGGCAGAAACTTCAACTATGTCGTTGAAAATCAACTTTTTTGTTGAAAATGCATATTTGCGAATTGAAAATTCACCTCTTTTGGTAGAATTATAATATTTATTTGTTAAAAAATAATCTTTTTTGATTAAAGTTTCAATAATTTTGTTGAAAATTGATTTTTTTGTAGATGAAAATTAAACTATTTGGTTGAAAATTTATGTATGTATTTTGTTCAAAATTCGTCGTTTTTGGTAGAAAATTGATCTTCTTGTTGAAAATTTATCTTCTTGGTTGAAAATTGAACTATTTGTTTGAAAGTTGTACTAAATCGTTGGTCATACCATGAAGTAATAGTAAGAAGATCAAACAACAATATGCGCGCGAATGAGAAATGGACCCTGAATTTTCGGACATAGTTCGGGGGAGGACGTACGCTGAATTGTAAAATTTCGCTTCGTTTTGCGTGGAATTGAGGCGAAAATTTACAATTTAGCGTACGTCCTCCCCTTGATTATGTTCGGAAAACTTTCACCAAATTTCTGATACACAGTTTGGTCTGCTTCCCTACCGATGCGAATTCACTAGAAATTTTCGAAACATTCTCGGTCCCAGTCAAGTTTTTGAGATTTTATCTACGAGTACCCAGGCAGCACTTTTTGAAGATCCAAGTAGCCCTCATACATTTTCTGAAGACTCATAAACTTGTTTTTGTAAATATAATTGAAATTCTTCTAAATAGTAAGGAATTACAGAGACTGCCTTGAAAGAGGAGGCCCCAGTCGGCATCTGGATAACGAACCAGATAGAAAGGATTCTTTTGAAGTAAACTTGCAGTGCAGTGGGCAAATGTAAAAGGTTCAAAACTACTTTTTTTTAATTTCCCAATTAGAGATTCGAAAGTTAAAAAAATCAGAATCTACGGATTTTAGGTATTTAAAATTTCTAAAATTTGCTTCAAAAAACTAAAAATATATTATATTTTGTATGTATGTATCTCACAAACTATACGTGATACGTAAAAACAAATAGCATTTTTATATGTATCATCAAGTTTCGGCTGCCATGAATAAGCTCGTAAAAAAGGACCCAAATCTCTCGAGCTATCTCTAGAGACAAAATCATTCAAATCGAGTCTTCGAATAGCCTGAAACAGGCCTGACTTTTTCCCCAGAGAATATTTAGAGATTTTTTTCGGTAGGTTTCCTATTACTCCATGGTCATGACTAACCTACGACTTTCAATGAAAAGTATAACAACTGGTACTCGACAGATATACACGAACTTATGTAGAAATTAATTTTGCATTCGCAAAAGTAGATTATTTTGATCTGAAGTAGATAATCAGAATGATATACAATGGTTTGATATCCTGGAATTTTGTGTCTTAGGTTTTATATTATTTGAAAAGCTTGATACTTGTGAGAATTGAAATATTTTCAAAGATAAAAAAAAATTCTGGACCCTAATACGAAAGAAGAAATCTTCTTTACAAACTTAAAACGTTTCGTATGTATTTCATGATCCATTTTTAAAGTAATATTATTAATTTTCAAACTTATATGGGTGATTCTCCATAGGGAGCGCACCTTTGTGTCCAAGGGATGAATTATTTAAATTATTGGTAATATCAATAGGAGACTCGGTAAAAAGCTTCATTTCATAAATTCATAACATGATTTGCGATGAAAAACTGGTTTATAAAATCATAAACCAGAATAAAATAACATGAATTACCCAAAAAACGGTTTTGGAGCATGTCCACAAATACGCGAGGCACACTTTAGTGTCATAGTGAATATAAACTAAACTGTTTTCAAATTGATGATTAATGGTCTTTGAGAACAACTCAAACTGTACAATTTTCAGCTTTAATATTTCAATCTAACTATAATATACATAACAATGTATTTTAAAATATATAGGTGTCTCCGAAAACTTTGTGGAGTTTATGACAATAGGTATATTGCTATAGTTTAACTGTTATGATTAATTTTATGGGACCGAGTTTGTGATGAAATTGAAGAAAAAATCTCTCGCCACTTATATCATCAGAGTTTTATGAGTAAAAGTATGTACTTACCCTGAAAATCACAAAAAGTGGAAGGAAAACGTTGCGTTTTTTTTATCAGTATCCATTGTCGTACCTCGCGATCTCTCTTATATTTCTCATTAAAATAGAATGAATCAACTGTAAAAATGTCAAGTAAAAAGAGAATAATCAATTTTGCTAAGGGTTTTGTCATTCATTCTGTTTCCAGTCTGTAGGACCATTTCTTGTGTTGTTAGCTGTTGTCATAACCTTTATTGTCGTAGCCATACGTTTCACATCCCAGGAGCGAAATGACAGAAAATATTACCCGTCTGATAAAATTTTGCAAGAAAAATTATTTGACACATGATTTTGTTTCAATTGTATGAGTAGCAAAATCAATAAATGGTGCAATTTTAGTAAATCTAAATGCAAAATCAATTTAATTTTCGTTGGTGAACCCTTTGATACTTGACCCTGAGTTTCGTTTAAGGTTATATTCACTCCTTGTTTACGCCGTATCGTTTCTGAAATTGCAGACTCTTTTGTCGCTTTATCATCATAAAATTTTATTCTCTTACTCTCAATCAACAATTAAAAGCTGTGATTGTAAATGTGATTTCTTGGAGATTCTGAAGTGATAATTGAAGGTTTTTCTTTTAAATTTTCATAAATATAATTTTATGCTTTGATTATGAAATTGTATTAAAAAATGATCAATAATCGTAAAAAGAAAGCATCGAATCTGCAACAATTTGTAAAAGAACAGCAATTGAAAAAAGCAAAAAAAGCTAAAGCTGCAACAGGAAGACGGAGAAAAATTAGAGAAAATCCCATTGAAAAAGCTAATGTTCAAGTGATGCGACATTTCAGGTAAAGCTTTTTACTTCTTTTTCAAAAAACATAACCTTCAATTTGAAATCGATGATAAATATCTTATTAATCATTTCAAAAAATAAGTCTTCAAAATATTTTGATCAATTTTATGAATAAGTGATATTTTTCATTTAATAATACAGAAAACTGTATTAAAATGTAAGTAAATGTCAAGAATCAATCTTGTGTTGAAAATTATTTTAAGCAATCAGGAAAATTGACAAATGATCATTCATAGGAAGCCGTTGTATCCATTACAAAATTCTTTTTTTTTTCAAAAACCTGTCTCAATAGTCAAAATTCGTTTCTAACCTTTTTATTAAAACCTAAGTTTTTCCACTCTCATAAGTTACTATTCAGGTCTGAGGAAAGGAAATAGAAAAATTATTAGTCTACTACTTAATACAAGCTTCCAAATTTGAAATAGATATGAAAAGGCAAAATAAGATGAGAAAATTCTATTGATGAAGGACCTTAGTGAAAAAGAAAGAATGGCTCGAAGGATGAAATCAAGAGAAAATGATCGACTTCGTAAACAAAAAAGAGATGAAAAAATATCGTTTCTCAAGCTTCAATTGATGAAGAAGTTTCGATAGATATTGCTGCTACATCTACAATGGATTCAGAAAATTCTCCACAGGATCAAGTTGTCATTTCACAGAAGCAATAAAATGATTTGAAAATTAAGGCGGATGATATTCGAAGGCAAAAAAGAATGGTCGGAAAGAAGTTTTCTGTCGTCGGAGAAAGATGGTTACAGACTCGCAGAGAGCAAAGTCTAATATTGCCGATTCAGAAGAGAAAAATAAGGAACTTAAACAAGAAGATTAGGCTTTGAATAAAAGAATCAGCAGGGCTAAAAATAAAATATGACTTGCGCCAAAATCAAAGGTCCGAAAGTATTTAAAAACTAAAAAAGTTGATAGAGATGTAGAAGAAAAACTTATTTTGAGCTAAGTTTTGCTGAGTCAAATAAAAGTAAGTGTGAGCAACATAAAGTCTGTGAAAATTAAGAGATGTTTTTATAGTACGTTTTCTGGAAAAGTTTTCAAAAAATACAGAATTTTAAAAGAGTGCGAGTCCTTATTCAGTTTAAAGCAATTTCGAAAATATAGTTCCAATACAAATTTTACAAATAGGACCAGTGTTGGACTTAGAAAAGTGGTAATCAATTCAGGAAAGTTTTTTTCTCAGAGATGACATTAGCGTATGTTGCCCTGAAAAAAATTGTGTGACGAAAAAAAAAGCAGAAAAAATACCTGACGGATACTTTGAAAGAGTTGCATCAAAAGATCGAAAGACCGTTTTGGGTTCTAGCCCCAAAAATTACAGGAAGAGACACGTGCCTTTGTATGCCTCATGAGAACATGAAGCTTCTGATTCAGGCAATGAATTTTTCGAAACTCATCAGGCAATATAATATAAGGCAAGCATTATCTTTCTCCTGTTGTGACAGTCAAAATGAAGTCTGTCTTTCAAGAAATTGCATAGTCTGCATAGATTAAACGATGGATTATCTTCCATATAAGGCAGATTCTATAATTCGTTGAAAACAATGGGTAACTAAAAAGGAACAGAGAATTAGTAGGAAAACCAAAAAGAACATAACAGTACAACGTTCTGTTAAGAAATTCTTGTATTGTTCAGTACGTGATATAAAAAATAATTTCGAAGAA
>JAUMHM010000005.1:27597103-27608392 GCA_032362435.1 Melikaiella ostensackeni | reverse complement strand
GTTGCCAAATATCATGGGCCATGTAGCAAGAATCGCTCAGTAATACAAAGTCTGTAATCATCTCAGAAAAATCTTTGTCCGCCAAAGACCTTTTATTGCACATTGATTTTTCGCAAAACTTTTTGACCAAGTATGAAAAAGAACCTCAAGCAGTTCATTTTGGAGCATCGAGAGAACAAACCACCTTACATACGGGTATGCTTCATACAAAAAGTTACCATAAAGCATTTTGTAACACCTCTGCTTTTCTCAGACACGATCATTCTGCTATTATAGCACACATCACACCTGTAATTGAAAATCATCTTGAAGATCATCCTGAAATAATCCATTTGCACTTTCTGAGTGATGGTCCGACCACTCAGTACCGAAACAAATTTATGTTCGTCCTCTCAACTACGTGTCTCCCAGACCAATTTGAACAAATTGATTTTATCACGTATAATTATACAGAAGCTGGACACGGTAAAAGTGCTGCTGACGGAATAGGTGCTACTACGAGTATTAAAAGAGCAGAACAAGTCATCGCACATGGAAACGACGTTGTGGATGTCAATAGTTTATTCGCAGTTTTTCAAAATGAAACGAAGAAAGTTTTTAGCAAAGTTGTCTCTTCCGAAGATATTGACAAAGTCGATCAGCACTTGCCAGAAAAGATGAATACTTTTAAGGGAACCATGCGTGCGCATCAGTGGACTTGGAGGAAAAACAACGGAAATTACATATTTTTTAATTAAATAAGCTATTACGATTGTCCTGAAACCCATCCATGTACTCATTACACTTTGGGCGAACCGTGGCAGATAAAACCACAGCTTTTGAAATTAAAGAAAACCAAACATGCAGAACCAATAGTCACAGTAAGACCGAAAAGAATCTGTCAGAAAAAAAGCCTGATATCTAGGAACACTTGAAGATCACGCATTTCTTATGTATATATTGAATTTGTTTAAAAACTCGAAAACTGAAAAAACTTATTATATTTTATATTTATTCATTGATCTGAAGAAAAATAAGGTACCTGTTACGAATAATTGTAGAATTATGTTAAGTCAATGAAAAGTAAATTATTATTTTCTGTTACTTAGGTCTAAGCGACATAATAGTTTTTCTTACATTTTAATGATATCACAAATTTTACTGTTATTTTGATCAATAGAATTGTTCATTAAATAAACTGATTTAAAATATTTGATGAAATTCAAAAATTAATTTTTCTTTATTGAAAAAACGTATTAAAAAATTTTGTTTGAAATTTCTTTTTGGTGCTGTTTCTTGTGCCAGGTACCAATTTCTAGTCTTGTTAATTCTCATTTAATGAAATTCTAGAACATTTTCTTATTTCTTGGTGAAATAAACCATAGTTATACGAGTGTAGATAATGCATGACATCAGAAAGTCCTAGAAGCATTTGACATAAATTTGAAGGATGAGTACTTTCAAAAATTCTTTTGAGGAAACTAATACATCCAGTTATTGCTGAAAAGACAATGATTTGAACATATTCTCGTTTTTTATTTTACTTTTTCCAAAAGTGCCCTTTATATGAAAGATCGCCCATATCTTTCATGTTGAATTCATCCATACAGATAATGATTCATATAAAAACAATTCTTCACTTTTCATGGAAAAAATTTTCTTAATCATTATCAGGTAAGCTACAGATGAAAGAAGTGCAAAGGTTCCCCGAGCGGTGGAGCTACCAATCAGACTCACCTTCTCCATTGATAATTTCCCTCCCCATATTATTGAAAAAAAGATTCTTCTCAGTAAAAGTTATCGAAAAAAAGTAGTTTTTAATCACTATGAAAATTAATTTAATTGATTTCCTAATATATATTGAACCCTGATATTAAATTCTTACGATTTGAAAAATAAGATAGTTTTTCGCAATTTCGTATACACTTTTATATTATTTCTTCAGGTGAATTACCTTGTTTCTTTTATTTTTTTTTATATGCGACCTGCTTGGCCCCAGATGCGCTGCTAATAAAATAATAAATAGATGCGAACGAGGGGCGTTTTGCACCTGCGAGGTAGACACTAGAAGAGAGGCAACTAGAGGGTGGAAATTCCCCTTCCTCTCACGTCCTCTATACACCCCTCAAAATACCCTGGCGTACATTACATGCAGCGTGGTTATTTCTCTAGGGAGTTTTCTCACGTGAAAGCGCGGGGGCCACACGTCTTACGCAATACGCACATTTAGGTGATTCTACTGAAAGGAAGCCTTTTCAGTACGACTTTTGTGGCAAACATTTTTTTTAGATTTTTAAATGTATTTTTCCTCAAATGAATTCATACGACCTACGAAAGTGAGAAGGTGATTTGCGCAAAATTAATTCTCGAAAATATTGATATTTTAGGGGTAGTTTTGCACAGCATCAGTTCACAGTGGGCCAAAAGGCAGCAAACCAAACAAAATATATAAAAATGAATTCTAATTACGCCTATACATGGTTTTTCTAGTTCGCTGATCCCGAATCTAAAGTCAAAATTCTAAAAAACAAAATGCCGGATTAAATATATAAAATATGGCGGACAAGTATTTCAAAAAATTTTGTGAGTTGATTTAGTGAGAATCTATTAAAATTATTCTCTTTTTTCAAAAGAGAAAAAGTAATAGTCCAAAACAATACCACATTTCTAAAGAGTTCCAACTTCCTCAAGGTTGTATAGTGCATTTAAATAATAATAGATATCTTTTCGTAAATTGAGTCAATCATTAATAGCTGAATTCAGAGAAACCTTAAGGGGTCATTCTACTATCTCGTTAAAAAAAAGTGATTTTCAAGAATTTTTTTCTCAACAACTAATTCATATAATTGAATAAAATTTTCAGCGTTCATTTATGCAGTCTCAAGAATTACAAGAAAAAATGTTTACATGAAATTATTATTTAGTTAAGGTATTATTTAACAATAAACGAAGTGTCTTAAATGTCCACTGCGCGCACGATTTCTCAAAAAGTTTTTAACCGATTACTTTCAAATTTTCTACGTTTACTATAAACATAAATATCTACAAAGTGACGAAGCGATTTTTTTAAGTTTTCAATTTTATCATAGTTAAATTAACAAAAAAAGAGCAAAAAAACACGATTTTTTGAAATTTTTTGTTTAAACTGCAGCCATTTTGTTATTTTGCAGAACAAAAAAATCCGCTTCGTTACTTTGTAAATATTTATGTTTAGAATAAACGTAGGAAATTTGAAAGTAATCGGTTGAGAACTTCTTGAGAAATCGTGCGCACAGTGGTTATTTCAGACACTTTGTTTATTGTTAAATAATACCTAAACTGAATAAAAATTTTATGTGAAAAATTTTTTTTTGTAAACTTCGAGACTCTTTTTTGAGATTTCTGAAAGATCAAAATGAAATCTACTCTTTTATGAAAATTTTTTGTGTACTACGAAGGAAACATCCAAAAATTTCACGAATGAAAAATAGACTTCGTAACTATCCGCTTTTTCGGCTCATTAGAGACGATTGTACAATAATTGTACAAACAAAAAAAAAGGGAGATAAAGAAAGAGTCAACCATACCAACCACTTTCTTTTTCTTTTCTCCGTCTTTTTTGTACTACTGGGGACCAACATGTTTCGAAGCCAATTTAGACTGAGTGATGAATGATATTTTTTTTTCAATTTCATGGCTTCCAACTTTTGAAACATTTTTTAATTTGAGAGCATATCCAAACTTAAAATTGTAGATTTTTAAAACTTTCAGGTCTCTGACTTTACTGTTTTGAATTTAAAAATTTTTCAACTTTGCAGATTTTCCAATTAAAACACTGTAAAAATGTTCACATTTTGAATTTTGAGACTTTCCAGAATGCATTTAAACTTATATCTCTTCCTAACCTTCAAAATTGAAGGTCTCACAAACAATTGAAGATGTCAGTGCTTTCAATTTTGACCCTTTTGCATAGCTCAATCTAGTCAGGGGGGATTGAGTGGGGGTATGGTGGAAGTGAGGGGGTATAGGTCTAAGCGCAATTCGGAGTGGAGAATGTAGGGACCATGAGGAGAGGGGAATTGTAGGGAAGTACGCGGAGGGAATGGAGGGACCATGGGGGGGAAGTAAGTGAAAGTGATGGAAGATAAGGGAAATGGAGGGGAAGTCGGGGTGAGGAATTTAGGGACCATGAAGAAGGGGAAGTGAGGGAAAGTAATGGAAGATGAGAGAAATAGAAAGGAAGTCGGGGTGGAGAATTTACAGACCATGAGGGGAGGGAAATTGAAGGGAATTGCGGAGGGAACATGAGGGATGGGGAAGTAAGGGAAAGTGATAAAAGATGAGGGACATGGATGGGAAGTGAGGGTGGAGGAAAATGTAGGGAAAGTCAGGGTGGGAAATTTGAGGACGACAAGGGGAGGGGGATTGAAGGGAAGTGCGGAGGGACCATGAGGGGTGGGGAAGTAAGAGAAAGTGATAAAAGATGAGGGAAATGGAAGAGAAGTGAGGGTGGAGGAAGATGGAGGGGAAGTCGTGGTGGGGACTTTAGGGACCATGAGGGAGGGGAAGTGAGGGAAAGTGATAGAAGATGAGGGAAACGTAGGGGAAATGGAGGTGGGGAATGTAAGGACCATTGGGGTAGGGAAATTGAAGGGAAGTGCGGAGGGACCATGAGGTGTGGGGAGGTGAGGGAAAGTGATAGAAGATGAGGGAAATTGAGGGAAGTGAGGGTGGAGGAAAATGGAGGGGAAGTCAAGGTGGGAACTTAGGGACCATGCGGGAGAGGAATTGAGGGAAAGTGATAAAAGATGAGGGGAATGGAGGGAAAGTGAGAGGCGTGTGGTGAGGGGAACGTAAGTGGCGGGAAAGGATATAGAGGAAGGGGATGGTTGGTGAGAGGAAGTGTGGGATGGAGAGGGGAAGTGATCCTTTTTAAAATGTGACATAAGCAGTGGAATTTGGGAAAAGGTTAAACATTTTAAATACTATATCAAATAGACTACGAAACCCTTTTTTATATGCGCATGCCGCCTACTTTTACTAATTTTTTTTAACTTTGCACAGGTTTTCTGCATAGTAGAAAAGAATCCTTTGAATTGGTACACTTTAAAAGGGATTTGCATGAAATTCAGTAAAATTTGTTTGGAATTAGGCAAAATTGATCTCATTTTAAGTAACATTTTTCTAAATGTAAGACTCAATTCTAAAATTCAGGTAATGAGGGCTGAAAATTAGTTCAATATCGCTTAAATTCAGACGAATTTTACTGGATTTAATTCAAGCTAGGTAAGTGTGATGTGTAACAATTTTATGTATTATTTTTATAGCACAGTGTCTGTAGCAAACTTGCAAAGTTTAAAATGACATTGCAAGCAATTAAGGGCATGTTCCAGAGGTGTCACATTACATAGTCTATATCCGGCAACTTTATAATTATAAAAATGCAAATATTATGTTGAGATTATAGGAAATGGTTTGAAATATATAAGGGCACATCTTTCTGGGCCATTTGAGTCTTTATTTTGTTCAAATATGAAGTTTTATTAATTTTCAATTTAGAATGTAACTGAGAACCGGGCTTTAGGGACTCATCTGAAAAAGAATTAATAAACTTACATTATTTAAACAAAATGAAAACTCAAATGGTCCAGACAGATGTGCCCTTATATATGATACACGCCCTTTTATCTAGTATTTTGAACAAGTTCCCAAAATTTCAGCACAATATATTCATTTTTCTAACGATAAGGCCGCTGAGTATAAAAAAATGTAATAACTGTTCACGTGACAGATTGTCACATACCCTTAAATGAAAGATAACCAGAGAATATCCATTAGAGTTCAAAACTCATTATGAATTTTTATGTTTTTAACATTTTTTTATATTTAAGTTGCTGATAGGTAGTTCAAAATCGAAAGAATTGCTTCTAAGGACATCCCTGTGCGAAAACACCTTCGTGTGAATATAAACGTGTAAATAAATGTGGACGTTATAAACTTCATATGTATGTATTATACGCAGGGCGCTCACAGCACCCAAGGGACTTCAGAGAAACTTTCTCGAGCAAGGGCTAGAAGAAATTCTTACGGTGCGCAAACTTTTCCACAAGGAATCATACTTTATGGCTTGCAACTATCCCGGGCCGCATCCTCGATTCCATTCGTCGCGCCACTTCGAAACAGTCGTCTGAAAAACTATACCTTCATATAGGGAACAACAATCAGCATTTTTTAGAGAATTTCATATAATTGTAAGCAGTTTAATGTTTTAATGATTTGGAGATTGCCTCAATGGCATTTTCGTCCAGCCTGTGCCGAAATGATGCCTTTTCCTGCATGTAAAGTGTGCACAAAGTGATTAATTCCGCCCTGAGGTGAAGCGGGCGCAAAGTAGCTTTTTGCGCCCGCTTATTTAGTCCCCGGGCGTAAAAGTGAAACTTTGCGCCTACATTTATTTTTACTTATAATTGGTGTCTCACCATGTTTCCTCTTCCCTTTTACATATTCTGCACTTCATGTTATATTTTTTTTATTCTACCATCTCAATATCCTGGTTGACTCTTTTCCTTCTTTTTCTCTCTAGTGACTACTTTTCGAACCTCTTTTCACGACCTACCTTTCTCCGCCTTTTCATCGAACCTTTTATTTTCCTCCTCTTTTTTTATCCCACATTTCAGTATATTCCTTCTCTTTCCCCTATAATTTTCTCCACTACTTTTCCCTTTCCTCCATCTTCTTAATTCCTTTCTCACTACCTTCCTTTTTGCCTGCGTCCTCTAAAAATATGAATTTTGAATAAAATATGAATGTATAGGAAAGGTGGGATCGGAATTTGTGCAAGGTACCCTTTATTTTTCAGATATAGCTTAAGGGAGGAATATAATATTGCCGATGAGTGAAAGCAGGCGTAAGCCAGTTAAACCTTGCACCACGATTTACTTAATTCGGAGTGTGCTTAATTCAGCCTAGATAACCATGTGGCCGCAAATAGTGTACTCTGTAAGCAGGCACCGTACAGGACACGGAGAGCCATTAAATTAATCCTAGCGAAGCTGAGTGCTCGGTCATCATCATTATACTGACCCCGCTGGATTATTACGTTTTCCGGCACACTTGGGTGTCTATAGTTGTATAGTTCGCAGTCCTCACGTGATCACCCATTCACGTTTACGAGAACGTGCGTTACTCGAACTCCAAGTTATGGCGAAATTTCAGCCTCTAAATGATCAAACTCATGGGCTTGATCCAACATTTACACCGCCAAATTACTCTCAAAATGATTCACTAACTTTAGCAGAAAATGATATAAATCCATTAGTTGCATCCACTATAACTTTACTCAAATAGAGCTGTATGAATATTACCCAAATTTTATTTTTGCTATTGTCTATTTTACTACAATTTATTTGACATAATAACAATTTTCCCTGATCTCTATTTTTTCGAATTACCATTTGGCATAATTTTTATTTTTCCCAATCACCATTTGCCACAATTTTTATTTTTGAGCCTGCTCAGCCTTATTTTAGCCTTAATTTATGTTAAACCTTAATTTTTATTGTTCTGAATGACAGTTGGGCATAATTTTCCTTCTCTCGGATTACCATTTGCCCTAATATTTATTTCTCCGAATTACCATTTTCCCTCATTTTTATTTTTTCAAATTACCATTTGACTTGATTCTGATTTATCCAAATTAACACTCATCATTATTCTCATTTTCCGATTTACTATTCGGCATGATTTTTATTTTTCCGAATTACCATTTTCCATGTTTTTTATTTTCCGAGTTATCATTTATCCTAATTTCTATTCATTCAAATTACCATTAGCCTTAATTTTTATTTTTCCGAATTATCAAAGTAGTCATGATTTTTATTTTACAGAATTACCACTTTCCCTCATTTCTATTCTGCCGAGTTGCCATTTGTCATAATCTTTATTTTTCCGAATTACCACTTGCCCTAATTTTTTTCCGAACTAATATTTTGCATCGTTTTTTCAAATTATTTTTTGCCTTAAGCTTCATTATTCCGAATTACTATTAAGTCTAATTTTTATTTTACCGAATTTTCATACTTGTCATAATTTTTATTCTACCGATTTACCATTTACCCTTATTTCTATTTTCCTGAATTTCCATAATTTTCATTTTTCCCAATTACCATTTCCTTTAATTTTTATATTTCCGAATTACCATTTGTCATTATTATTTTTTCCCAATTACCATTTTCCTTGAGTTTTATCATTCCGAATTACCATTGGGAATAAATTTTATTTTTCTGAATCGTCACATTTGTCATAATTTTTACTTTACTGAATCATCATTTGCCCTCATTTACATTTTTCTAAATTGCTATTTGTCTTCATTTTCATTTTACTGAATTACCATTTCCCATAATTTTTATTTTCCGAATTACCATTCGCTCTAATTTTTTTCCGAACTAATATTTTGCATCGTTTTACCAAATTACTATTTGCCTTAAACTTCATTATTCCGAATTACCATTAGTTATAATTTTTATTTTACCGAATTGTCATATTTGTCATAATTTTTATTATACCGAATTACCATTTGCCCTTATGTCCATTTTCCTGAATTTCCATAATTTACATTTTTCCCAATTACCATTTCCTTTGATTTTTATATTTACGAATCACCATTACTCATTATTATTTTTTCCCTGAATTACTATTTACCATATATTTTATTTTTCCAAATTTGCCCTAGATTTTCTGAATTGCCATGTAGATTTATTTTTATTTTTCCGAATTACCATTTCCCATCATTTTTATATTTCCGAGTCACCCTTTGGCATAATTGTTTCTAATTTTCCGCATCACCATTTGTGATCATTTTCATTTTTCCCGAATTACCATTTCCCATTATTTTTATTTTACTAATTACCATTTGCCCTAATTATATTTTTTCGAGCTACTATTTTGCATAGTTTCTTTCCCGAATTACTATTTGCCTTAAATTTTATTATTCCGAATTACCCTTAGGAATAAATTTTATTTTTCTGAATTGTCATATTTGTCATAACTTTTATTTCATTGAATTGTCATTCGACCTCATTTCTATTTTCCTAAATTGCCATTTATCTTCATTTTCATTTTTGCGAATCACCATTGCCCATAATTTTATTTTTTCGAATTACCATTTGCCCTAATTTTTTTCAAGCTGCTATTTTGCATAGTTTTCTTCCGAATTTCCATTTTCCTTAAGTATTATTATTCCGCATTACTAATGGGTATATTCCTTATTTTTCTGAACTGCTGTATTTGTTACCATTTTAATTTTACCGACTTATCATCTGCCCTCTTTTCTATTTTTCTGAATTACCATTTGTCATCATTTTCATTTTTCCGAATTACCACTTCTCATCAATTTTATATCTCTGAATCACCATTTGGCATAATTATTTTTCTTTTTTTGAATTGCCATATTTGTAGCCATTTGAATTTTACCGAATTATTATCTGCCTTTATTTTCATTTTTCCGAATTACCATTTGTCATAATTTTCATTTTGCCGAGTTACCATTTTCCATCATTTTTATATTTGCGAATCACACTTTGACATAATCATTTATAATTTTTCGCATCGCCAAATGTCATAATTTCCATTTTGCCGTATTACCATTTCCCATAATTTTTATTTTCCTAATGACCGTTTGCCCTAATTTTTATTTTTCCAAGCTACTATTTTGCATAGTTTCTTCCCCGAATTACCATAAGCTTTAAGTTTTATTGTTCCGAAATACAATTGGGAATGAATTTTATTTTTCTGAATTGTCATATTTGTCATAATTTTTGTTATACTAAATTATCATTTGCCCTCCTGTATATTTGCCCAAATTACCATTTGTCTTTATTTTCATTTTTCCGAATTACAATTTGCCCTAATGGTCATTTTTTTGAGTTGCTATTCAGCATAGTTTTTTTCCGAATTACCATTTGTCATAATTTACATTTTGCCGAGTTACCATTTTCCATCATTTTTAAATTTCTGAATCACCATTTGGCATAATTATTTTTATTTTTCAGAATTGCCGTTTAGCATATTTTTTATGCTTCCAAATTTCCATTTGCCCTAATTTTTTCCGAATTATCATTTGCCCTAATTTTTATTTTTTCGAATTGCCATTTATCATCATTTTTCTTTTCCCGAATCGCCATTTGTCATAATGTTTATGTTTCCTAATTACCATTTATCATAATTTTTAATTTTCCAAATCGTTTTTACAGAAATTCTATTTTACATAAAAATAGCGTCTGTAGAAAAATCATAGCGCGAAACTGAAATCAAATGGTAATTTGAAAAAATAAGAATTGTAGAAAATAGTCATTCGAAGGAATGAAAATTGTGACTAGCGATGCGGAAAAAAATTGAGGACAAATGGTTTCGGTAAAATAAAAATTATGACAAATGGTACTTTAAAAAATAGAAATTAGAGTTAAGTTTCATTCTGTCAAATGAATTTTTGTAAAATAGATATTAGGAATCATAAAATTTAGGGAATATTCATGCAGCTCTATTTGAATGAAGTTCAAGGATGCAATAAATATATTCATATCGTTTTCTGCTGAAGTTAATTAATCATTTTGAGAAGAATTTAACAGTGTAATTATGATCATTTATCATGTTTGGAGAAGAAATAATTATACAGTAAAACGATCCTCTCAGCATAGTTGATTAAGGCGCTGACAAATTCCATTTCTTCCAGAATGATACAATAACTGAAATTTGAACAAGTTTTTATGTAAAGTTATATAATATTACTTCATCTCCCTAACATGTTATGTACTGAGAATTTAAAATACAAAACGAGAGAGTAACAGTCTAGGTATTTGTGTTAATTTTTTTCTTAATTCCGATTTATGGTCTCACTTTATTGATGAAATTGTTGTAACTAAATATAATATCAGGCCTTATCAACGAGTTAACAAAAAATCGGAAGATGGTGACACAAAAATATTTGAAATAATTCCACCGCCAGAACTACATCTCATGCTTGGGGTTGTGAATGAAGTGCAAAAACACATGTTAAAGATTTATTATATTAAATATATTATATTATATAATATATTATACATTATATTATATATTATATCATATTATATTGAATTTGAGATAATTCCACCGACAGAACTACATCTCATTCTTGGGATTGTGAATAGAGTGTATAAATACACGCTTGATATTTATTATATCAGATACATTATATTATATTTTATATTTTATATTATATTATATATATATATATATATATATACAGGGTTTGATTGAAAAGTAATGAGCCTTCCCGCGCGGAGCGTCTGCCAAGCG
>JAUMHM010000005.1:27543789-27564270 GCA_032362435.1 Melikaiella ostensackeni | reverse complement strand
TGAGCTCGGCTCCTCCGTTGCGGAGAACCGCCGCATGGGGAAAAGTGGTGGGAGAGCACGTGCGAGCACTTGAATGTCAGTGACTATGATTAGCGGACAGCACTCAGTGGAAGGAAAAGAAAAAATGGTGGTTAGGTAGAGAGGGGGGCGCGAGGAATCGTGCGTGATCGTGCGTGCCTGGCACGGAGCGTCGTATGTGCCTGGCGTGCGCGCGCTCTCCCACCACTTTTCCCCATGCGGCGGTTCTCCGCAACTAGGGAGCCGAGCCTAGGCTCGGTGCGCAACTTTAGACTGGGTTCGTCCGCTCTCTGGCCATGAATAATAGAAAATGCTAGAAAACTTACGCTCTATGGAGCCAAAAGGAGCGGCGACATCTGCTCTGAATTTTAGGTGTCCAGTCTAATTATAAAACAAAAGCATCTCACCAAACCAACTTCACGCAGCGAACGAAATGTATTAGATGCGAACCGAATGTATTATAGCTGCATACGCTTGTAGATTATTATTAGTAATTGGCAAAACAAATAACGGAAAATGAATCGACTTATTAATTATACATATACAAATTAAATATGCAATCCAAGTAAATTTAGTGCAAAATTAAAATAGGAATATATCTGTTGAATTCATAAATTGAAGAGAGCACCGGTTTCGCGAATAGATTATACATTAATAATATTATGAAAAGAGTAATACGTCACCCTATTGAAGAGACGGAACGAATTACACTCATCTCGCGTAACTGTGCCGGCCTCGGGTCTGGTCAGCACAGTAACGGGGACTATGAAAATCTCGTTTCAACCGAATTTAGAGCGACGAGTGAGTAAACACTCGGGACCGCATATATAGTCTGAACTCGGCACACGTACGAAAGTATATGCCCAGAGAGCCGAGATATAAATAACTTCTGATACGGCGTGACTGTCCGAGCGAAGACCTTGAGTATAGGACGTCAATGGACACTCAGGTGGAGAGGCAGAGGCATTCTAGCATGAACAACCGTGAAACCGGTACAAGGACGGACAGCGCAGTTACGCGAGATGAACGTATTCATTATTATCTTTCTTATTATTTTGATTATTTAGATCGTTATAATAATTAAAATTAATATTCTTTATATTAGCATTCGGAATTTTAAAATGAATGATACCTGAACCGATTCAATAAATCGACCCTTAGCTAAAATAGATTTGATAAAGCCATACGATTCTTATTATGCATGATTGAAGTAAAGTTGATCCCATCGCAAAATAGAAAATGAAATTACGTATGCAGAATCTTGACAGGTACATTTCATGTCGCACTGGACCAGTTATTTGTGTAGAATCATAAATGGGATTGTCAAGATAATGGAAGCTAAAGTCAGTTTAAATTGTGAAGGTTTGACCTGGATTTAATCTAGAAAAATCTCCTAACTTTTGTTCAAGGTTTATTTGCCAATTTGTCATAATATCATATTAAAATTTTCTGCTGGAGAAGATCAAGTTTTTTTCTTACATTGATGAAAACAAAATGTCAATAAAAAACATGATTTCTGTTTAGAACTGGATTATCTAAATGGGCACAAAACAAGAGAATTGAGTAAGACACAGTGAAGTTAAAGAGTAGAGAAAAGATCTTTCGGATATAATTTTTATAACATTCAATAAGATATGAAATTATTCAATTATTGAATTATTGAATTAATAAAATATCTAAATTATCTTCAATTTTCCATGAGAAAAGAACATTTTAAAAAATTTTTCCAAACTCCTATAAGGCCCAATATTTAGTTACTGAAAGAACTATCAATCAGCAACAAGAATCCGATAAATGAGATTTATCCACCCATTTTCAACTCGAAACTTACCAAATTTCATATAAATAATTAATTCCGAGGTAAAATATTTGTTTATAAAATATAATGTATTCTTTGATGAGGGGGTCCAAGGAGCCGAGAGAGAGGTGCTGTGAGCTCAGCGGAGTTGAGCACTTTTTCAAATTCATAAAATACTATGTGTCCATGAAATAGGAGGTGTCATTCCCCAAGAAGTTTGTCGTCCTGAATTTGAATCCAACCTTCATTTTTTGCTTACACGTCAGATTTTTGTGTATTTTTGAGTCAACATTTTTTTCTAAAAATTACATATCACTCTATAAAGGAATGTAAGAAAAAATTTGACAACAAGTTATGCATGATATTGGTGTTTTTTTAACGCTGAATCCAATGCGTACCTTTCTTTTGCGATAGCTCTAATAATTCTCGAGATGAAAACGGATAAAAAACGTTTAAAAAACCTCTTTTTAAACATTTTTTTCGTTTTTTGTGATTATCTCAAGAATCATTAGAGCTATCACAAAAGTAAGGTACGCACTGGATTCAGCATTAAAAAATACATCGAAATCATGTATCGCTTGTTGTCAAAAAAATTTTATTCACTCCCTTATAGAGGGATATGTAATTTTTTTTTAACTTTGACTTAAAATAACTCAAAAATCTGACGTGTAGGCGAAAAATGGAGATCGGATTCGAATTCAGCACGAAAAAGAACTTCGAAAATGATACTTTCCATTTTATTGACGTATAAGTCGTAGTTTGCTGTAATTTTTTTTTAACTTTGACTTAAAATAACTCAAAAATCTGACATGTAGGCAGAGAATGGAGATCGGATTCGAATTCAGCACGAAAAAGTACTTCAGAAATGATACCTTTCATTTCATTGACGTATAAGTCGTAGTTTGCTGTACAGTGTAATTAGTGAAATATAGTATGCCTTTAAGAAATCAAAAGTGACTATAGTACATCCATTTTCGTTCAGTTAATAACTTCAAGACAGTTAAAAAAAATTTTTTCAAGACAATTGAAAAGTTTTGTCCGCTTATTCCTCATTTGAAAACTAGACAAATGTTGTAAATTCTTTACCACATTGTTATCTAACCTGTGATAAGAAAAAACTCTATAATCCTAAACTCAACCTATTGTCCAAAAGACAATGTTCTATCTCGGCACATGCACAATAAAAGGTTCTTCTTCAGATATCCGAGTGAAAAGGTCCTATCTCAGCAGAAAAATCTGAAAGCTTGCAAATTGCCATGAAAAACTGTATCTCACCGAAATAGAACATTTCTATTTGCACGCTTCGCGATGAAACTTTTCAATATGCACGCTTTGAGATAGAGCCTTCTCGTTTGACGACGCGGAACTCTTCAGCCTCTTTTCTTCGAATAAAAAATCTGAATCAAATTCACCGAAATTCTCCAAAACGACGTAATACCATTCCTCATAAATTTACATCTCCTTAAAATTGTCGCTATGCAAATAAATAAACTGAATCCCAGGATAATGCATAATTCAACCCTTGCCTAGGTCCAATCCTAATTACACCTGATCCAGCGGTCCAGGATCAGGTTACAGTTTCCAGAAGCAATATATCCCGTTTCTCGAGCCCTGTTCTCGAAATAAAGTAAAAAGCAGAACTGGTTCACAAGGACATATGTAGAAACTAGAAAGCTTCCGCCGATGTGCGATGATATGTAAAGTGGTCGAGTTGTCCAGTTTGTTTACGAGCGTTTTGGCATAATTTCGCGATCATTTTGCATGCTGAAATGAGTGAGTGGTGGTAAAGGAGTAATGGAGGTAAAGAGGGGTAAAGAGAGGTAAAGAGAGGTAAAGAATGGTGAAGAGGGGTAAAGAGGGGAGAGGGTGAGAGACTCGCGGCCGCAGGACGATGGTCGTGTGGCTGAGGCTATGATCCGGGGATCCGGGCAACATGGTTGTATCCGGGTAGGTATCCAGGAGTCGGTGGTCCTCGGGGGAGAGATGGAGCCAGAGCACGGAAAGCTCGTCCAATTGGCGCCCAGGGTGCATTTGGGTCTAATTCAATGCATTACCCCTCCACCAACGCACCACCGGCTAACCACCCAGAAGCAACCGACAGAAGCACATGCCCTCCAACACTCAACTACATTCTGCATTCTACAATCCGATCGATCCATCTTCTAACAATGAGATGGGAATGACTTCCGGTGTGGTGCGCTGAATTAGTAAGGATCCCTAGTCAGAACTTTTGAGTTGAAATGAGTTTTATCTGAAAGGAAAGGAAAGAAAACATAATATTTAAAAACTTTATGAGAAAAAGAAATAGGGGAAAGGTGTCTAAGAAGGTCCACCCTCCTAAAACGGGCCCCCTGCATATTTTAGTATAAGCGTATTATATTCATTTAAGTATATACGTGTAATTGTGCTCAGTACCCTTCTAGTTGGTTACCAAATGCTTTTTTCAACAGTGCAAATAAACTAACAAAAGCAGAAAGTAAAAAACATTTTAACACTTTAGATTACGAATTCTTACCTATTTTAGAAGTGATGCCTGATTCCAAAGATTGGCCCCGTTTTGGTTAGAAACTGTTGGTAAGAGCGTAGCCTGTTTTACCTCTAGAGTAACATCTGATACAGCCGGCAAAAGCAGGAATTCTTGTTCTAAGGTAAATAATATTTGTTATTTTACAAATTTTCATAAATGTCTACTTCATTTTACTTTTAATAACATTCATTTCACAGTTGGCTTCATTTAACGCTTCTTTCACGTTTTATAACGTGTTTTAAATGTATATTGCACCATCAACGTACATTAATGTTTAAACAATATACTGCAAACAAAATTGATTGCATTTTAAACATTTTTGAAATTGTGTGTATATGAACTTTATAAAACGAATAACAAACTATAATGTTAGCAAACATTTTTACTTCTGTAGTTACTTAAGATAAAAATTTTTTTTTAAATATAAAAGGGGCCCATCTTAAGCACCTTTCCCCTGCATCTAATATATCGAGTGAAATATATATTCGAGTGAAATCCCATTTGGAGCAGAAAATTTTCCACGTAGCCTTGATCCATGTTTACCCCGGTGCACAGTGGAGCAAATCGTAAAATTTTGTTCCAGAACAGCCTAGAGCCGACAATTCGTAATCGATTTTGATATTTTTTTTAATACTCTCAACTAAATTTTCAAAGAAAATTATGAGAGCCGATTAAAAAAAATTTTATTGCACTTCTGTGTTAACAAATAAAGTGACAAAATGTCAATTTTTTGAACTTTTTCTTTTATCTTTCCGTAAGCAATCGAAATAAACTCAAGATCAATCGAAATAAGTATAGTAGCAATTAGCATGTGATACACGAAATTAATCCATGAAATGTTATAATTAATTCTTATAAACCAATTTCAAAGTTGGTTGTTTCTTCGATTCAGCAATTTTTTTCAGCCTGTCTACTTTGTATTCCACTGTTAGTGGTGCAGAATAGAAAATATTGTAATCAATCAATATTTGTTTACTTTATAAACAAATTATATAAACAAATGTGAAATACAGGCATTTAAGGCAAGAAACAAGTCATGTTTTTATCATAATGATTTCAAATTGTTCTCACACTTATGATAAATGAGGCAACTTTCTTTTTTAATAACATTCCTTAACGTTATAAACAAATTCTATAAACAAATGCACAATTCAGCTGTGTATTCACAGAAATACATTCTTCTTTCACTAAAACGACTTTAAATTGGTTTAATAGTGATGTTCATCAAAAAAAAATTTCTTTTCAACATATTATATAATTTTATAAACAATTTATGTAAACGAATGCACAATTCGGCCATTTATCCGTAGGATTACATTCTGTTTTCCCTAAAACGACTTTAAATTGGTTAAATAGTGATGCTTTTCAGGAAAAAATTTCTTTTCAACATATTTGTTAATTTTATAAACAGTTTATGTAAACGAATGCACAATTCGGCCATTTATTCGCAGAATTACATTCTGCTTTCACTAAAACGACTTTAAATTGGTTTAATAGTGATGTTCTATCGGAAAATTTGTCCTTTCAACATATTTGTTAATTTTATGAACAAATTATATGAACAACTGCACGAATCGGCCATTCATTTACAGAAAAACATTCTGCTTTCACTAAGACGACTTCAAATTGATTTAATAGTGATGTTCTACCAGGAAAATTTGTTCTTTCAACATATTTGTTAATTTTATAAACAATTTATGCAAACAAAAACATGAAGGCACAATTTGGCCATTTATTCGCAGAATCACATTTTGCTTTCACTGAAACGACTCTAAATTGATTAAGTAGTAATGTTTCACCAGAAAAATTTGTCTTTTCAACATATTTATTAATATTATGAACAAATTATGTAAACAAATGCCCTATTCAGACATTTAATGACAAAAAAACATTCTGCTTGCACTAAAACAACTTTAAATTGGTTTGATAGTGACGTTCCATCAGATAAATGTATCTTTTCAACATATTTGTTAAAATTATAAAGAAATTATGTAAACAAATGCACAATTCGGCCATTTATTCGCAGAATTACATTCTACTTTCACTAAATGACTTTAAATTGGTTTATTAGTGATGTTCTACCAGAAAAATCTGTCCTTTCAGCATATTTGGTAATTTTATAAACAAATTATATAAACAACTTTACAATTCGGCCGTTTATTTACATAAAAGCATTCTGCTTTCACTAAAACGACTTTAAATTGGTTTAATATTGATGTTTCGCCAGAAAATGTGTCTTTTCAACATATTTATGAATATTATAAACAAATTATGTAAACAAATGCCCCATTCAGCCATTTATTTGCATAAATACATTCTGCTTCCCCTGAAACTATTTTTAATTGGCATAACAGTGATGTGCTGTCAAAAAAATCGACTTTGGCAATATATCCGTATAAATTTGATTAATAATCATAAAAATATACACAGATCATAAATGACCCTGACTTAACCTCACTGTTAAACCTACGTAAAATAGTTTTAGTTAAAACTGTATTTGTCCCTTGTAGAAATACGGTCAAATAGTGTATACCTTAATACAATTCTCTAAAACAACAACACCTGTGTTGCAAAGAACAATTTTTTACACAACACAACACTGTGGAGCCAATTTAATGTCGTTATAAAGAAAACGGAATATATTTTTGTAAATAAATGGCCAAATCGTGCATTTGTTCATACAATTTGCTGAAAATATTAACAAATATTTTTCAAACGTCGATTTTGTTGAAAGCACATCACTCTTAAGCCAATTTAAAATAGTTTCAGTGAGAGCAGAATGTATTTCTATGAATAAATGGCTGAATAGTGAATTTGTTTCTAGCGCTAACAAATATGTTGGAGGAAAAAGATTTTCTGATGAAACTTCACTATCAAACCAGTTTGAAGTCGTTTTAGTCAAGGCAGAGTCTATTTCTGTGAATAATTAGCCGAATAGTGCATTTGTTTATAGAATTTGTTTATAATGTTGATGAGTGTTATCGAATAACAAATTAACCTAATTCGTCCTCACTGTGTAGGCGACTCCAAACCATTCTGATAAAAACACGACTTATTTCCTGGCTCAAAACCCTGAATTTTACATTTGTTTATATAATTTGTTTATCAAATTAACAAATATTGATTGGTTACAATATTTTGTATCCTACATCACTCACAGTGAAAGACAAAGCAGATTTACTGAAAAAAATTGAATGATAATACCACCAATTTTGTAATTTATTTATACAATTTGTTTATACAAATTAATTAAAACTTTCATGGATCAATTTCGTGTATTAGATGCTAGTACACAGTATTACACTACACACTACACATACACTACAAATACAATTTCATAAGGTCTCATTATGTCGACATCTCCAAATGACAGAGTTCTATCTCGAAGCGTGCTAACTGAAAGGCTCTATTTCAGGCAAAGATGATTATTCATTTATTTATGTATTTTATTTTATACATTTATATATTTCGCTGATGCACCATACAATTTACATGGCAGTTTGCAAGCTTCTAGATTTTGCCACAGAGATAGAACATTCTTATTCGGGGTCCCGAGATAGAACCTTCCAATGTGCATCCACCAAAATACATCCTTATGATTCAGACAAATCGATCTCTTATTCCTTTTTTTTAATTACTATACATAGTTTAAAAATGGGATACTTTTTTAAATTTACCTTTTTTTTTATCAAGATTCGATGATATGATTTTTCGTAAGATTCTTATAGGAATTTTTGGCACGAGATGCGTAGAAATCGCGAGGATGAAATAATTTTTGATAGAAATTTAAGGTTTCTGTCAAGGCAGAGAACTTCAATTTTCCAATACATTCCAACTTTTCTAAGAAAACAATTTTTTTTTAACCAAATTTTTTGTTGCTTTTTATTTATACAATTTGTTTATACAAATTAATTAAATCTTTGAAGGATTTATTTCGTGTATTAGATACTAGTACCCAGTACTACACTACACACTACACATACACTACACATACGGTTTCACTAGGTCTCATTATGTCGACATCTACAAATGACAAGGTTCTATCTCGAAGCGTGATAATTGAAAGGCTCTATCTCAGACAAAGATGATCATTTATTTATTTATGTAATTTATTTCATACATTCATATCTTTTGCTGATGCACTCTACAATTTACATGTCAGTTTGCAAGCTTCCAGATTTTGCCACCGAGATAGAACATTCTTATTCGGACTCCCGAAATAGAACCTTTCAATATGCATCCACCAAAATACATTTTTATGATTTAGACAAATCGATCTCTAATTTATTTTTTTAATTACTATACATAGTTAAAAAGGGGATACTTTTCTACATTTCCCTTTTTTATCAAGATTCGGTGATATGATGATTGAAATTTTAGTTTTCTGTCAAGGTAGAGAGACCTTTAACTTTCCAATATACCCCAACGTTTGAAAACAAATAATTTTTTTTTTAAACCAAATTTTTTTGTGCACTTTATCAGTGCATAGTTCAGGGGACAAGTTCTTCCCAAGAGATTTTCCTTCTTCGAATATATATACTCGCGGCTTGTGTCTTACTACCTTAAGCACCTTTTCTGCGAGCATTTCAAAGTCGAAAGTCTTTGCGAATTCCCAGGGTATATGTTTATCTCTGTGACTTTATATTCTCAATTCCTAATGCCAGTGCGTCTGCGTACATTTATTTTCCTTTTAAAATGCCAGAATGTGAATTTAAAGAAACAATTCAACCCATTTTTTTCATATATTTGATATTTTTTAAGCAAAATGACTAAATGACCGAATACATTTCAAATCAGACAGGTTCCACACTTGAAGTCGCAGATCTCTCAGAAACAAAATATGTTGTTTTCTGGAGAAAATAAGGCAATACGTTTGTTTCTAAGTCAAGAAAAAAAATTTTCTACGAAGTTACGAATATTTGAATTTTAACCTCTATTTTTCAAAAAAAACAAAACTTTTTTCTTTAAACTTCTGTAGTTTTTTGATCAAATTTAGATATTCTAATTTTCTTTTCGGATTCTGATGAGTTCAATTTGTCCTTCTGTAAAAACGACATCTTGTGAGTTTTATGTAGGCTAAACAATTTTTGTGGCCAGGAGAATTTTTTTTCATAAGATCGAATTTTCACAATTTTGTCGGAAAAAAACAAAATGTACCAAGAAGTGTTGAGATAAATGATAGCACTTCTAAAAAAGTTCTACAAAAAGGGCATCTTGCACTTTCGTGACATCTTGCATCGTTTACGAGAAAAATTCGAAAACTATAGTTTGAGAAAAAAAATATATTCGCCGGTGCTCAAAAATGGTTCAGCCCGCATAAGACGTATAAGATTTTTTCCTCATGTGAGTAGAAACTGTAAAAAAATATAGGAAAAAATAAAAAACGGGGTTTTCAGAAAATTTTCTTCTCATGATTTCAAAATTTGAAGAAAAAAATATAAGAGACTTTTTGCAAAACCCCCACCTTTTTCATATATGTCCATATTTTTTACAGTTTCTGCTCACATGAGGAAGGCATTCTATAAGTTTCATGCGGGCTAAACCATTTTTGAGGACACGAGAATTTTCTCCCTAGAAATATAAATTTCGGATTTTTCTCGTAAGTGATGCAAGATATTACAAAATTACAAGAGGTATTATTTGTAGAGCTTTTTTAGAGGTGAAATTTTTTATCTTAACATTTTTTGGTACAGTTTGCTTTTTCACAGAAAATTTCAAAAATTCGATTTCATAAAAAAAAGTCCTCCTGGCCACAAAACTTGTTTAGCCCACATAAAACTCACAGGATGTCTTCCTCATAGAAAGACGCATTGAACAAAAAATTGGCAAAAATTTAAGTGTGAGTTTCTTGTTAAAATCGACTTTTTATATTTCCAAATAAATCTTCGTCATTTTGTTCAATTTTGAATTTTTTTACATCTTCCGACGGATATCGAAAAAGAACAGTAAGACTCATCAGAATCTGAAAAGAAAATTAGAATATCTAAATTAGATCAAAAACTATAAAAACTTTTAAAAAATTTGTTTTTTCTGAATAGACGTCAAAACGCAATTACACGTCACTTGCTTCAAACTGAAATCCTTAACTTCCAAACGATTTCATTGTTAAATTGAAAAGGTATAAATTAAAATTCTTCAAATTTAATTTTTATGAATTAGGCGATTTCAAATTAATTGCGATAAAAATATCAAAAAATGTTAATCAAATCCTTCAATATGATACAATTTTATTTGAAATTGAAAACCTTATCATTTGAATAATTATTAAAAATGTTAAATATTATAGATCGAACAATTGAGAATTCAACAGATCAAAATTGGACAAATACAGAAATTTGAATTGTTTAGAATTGTATATCGTAAAATTAAAAGCCATAATTTTGAGCAATTTCCAATTTTGAAAAATTAAATAATTTCAAATAAAAACATTTTTCAATCATGAAGTTTTTAATTTAGAACTTTGAAAATTGAAAAGGTCAAATTCAAATCATCAAAACTGAAGAGTTACAAATTTGAGTAACTCAAAACTTTCAAATGTCTATTGAACATTAAAGCATGTTAAAAATTGAACATATCAAGTTTGAAGCAGTCAAAATTGAAGAAATCAAAATTTTAATCTTTTTAGATTGTTGAATTCAAAATGTTCAAACTTTGGACGCTTACCAAGTCTTAACTTGATGCATTTAAAGTTCACCTCTTCAAAATTTGAAATATTCTCAAGTTTACCATTTCAAATTAGCACAAAGAAAGAAGTATGTTAATTTTACAGGGGTCCTGAGTTAAAATAGTGACAGCATAGATTTTTATTTAGAGTTTACAAAAGTTTCTGTAGCATTTAGAGAATTTTCAGGTACTCTACAAATTTACGAGCGTTTTCCGTAAACCTTACTGGAATCATCAAAAGTTTTAATAAATAAACAAATAGTTTCATATAATTTGAATTTCTGTTTTTCACTGAATATTATCATATTCGTTAAACTTACTAGTAAACTGCAATTATTCTTTTTGGCATAAGAAAAAAGTTTGTTTATCATACCACTTTCAAAAATTTCTGGAACAAAGTTGTAAATATTGCATTTTTTCAAACATTGCCTATTTCTCACCCAAAAGAAATATTAAAAGTAATAATTTATAACTACAGTCACAAAATATCATCTGAAGGTATAAAGAAAACGAATAATAATACTTTAGGGTGCAGTTCCAAAAACGTTGGACCTCCGATTTTTTTCAAACTACGTATACTTACGTATTTTGATGCTCCGATTTCAAATAAAATACTAAAAATAGGCGCAAGTTTAATTTTCATGGCAAAAACCATTTCGAAGAATCATATGAACATGGTTTTTTGAATTTATTTTCATAAATAATGGGAATTTCGAAAAATATTTCAGACAAAGGCTGTAGATCTTATGGAAATACACATTTTATATTCTATTATTTTTTACTGTAAAGATGATAATTTTCCAAAAAAAAGATAGTCAAAGTTAAAAAGTTGTAACAAGATGGGGTACGGTAGGAGTTGGGTCTTTCTTCAGCGTTCGCGCTTTCGCATGCGTCTTCATTATTCTCGAGCATTTAGAAGGCGGGAAGGCACCCCTGTGACTGGTCAAAAAAATAGTTTGGCTCAGACCGTTACCCCTTTACAAAATCTCGTGGGGGGTGGGAAGGCACCCCTGTGACTGGTCACAGAAATAATTCAGGTCACATTCTTACCCTTCTCGAATGTTTCGTGGAGGGTGGAGAGAACCCATGTGACTGGTCAAAAAAGTACTTTAAGAAATATGAAATTTTTGTGATTTTCCATTTTCAAGACCGAATATCTCGAAAACTATTACTTGTAGGCTAAAGAAGGATGGGACCGATAATATGTGTTTTTATGAGATCTACAAGTTTTGTTGGAAATAATTTACGATTTTTTCTGTGTTTACTGAAAAAAAATGTGAAAAACCATGTTCTCCATCAGTTTTTTATGTTTTTTTGTGATAAAGATTAAATTTGCCCCAACTTTCGCAATGATATTCGTAATCAACGCGTCAAAATACATGAGTATAGATAGTTTGAAAAAATCGGAGGTTCGACGCTTTCGGAACTTTATCCATATTTTAGTGCTCTTTTTGTATTAAAATTCTACAGTATTTTTCCTCTTTAATCTTAAATATATATTCATATTTTACGTTGTAAAATTACACTAGAAAAAATACACCCCATTTGGAATAATTCTAATCATTAATTTCATTAATAAAATAATATTTCCCATTACAAAAAATTAATTGTGCATCATTGTATTTCACTAATCCAACTGACCATTACTGAGAAATACATATTTAACTGGCGTTCAATGACAATCAGAAATAATCTGACCTGTGAAGAGATCTTTGTTTTTCGGGCATCAAGAGGGCGGATCGGTCGGATAATCGTAGCCGATGTGAACAAAAAATTTATCATTGAATTTCTACTCCCGCGCTCTTTTTGGTCCACGATGTTTTTTCGACGTTTAACCCTTCGGTAGCATTCACCTGCAAAAGGGAAACCAGATACCGCAATCATCTTGTCAAGGGTTATTGAATCGGGTACAAAGGGTGTCCCACAATAAACCGCCCTCGCAGGACCTCAGGGTCCAGATATAATATATATCCGTGAAAAAAGGGCTGAAAAGCTCAAATACCACATTGTCTAGTGTCTCTAACTCGCCTCTTCTTCGCGGTACGTGCCATGGAAAATTACTGCCATTGCTGTTTGCTGCTCTCTGAATAGATAAAAGGAAGCATTAGCAGCCAATTTTTTGCCTCGCCTTTGCTGATGTCATCATTAAGTACTACGAGGACCGTTTGATAAGTTTGGTGGGGAAGCAAGTTATATTTTTTTTATGACGAGTTTGCCTTTATTTCTGCACATAATCTCCTTCAAGGGCCAATGGTTCAATAACAGTGCATAGTACGCTCCTGTTACTATGTAACTCTCCTGTTACTATCTATGGTGCACTTTCACCACGCAATGCCCACTGCTTTGACTGCTGCTTTGTCTCGGGAATCGGGAATCAGCAGTCGTGGCACCTATCTTGCACGCATCTTCTTAACCTCCAGTTTTCCATGCGAGATGTTAAAGACTTGTTCAGTGAAGATGCCTAAAACCTTGGAAATCTCACGCACCTTGGTTCGGCGATCTTCTGTAACCATATGGTGAATTTTTTCCACCATATCCAATGTGGTGACTTCGATTGGGCGTCCGGAGCGCCCTTCATCTTTAGTTGTGATTCGGCCACGTTTGAATTCGTTTATCCAAAAAAAAACGGTTTTCAACGAAGGAGCAGACTCCCCGTGACCCTCTCCTATTTCGACTTCGATCTGCGCGGTTGTCCAATTTTCTAAATAAAAATGTTTTATCACTGCACGGAACTCTTCTTTCTCCATTTTTTCGAAAACTACTGACACGCTCGCTTCAAATGTATGCGAAACGCAAACTAAGTGTCGGTTTTGGCTCAAGCTTGGTAGAGGTTAGTTTGAAGAGTGCCGTTTCTTGGCCATATACTACAAATTTCATTTTGGCGCCATCTAGCGGGAAATTTACTTTAATTATCAAAAGACCCTTCTATATTCCTTATTACGAGGAATACGTCAATCACTTCCTCAAAATAAAAACAAATCAGGGCATATCAGCGTCTATTTATAAAATCAAGCTTTTTCTTTAAATTCTAATTCCAAAATTAGTAACATAAATTGATTTTAAAAGTTTAAAATTGAATTCTTTATTAAAAGCGTTTCATAAAAATACAGAATAGCGGTAGCGAATCGCCGCCAGCTGCTAAAAAACAGAAAAAAATTCTGAATACCCATACGAGAAAAAAAATCTGCCACGAAGGACGAATTGCGAAAAAGAAAAAAAATGCTACCCGGAATCATTATCTGTAACTGAGGGGTTAATAACTTGCATTTTTGGTGTACACTGGATTGCAAAATTGAAAGATTGCACTGGATTGCAAAAGTTTCGATGGATTATATAGGAAATTTTTTATAGAAAATCATTATAACCTAATCAGCATTGGAATAAATAATACAAAAATATTGGCGGAATTAATGTAAAACGTAAAGAAATTACAAGGGAACGATTTATTTTATACCACTCATAATCTCGGATCAAAGTACACAAAACTAGCAATTCTGCACAAATAAACTTTACACAGCTAAAATCTGTGAATTCCCTTGATATCTTTAAAGTCGCTTAAAAATTCATAGAAATCCATGAAAATCCTTTGGAGCCTTTCGAAATCTTTTGACACCTTTGAAAATATTTTTAAAACCATTAGGATTATTCAAATCTATTAAAATCTGTAGATATCCCTTGAAATCTTTTAACCCCTTTTGTATTCCTTTGAATTCTGAAATAGTTAGAAATCTGTAGAAATCATATGAAATCCATTGAAAATAATATAAATTGAATCAATTCCCTAAAGTTCTCTAGGAATCCCTTGAAATTTTTAAAATCCGTAAAAATCCATTAAAATAAGTAGTAATCATTCGAAATTCCTTGAATATAAATTAAATTGAACTTATTCATAAAAGTTCTCTAGAAAATCGTTCAGATACCTAGAAATATTAAAATCCCTTGAAATCCTTGGAGATTCAATAAAATCCTTTCAATCTTGTGAAATTTCTTGAAACAACTTAAACTTCCTCGAAACCTTTAGAATTGCTAGGAATCCTTGAATTTTTATTCTCTAGAATTCAGTTCTCTGTAGAAATCCCTTGAAATGTTTGGAAATAGTAAAAATCCATTCAAATACGTATAAATCATTTGAAATCCCTGAAATATAAATTAAATTAAACTTATTAATTAAAGTTTTCTTTCGTTACCGTTCAAATCCCTAGAGATCTTTGAAATCCCTTGAAATCCTTGGAAATTTTAATATCATCCTTTACATCTTGTAAAATTCCTTAGAAAATCTTAGAATCCCATGAAGTCTTTGGGATCACTAGGAATCCCTTAAAAGTGAATTTGATTTAATTTAATTTAATTTAATTTAATTTCCAAAGTTCTCTAGAAATCTCTTGAAGTCTTTGGAAATTCTACAAAATTCTTTCAAATCTCTTGAAATCCTCCGGAATCTCTTAAATTCCCAGAAAAACTTTGAAAATCTTTAAAATCCTCTAAAATTCCTTAAAATGTTTTGAAATCCTACGAAATTCGTTGAAATCTGTAGAATTTTTCTTAAATCTCTTGAAAACCGATGAAATCATTTAAAATTAAATGAAATGCTTGAAAATCCCATAAATCCTTGAAATAATTTGAAATCGCACGTTAAGTAAACAAATAAATCATTCATTTGTAGTTTTTTTTATTTTTTGCATCAATTCTTTCAACATTCTAACATTATTCATTTTTATACAAATTTTCTTATAATGATTTTCTATAATAATCTTTCTAGAATCGCGAAAAACTCATAAGGAATTCATTATAGGAAAATCATTGTAGACCTATATTGAATTTCCTATAATATTTTTTCGTAAGGAGGGATTACAAGGGACTGCAAAAAATCGATTTTTGTTACCAAATAAAAAAATGTTTTATAAAATTGTTCATTGAACTAATTTCTTTTATTGAAAAACACTCCTATTCATAAATTTTCTACTATTCTTACTTAGCTACGTACATTTTTTGATTTCGCAACTTTGATTAATTTAAACATAAATAAATAAAATATTAATAGTCATGTACTTGGCAGAATTTTTCCACATGTAGTGTTTTAGGTGGGAGTTATAAAATCAAGCTTTTTCTTAAGATACTTCTAATTCTAATATTAGTAACATGAATTGATTTCAAAAGTTTAAAAATAAATTCTTCATTAAAAGCGTTTTATAAAAATGATACTGATTGAACAATTTTTTTCGAAAATTGAAAATAAAAGATTTCTGGAATAGACTGCTTTTCGAATTTATTAATTTATCAATGATTAGAAATCTGATAAAAAATACTAATATAAGGATTAGAGGTGTTCAAAAATAGAGAAAGTTTTAATCTTAATTTGCATTTCGGATCTATTAGTTCCTTTTTGGTTAAAAATAAACCTCGATCACGAAGAAATAAATCGGATAATATTTAGAGGTAGCTCATCGCGAATTAGTCCGTTTTTACAGAAAAATCAATTTTTCTCGAAAACGGCTAACCATAACGCAAAATTGTATACAGAATATAAAAGATGCGACTCACTAGAACAAATATTTTTTTTATCATAATCTTTTTTTTACTCATGCATACTTAAAGAGACATTTGAAGAAAATTATTATAAAAAAGCGTTAAACATCTATTCCACTCACTGAAAGGTCATTAATATACATTCAAACTCATTTTTTAAAAATAGTAATTTTGCATGTTTATATGAATTGTTTTTGAAGAACCTAAAAATAATAAAAATGTGTATTTAAGACATACCAGTAAGTAGAATAGATGATTCCTCATAACATTCCATCCTTATAACAATTTTTTCCGCATCTCTCCTCAAATATGCATAATTAAATTCAAAAATACAAAAAAAAAATTCATTTTAAAGAGCCGCATTTTTTATATTCTGTATAATTTTTTGTTATGATCTGCGATTCTCAAGAAAAATTGATTTTTCTGTGACGACTGACACATCCAAAAAGAAATATGTAAGTATCTTAGGTAGTTTTTCGAGAAAAAAAAATTTTAGAAGAGGTATTGTATTTTTTTTCTATTTTGAAAATTCGAGATCAAGAGAATTGAAAATTTTTGATAAAAATTTATACCGTTTGGCTTGATAATAACTAACTGTAGAATTTTATGATGAGATATCGTTTGAGGGAACTTGAAGCTACTTCTTCCTATTTAGAAATTTAATCATGAAGAATTTGTTAACGTCAAAAATTTGATTGATTCTTATTTCTGACATATTCAATTAAATTTTTTTGAGTACTTTTCAGATAAATTATTTTGAATTTCAATCTTCATGAATTATATAATGTTTTTAAATTATCAAAAGATAATAAAAGTACTATGAGTACATTTTTATGCCTGTGACTATATGTACAGAAATTTCGGTACAAATATCTGGATTTTTTCGGTATCAATAGCTGGACCTAAAAAAGAAGAACTTTTTGTCCTGAAATTTCGGTACAAATAGCTGCCTTTTTCAGTACCTATAGACACTGTCTTTTTTTTATTACAAACTTCTATAATTTCAAAATTGAAACCTCACTTTGAAAACGTATTCTATCTTGAAAGGGATGCAATATTTTAAACTGTTCTATTATGATAAAAATTACCCTCAAGTGAAATAATTTAAATTCTTAAGACCCGAATTTTAAGAAACGTATAAATTAAATTAAAATTGATTTTCTGGAAATATACAAAATTTCAAAAATAATCAAGTTGAGATTTTTTAAAATTGAAAGAGTGAAAATTTTAAAAAACACACACATATAAAAAAGAAGCAATAGAAAGGTGTGAGATAATATAAATGTATTTAGGGCTATCCTTTTTTCAAGTAATAACTTTCAAATATATAAAAAAATATATAAATTGCTGAAAAAAAAATTTTTATCCCATTTTCTGACATCCTTCAAACATTTTCAAATGTAGTAATATTCAAATTTACAAGTGCGCTGACATTTAAGAGAAATTTGAGAGTTTTTTGCACCCATTCAAAATTACAAGTGTCCGCATTTAAAATCAGTTCTAATTCAGATTTTTTCAAAACTCAAAGAAATCTGTTTAGAAAAAAGAATTTGAAAATAGATTTTTTTTATAGATTTATAGAAGTTTTCGAATTTTTCATTCCTTCTTATCTAGAAACCGTCACAATACATAAAACGTCTTTTTTCTCAAACAGATTCCAAATCATCGTGCCAAGAAAACAATGTACCCTTCAAAACTTGAATTTAGAAAGAAAAATTAAACATAATTGAAATTATGTTTTGCTGAAGTTTTTGATTCAATTTTCTGGCGTCTAAAAAATCTTCTTTTCCGGATGAGAAGCTTGAAAGATCTTAAATTTCAAAACCTTAAAATTGTTTTCAAATTGAAACTGAATGAGATGAAAATATTTTTTTATTTTGTTATTCTCATTATAATACGATATAATGATGCCGCAAAATAAGAGATTTAAGTGAATTCGAAGGGAGAAAATCCTTGATAAGAATAATTATGATAAAAATTTCTTTTTATGGGATTAAAAATGCATTTTTTATATTATATAAGGAGTTAGCGATGCCGATTGTGGTTGGTCCCGATTTTTGTCCCATACTTTGTTTTATGCCCCCCGGCGATATCGAGTTTCGCGCACCACCTATGCCATGATATAAAAGGAGACATAGGCCCCATCGACCCCATGGGTCGACCAGGATATCCATTCTATATTACATACAAGTCCAAAGGGTTTTCTTCTCACAAGAAATTTGTTTTTGAGGAAGAGAGGACGAACATTTTAAATCAAGGGCGTAGTTACCAACTCAAAAATAATAAATTTAGTATTTTTAAAAATAAAATATCAGAGTTTTTACAAAATATTTATTTCGCTTCTTCATCTCCAACAGTTTACCAGATATTATCACTTTTCATTCAGAAATAACCTTTGAGTTGTAAGTTCCTCTTACACCTTACCGACATTCTAGGACTTCCGATGGTTCAAAAATGTAAATGCAAAATGCTTTGTTCTCACGACTGTTCTGCGCGGTACTTGTTCTTTTAAACTAACCTCAAACGTGAGACGTAATTTCATAAGAAAACTCGAAAACCTTACACTTATTACATAAAATATCGTGTGTACCAAGGAGGCGAAGTCTTTTTACGATCTCGCGTGTTTGCAATAACTCGGCTACGTCTCGGCTGTGCTTCGTTTTTGCAACCTCACGCTCGGCCCTAAAAAGACTATTTCGCCTCCTTGGTGCACAACATACTATTATTACATCCTCATCACGAAAAAGTTCAATGGAAAACACCAACGAACTGGAAAAGAAAAAGACGCGATTATTACAACACAAGGACCCCCAAGCCTTAATACGTTTTCGAGGGACAAAATTTTGGGTACGAAGTACCAGTAAATGTCCGCTGAGGGCGCCAATTGGCGTCAACACAAACGTACCTGTTGTCAATGATAAGCGCCGTACATATGTGTGGGTTATTGTAATTTTTCGGCATGTGTTTTTAGGTTATTATTTAGAATGATATTTATTGTGCAATGATGTGCTTATCTGCCAGTGTTCTTTAAGTTATTTTGCTTATTTTTTTGTCTCCTGATGAAGAAAAAGAACGTCTTTTAAAATAGATACAGCAATAACTGGCAATGCGTCGCTCTTGAGGCATCTGCTAGACGGAATTGTTGTTGAAAGTGTTTGTAGTGATGTTAAAAGTGTGTCTTATGCCTTTTAGCACTTTTCTAATAGTTTGTAATCAATTTCAAACATGTTTTTCGACGCTTTTTTAGAGCAGCGTGCTTTGATTTACACTATCTGTGTGTGTGTCATCATTGACGATACATTTCCTTGTGTTGAGAACGAATGTGGTGCCCCCAGCGGAAATTTACTAGTACTTCGTACCGAAGACGCTAAGAAACTTTGCCCCCCGAAAATGTATTGAGGCTTGATAGGCTTGATCAACACTGAACCAAAGACTGCGAGACATGATCACATGAATGGACATGAACTGTCATGGCTCGGCACTGCTTGTTTTTTCCACTAGATGGCACGCTCTAGCTAAATCACTGCAGCGAACCTAAGTTCATTACAGCTAACCTCAAATCACTTTAACCAACTTCTGAATGGTGAATTAAAGGTTAGGAGGCTCAAGGCCGTAGCCACGTGGTAGATCATCAGGGTTTGATACCCCTTCCCTCCAATTTTTGAAATATGTACATAATCCCAACCCTCCTCCCCCATTTTCCGCAGCAATTCCCCCACCAAATTTTTTCTGACTACGGCCTTGAGAAGGCCTTGCACCTCCATCAATTTTATGTCTTTTTTCACTCTTCAGCGGGAAGCACACACTTTTGCACAGCGCATAATGCATAACGCATAAGCTTCTCGGCCAATCACAGTCCTCCATTTGATGCATGGGGATTCTCGCATGCATCAAATGGAGGCCTGTGAGTGGTCGAGAAGCTTATGCGTTCTACATTATGCGCTATGCA
>JAUMHM010000005.1:27508872-27525243 GCA_032362435.1 Melikaiella ostensackeni | reverse complement strand
GATTATTACATAAAAAATATAATTTTTTTCGAAAAAACAACCTGGTCCGCAAATCTTATTACTCTTCAGATTATGTATGCAAAAAACTAAACAAAATGGCTTCTTCGTTTGGACTCAGTTTTACATTTAGGATTTCCCATGAATTCGAAGGCCCTTAAATCTACAAGTCTATTCCTTCTGATTTGATATTTCTTCTTTCTCTGACGTGTTTTTTCCACATTCATAATTCCCTAAGTTCTCCCCTTTATTCTATTGTGCAGAGTTTTCTCCTCCATTATAAACTTCTTTTCTTCACCATCATTTATCATTAATGTTCTACAAATTCCTTTACAAAATAATAATAATCATAATTGAATTAGGAATCTATGATTCTGTTTTCTTATATTTTTTCATGTCTTTCAGCAGATCCTTTTACTACACCTCGTCTGTCATCATATTTCCCACTTCTTCCTTATCTCTTTTGCATATCCTCTTACTTTTTTTACACTAATTCTTAATTTTTTTTTTCTTTTCACTCATGACTCCATCTTTGTCTCAAATGTTATAAAATTTCCGGACCTCCCTATCCGAATTCATATTTCTCAATTTCTTTTGAAACTTTATCTCCTTCTATTACTCCTTCCTCTTTGATAACTATTTTAAACTTCTTTCATTTTCCAAATATTTCACTTTATTCTTCCGTTTCCTTTTGAAAATTGAAAAGAAAAGTTAAAAGAAAACGAAATAGAAGGTACTACCGCCATTTAGTATGTGGACACTGGATACCCCTCTTTTAGTAATTAAAATTTGTTAATTTTATTAAATCGGAGTTTATATTAGAAATTTTTAAATATTTTTCTCTTTTTTTTCTCCTAAATTTTTTTTTTCGAATTCTCTCCGAATTCTGAATAAAATAAGCCCAAGATTGAGTAATTTTGTCAATTTTTAGGGTTTCGTAATGGTTTCGGTCGGTTTTCCGTCCTTCGTGTAACAAAAAAGGGAAATGAGGGGAAATTAGGAGAAGTGAGTGGAGGGGGTGGCGATCAGGAGAAGTGAGAGGAGGAGATGAAGGGAAATTGAGAGAGGGGGGAAGTGAGGGTGTGGGGAATGGAGGAAGGGTGTGGTAGTAAGGAGGAGTGAGGATAAGTAAGGGGAAGTAAAGGAAAATGAAAAGGTGGGGGAATGAGGGAGGGAAAAAACGGGGGATACAGGTTGAGGAAAGAAGGGAGGAGATTTCAACGAGTTTCTTAACGACTTAATAGGCTACGAAATCATTTTTTGTAGGCACCTGCCGCCTACTTTTACTGATTTCTTAAGAAGCTATTGCATAAATAGTGCAAATTGTAATGTTATGTTTCAAATTTTAAGTAGAATCGAAAATAATGAGCTTTTGTCAATGTTATTCAGCTCATGTTAAAGGCAAATATCCACAGACTCGCAGCATTTCATCACCATAACTGTAAACCAATTTCTTACATTGTGCAAGAAGTGGAAGCTGGAACGAAAAAGTTGGAAAAATTCGAATTCATGTCATTTGTATGAAAATAATAATAAAAATCAAATGAATATACATTTTTAAAAATTTTTGTAGAAAAATCATGAATATTTTATTTAAAGGAATAGATTGTACAATTATTCTAGTATGTTATAGGAATTATATAGGCATATAGTTTTGAAATGAGCTCATAAACATAAAAAATTGTTTATTATTTCAGGCGGTATTTAAAATTCAATAAAACATTACAATTTGAACTGTTTTTGCAATAGCTTCTTCCAAAAATGACAAAATGAATTCATCCTGAGCTAATTTTATTCAGAATTTAAATAACCTTCAACCTGTTTGAAAAAATAAAATATATTTACGCAGAACTCATAAAATTAACAATCCAAAATTAACCAATTTTAAGTGCTAAAGAATGGGAGTCCACATACTAAATGATGGAACTGTAGAGTGAAAGGAAGGGCACTAATAGATAAATATAAAATTAAAAAATTAAATAATACTTGTGATGTGCAGAAGTATAATAAAGGAAAAAAATTTTACATGTAGGATACGAAAACGATTACGGAAAGACGCTTATGCTAGAAAGTACGGTTGGTGCGAATAGCGATCACTGAAACCAATACCAGAGTTATTCATATATAATTCCTTATTATTTAAATTAAATCATTCCTTTCAACCTTATTTTTATTTCATTTATTTATTATTGTATTCCATCAGATATATACAAAAATATCACACTCTCCTTGTACAATAGAAAATCGCTAAATATATCTTCTTCTCTTTCTATTTTATGATTCCACAAATCAGAGAGATCGAATGAAAGTCATTTGAGATCAATTTTCGTTGATCCTTTAGTTTTCCGGCGCCCTCGTAAAATTGACGGTCCGTAACCCGGAAGTCGAGTTTTCAGGAATAAATACGTCGTCATGCGGCGCGCGACAATGATGCGACAGTTGAGCTCGGTTCCACCCAACAGCGGGGGTTCCCCTGTCTTTTCTTTATCCACTGTCCAATTGGGGTCTGACGATCGCTATTAAAATGGTTAAATTTCAATAATGCTTAAAAATGCCTCATCACTTCCCTTTTTATTCTAATAGAACAAAATACTAGTCAATTTTCACAAGTTGAACACTGTTGATTACTTATTAATGAATTCTCTATTGTTTGCTAGAGATCAATTTCACCACTGTTTCAGTCATATTCTTGATTTTTTTTTCACGTGGAAATCAACATATATTTCTTAATGGTGCTTATTGACTCTTACGAGTTTTTCTAAAACTCTGATAAAAATCCTGCAGGACTTCCGGCATAGTTTGGGAGCCAGGGGCCTTTTGGTCCGCGATAATAGGTCTCCTAAATTTTTGTAATGGATATTGTGCAGAATGATCTCCTGAATCTGATGGCATGAGGTGCTTTCGCGGATTCATGGTCTTTCTCTAGATATTGTTATTTAGACATTTTTTTACAAATCATGCTGTATCTTCTAAAATTGTCAACATTTTACATCATACCGTCGGATTCAGGAGACCATTTTGCATAATATCCATTTTAAAAATTAGGCGAGAACAAATGTATGAAACAAGTTTGGGGAATTATGAATATCAATAAGATAGTATTGAAAAAAAGTTCTGTTTCTTTTTTTTGTAAGATCAAGTCGTAATTCTTACTGATATTCTTCAAGTAGGTGATAAGATAGTTGTCCATTTGCCTCCAAAGAAAAAAAAACAGATTTAAAAAATTTAAGGTCAAGTTCTCTAGTAAACCTCAATATTCACAAAAAGTAAATCTTAACTGAATAAAAGAAAAATACAGGTCTTTTTCGGTCATACGATTTCAATTTGTGTTTGTATTTTGTACTTATTCATGAAAAGTTCCTATGGTTAGTTAGCCCCCTAAGGAACAAGTATAGTACATATTACAGAAAATATTACGTGATAGCGATCTATTTAAGGATTGAAATTAGACGACAAAGAAGTAATTACCAATAGTCAAGAAATAAATCATAATTCACGTAATTAAATATTGGATGTTGACTACTGGATAATGTAAATATACATACGCACATATATATAATTATACTTATATGTAAATACACTGTTACGCACACCCATACATTTCTATATCTAATATGTTACCAGTGCGTGATTTCGAAGGTCGGGTTTTGAAATATTAAATAAATATCCAAAAATGAGTTTTCTAAAGTGGTATTGTGAAGATGCATTACTAATTGTATAGGTAGTTTGTTCCGAAGGCGAGCACGCGGATGATAAACGATCTTTGCATTTTACAAGTGCGGTGTAGCTGAATTTTTAGTACAGATTTCCTTTCACGGAGTTTGGACTGTGTTGATTGATCTGTGTAATGTGGAGAAATATGGTAAAGGAAAGAAATGTATATATAGGATAATATAACCAAATTCAGAAGAAGATTAAGGAAAGACGCTTTAACTAGAAAGTACGGTTGGTGCGAAGAACGATCACTTAAACCAATCCCAGAGTTATTCTCCTTTTATTCCTTATTATTTATTGAAGTAAAACCAGTTAAAAAAGTATCACAAAACCTTTTTAACTTGTTCATTGCTGAATAGGCTACATACGAGCAGAAGGTTGCCCATAAAAAATTTTTTTCTTTTGGCGACATCGAGAAGTCCTGCTCTCTCTCTCTCTATACTGGCTAATTTGTTCACTTTTGGGGGTATTATAGATGAATAGAATGGCTCAAGCTTGGCTCGACCTCAATTAACAATATGTCTTTAATTGTCATTGTAGATTATTTGTACAATATGAACCATTTGAAAAATTCGGAACAACTGAATGAAACAACGATCAATCAGCATCGTTAAGCAGAATTCAATGAATCATTAAATGAAGAGATCATGATATCAAATCTAGATATGATATCGTGAGGTAAGGACCCTGGGCGAATGAAACAGCAGGTTCCTTCTTCTTTGCTTTTGGTTGGGTGCTGTTGTTGAATGTCGATGTTGATGATCACGCTTTTGAAAGAATACATGTACATAGATAGTTATATGAACATATACTACAAAGTATAAGAGTATTTACTATATATGTATTGTATTCAGTGCCTGGCACACGTGACATCTTAATCTCTCGACTCGAGCCAGGCAGACGCGGCTCTTAATCTTGGCACGATTCCCGAGGGAGATCGTAATCTGAGATTTAGGTACAACCTTTGCGTCACGCACCCACTGCATACCTGCACCTCTTCGTCGTGGCACCTATCAGGAACAACCCCATGCGCCTCTGGCTTTGTGATTTAAATCACAATCAACTTACATAACTGACAGACTCGTTTTCCATACCATTTTTTTTATTTATTCTTATATTTTTATTATATAAATACTTTCGAGGGGCTTTGTTTTTAATGAAAGCTACTCTCAGAAGTCGATAGTATTTTGCCACATAGTCGGTGAGGTACACCTAATATAGGTTCAATTTGTTAAGAAGGCATGACACTTGGCATATGTGTTCTTTTTGGCCTAAAAAAGTATTAGAATAGGGTGCCAACAAATTTTTGTAAGTTTTTTTTTCCTAAAAAAACGGGAAATTTATTTTAATGGGGTATTATTCAAAATAATGGTCATCATGTACGGAAAAAGTTCAAAGTAAAAATTGGTATCTTTTAAGAGACCTACACAATATTAATTTTTCAATTTTCGATATTTTAAACCGTTTTTTAAGTAAAAATACCGAAAATTGACAAAATGGCGGCTATTTTTCAAAAAATAAAAATTTTTGTTTCTTCGAAAAATATGCGATATACGGGAAAAAAGTAAAAGTAAAAATTGTTATCTTTAGAGACCTAAAAAAAATTCATTTTCCAATTTTCAATATTTTAAACCGTTTTTTGAGTAAAAATACCAAAAAATGACAAAATGGTGGCTATTTTTCAAAAAATAAAAAAATTTTGTTTTTTCGAAAAATATGCGAGATACGGGAAAAAGTTCAAAGTAAAAATTGTTTTCCTTGAACATACCTACAACAATTTCTTTTTCCGTTTTTCGATAATTTCAATCGTTTTTTGAGTACGATTGTTGAGTAAAATTATAATAAAAAATAAATAAACAAAAAGAAAATTGAGTTAACATATAATTGGGAAGCGTTCTCTAAATATTACAAAACTGGAAACAAATTTTAAAAAAATCAAAAATTAACAAATTGGCGGCTGTTTTTCTGAGAATCAAAAATTCGTTTTTTCGAAAAATATGCTAGATACGTGAAAAAGTTCGAAGTAAAAATTGTTTTCCCTGAAGAGACCTGCAAAAAGTTCTTTTTTCATATTTTGATATCTTTAATCATTTTTTGTGTAAGTTTGTTGAGTAAAAATACAGAAAATTGACAAAATGGCTGCTATTTTTCTGAAAATAAAATAATTTTTTTTTAAGCAAAAATTGTTTTTGTTGAAGAGGCCTACAAAAGGTTCCTTTTCCACTTTTCGATATTCTCAACCGTTTTTTGAGTACATCTTTTTAGTAAAAATACAAAAAACTGACTTTTTCTTTTTTATTATTGTGGGGGGTTCTCTAAATTTTCCAAAACTTGCAATAAATTTGAAAAAACTCAACAATTAACAAAATGGCGGCTATTTTTCTAAAAATCCAAAAAAAATTTTTTCGAAAAATATGCGAGATACGGAAAAAAGTTCAGAGTAAAAATTGTGCTCCTTGAAGAGATCTACGAAAAGTTCCTGTCCCATTTTTCGATGTTTTTAACCGTTTGTTGAGAACGATTTTTGAGAAATAATATAAAAAATTGACTTTTTCCTTTTTATTATTGTACAGGGTTCTCTAAATTTTCCAAAACTTGAAAATAAATTTGAGAAAACTCAAAAATTAACAAAATGGCGCCTACTTTTTGAAAATCCAAAAGTTTGGATTTTTGAAAAATATGCGAGATACGGGAAAAAGTTTAGAGTAAAAATTGTTCTCCTTAAAGTAGCCTACAAAAAGTTCTTTCTCCATTTTTCGATATTTTCAACCGCTTTTTGAGTACAATTTTTGAGTAATATGCAAAAAATTGACTTTCTCTTTTTTATTATTGTAAAGGGTTCCCTAAATTTTCCAAATCCAGAAAAAAAATTAGCTTAATAATTAACAAAATAGCGTCTATTCGTCTCGAAATAAAAAATGTTTTTTTTTTTCGAAAAATATGCGAGATACGGGAAAAATATCGAAGTAAAAATTGCTCAGGAATTAACGAAATGGGGGCTATTTTTCTGAAAATCCACAATTTCGGTATTTTTCAAAAATATGCGAGATACGGGAAAAAGTTTGAAGTAAAAAATTTTCTCCTTGAAGAGACCTACAAAAAATTCTTTTTCCAGTTTTTGATATTTTTAACCGTTTTTTGAGTACGATTTTCAAGTAAAATACAAAAAAATTGACTTTTAAATTTTTATTATTAAGGAGGGTTCCCTATATATTCCAAAACTAAAAACAAAATTTAAAAACCTTCACAAATTTATAAAATGGCGGCTATTTTTCTGAAAATCAAAAAATTGTTTTTTTTTCGATAAATATGCTATGTTCGTGAAAAAATTCAAATTAAAAATTGTTTTCCTTGAAGAGACCTACAATGAGTTCTCTTTTCATTTTTCGATATTTTTAACCGGTTTTTGAGTAAGTTTTTGAGTAAAAATAAAAAAAATATACTTTTTCTTTTTTATTATTGTGAATCCCCAAATCTTCCAAATTCTGAAGAAAAATTATGATAGATACGTGAGAAAGTTTCAAGTGAGAATTCTTCTTCATCAAAAGACCTACAAAAAATTTATTTGCTATTTTTCGATATTTTGAACCATTATATGAATACAAAAATGAGTACAAAAAAAAAGGTTAAAAATATCGAAAAATGGAAAGAGAACTTTTCGTAGTTCTCTTCAAGGAGAACAAATTTTACTTTGAACTTTTTCTCGTATCTCTACAATAATAAAAAAATCAATTATCTCTATTATTTTGAAAAATATGGGATTTTCAAAAAAATGCCCGTTTTTCTGGAAAAAAATTTCAAAATCTTTTTGGCACCCTATCCTAAAACTTTTTTTGGCTCAAAAAGAACACATATATGTAATACATGTACATATTCTTGAAAAATAAATAAATATAAAAAATCTCATTTATAATTTTCAACTAGATTATCCACTACGAAAGTGTAATGAAATATATTTTGTTTTATTTCCGGCTAAGAAAAAATGGGTTTTAAACAAACTAATAGATAGACAGATATGTCAAATTATTTTTCGAAACAAAACATTATTATAAACATTTTTTCAAATTATTGCAGTAAAATCTTATTAAAAAATGTCTCACAAGCTAAATATTGAGCTGCATTCAAATTGGTACCGTGTAAATTGGATTTTTGAGTATAAATACTTATGAGTTTGTCGAAAGCTCATTTTTTTAGCTACAACTGTTTTTTTTAGATTCTTCAAGATTCATGTATGTAATACTTAACATTTTTTGAAAATTAACATAATAGCGCCTATTTTTATGAAAATCGAAAATTCTCATTTTCTTCAAAAAATACACGAAATACGAAAAAAGTTTACACAGGAAAGTTGTTCCTCTCTCAAAGACCTACAACATTTTTTCTACAACTTTTTCATATTTTGCAAAAAAAATTGTTCGTTTTTCAAAAAGAAAACATTTTTCGAAAATTTTGCAATATAAAGTGATAAAAGATTAAAGTGCCTATGTCTAATGATTTTATCACTCAAAAATCATGAAACACGATACCTCGCATGTATTTGAAGAGACAGAAAGAGAAAATTGTAATTTTTTGAAAAAATTCATATATTTTTAAGAAGGTGGAAAATCTTAAAAAGTGGTAAAAGAACTTTTTGTAGATCTTTCAATAAAGAACAACTTTGCTTTGTATACCTTGTTCGTATCATTCGCGATTTCGAGAGTTGTTGATTTACGGAAAAACCGCCGCAATTTTGTTGATTTTAAAAATTTTTAACATTTCTCTGTGGGTTTCGAAATAATGAGAAATCTATCGCCAGAATCAAAAAAGAAAAGTTAAATATCCTAATTAGTTAAAAAAATAGCATTTCAAAAAGAAATTTCCAAAATACTTCTCAAAACAAAAATTTTGAAGAAATGTTTGGCACTCGGTCTATAAAGTTTTATAATGCCAAGAGGACCCCCACACACCAAATTTTAAGCATTTATAACATTTAGAGCAAAATTTAAGTGTACTCCTTGGACCACATTTTAAATTTTATTATAAGCCATATATTCTGATACCTCAATTTCTCTAAAATTCTTCAAGGAAATACTGATTTTTCATTTTCAAAGAATGTTTATAACTTTGTAAAAAGTACATTCTTTGAAAATTTTTTTTTACAGCTTCAGACATATTCCATGTAAAATCGAGTGTAAAATAAATTCCTCCTAACAAGGAACTACTTTTCTAAAAAATAATCATAAAAATAGTTTTTATTTTTAATTAATGAAGAAATAGTATTTGTAGATTCCTTACATCGATTTTGAAAAATAGTGAAAATACCTTTGGTCAATCTAGTTATTTGAAAAAGTAGATTTGTTAATGCTTCCAAAATTTTCATAATGGGAAAACTAATTTTGTAAAGTCAGATCGTAAGATTAGATCAAAAGATCATTAATAAAGGGACCTTCTGTCGCCAGAAAAATGACATTTGAAAATTTCCGTTGCTCGTAAAACCCCCGTAAAAGTATCATTAACTCCGTATTATTTGCCTTACATATTTAGACACTGATCCCAACCGCACCCAACTTAATGCAATTTTAATTATAGCACTTAGTAATCTAAATACACTTTCTTTTACGACACCCTAAATTGAACTCATAGAAATCACGAGGGTCACTTTTACGAAACTCTATTACGAAAAAAGGCAATCTCGGAATTTAGTTAGAGATAAAATGAACCATGAAAATGTAATTTGCATTATTCTTAAAACACATTTTCTTGAAGCTAAACAAGTATAAATATAAAGTATAAATTAATTACCGAAAGATGAAACCAAGAGGGTTTAAAATTGAAGAAGGCTGAAATGGATAGAAATTAAAAACTTAAGTCGAAGGAAATCATTTTTAAAAAATTATCATTTTCAAATTAAATTAAATTAAAATTTGCTTGAAAATAGTTTGCTTGTAGAGGACTTTAAATTTTGATTATTTATAAAACGAGAAATCTTAAACAAATCCATGTGCCCAAGCGTGCAATTTTCCATACTTTGAATTTATCATTGTTTTATTCTAAATGCTTCAAAATTGAAATCATGCAATATTTCAAGTTCATGTTTTATTTTTGGATTGTTCCATTTTTAAATTATTGTTGATTTTTTATGACTTCTGAGTAGATTTGTCCCAAAATTGTATTTTCTGTATAGTTTTTGTACATGTATAACCAACTATACATTAATTGTTTTTACATGTCTATAAAAATAAAATCAATATCTAAAATTTATATTGATAAAAAAAGGATAAAATATAATCTTTGGTTACATCTTCTCACTGATTATAAAAAAAATCTACAATTATCATTTTGTCAGCAGTTAGAGCTAACGCACTGGACCCATCGTCGATTTCATGCAAATATCGAAAATTATAGAAGACTTTTTTTATAGAAATTTTAATTCTAAACAACTTTTTTCTTTTCACGTGTACCTCTTTTGTTAGCAGTTTAAAAAAAAATAATAAAAATTTTGACTTCTTCCAGAAAAAATATTTATGGAAAATGTAGTGCATATTATTAGTAAGCTGACAAAAAAATTGAATGTTAGCTTTTCAAAAAACTCATTTGTTAAATTTTCTGAATATCTGCCGCTATTCCTTCAGTTTTCAAAATTTTTATATTTTCTTCATAAGATTCGATAGATCCAGAATTCCTCCATCATCAAAAATAAATATATATACCATATTATAGTCGAATATATGTGCGACAAGCGCATTCTCAAGATCTGGTACAAATGCAAATATGTTTTGTTAAATTCTGAATCATAGATAATTTTTAAAATTAATTATGGTAATTAATTGAATTCACCTAATTAACTTTATTTCAGTTATGTAACGTACAATTATCAAAATATTTTTCTTAGTGTAATTCTAAGTAATAATGAAAGACAAGATCCACTTTTGGGTGTATATTACTTTTTTAAAGTAACATATTACAGTTACTTCAAGTTCCCCTAAAAGTTACTGTAACTTTTTGATATGCTATACAAATTTCCAACATTTCCAAAATTCAAAATTCATCCTCTTTTACAACCGTGGAAAGCTAAACAATTTTGTAAAATTTTTTTTGCAATAATAATTTTTTTCGGAAGTGTTAGTGTTTTCTTAATCATGATTGTTTTCGTTTTATTGAAACAAACTAGAGTGTACCATTTTTATGTATTTGTTTTTATGAGTTCAGGTTGAGGGAACATTACCCTTCGGAGAAGGATTTGCTTCGACGACTGTAATGATAGGGCTGGCAGGTGCCTTTATAAAAGGATAAATGCTGAACCCGTATATAAATAATGTTCTTACGAGAAAAAAATTGCACATGAAAAATCTATGAACCGATTTTTTAAATATATTATTTAATTGATTATTGTAATATAAATATTAATCATTACTGAAGTAATGTCTTATCAATTTATACAAAAAAAAACATAAGCGACAATTTTTTTCCCTAAAATGGCGTATCCCGACTTGTTAAGAAATTGATTTAAATATTCAAAAAACTAATAATAAATTTGAAACAATTTACTAATAATATGATATGTTATCGAATAATAAGCTTCTAATAAATTCATTACATTACCTCCTATCCAAGATTTGTAAACTTCAAAATTGTGTTTGTATCGAATTGAGGAGCTAAAATCAATCTGATTGAGAAATCGCTCTGGGGGGTGAGGGAAGTTTTTTTATTTAAATTAATTACTGAAAGATGAAATCAAGAGGGTTTAAAATTGAAGAAGGCTGAAAGATCTTAAGGACAGGTGCTCTTAAAATGCGGTCTACTCTTTTTTTCTGAAGAGGATGCTCAATCCGAGCATGACCAAAGGGCACGTGCCATACTGTACCACCCACTGTTACTTTTAATCAAGATTGTGAGTTAAAAACTAGATTTCTCAATCAGTCAATAGCACAAGATGACTTCTAGGTACAAACAATTCATCCTCAACGATCTGAAAAAAACGATCTTAAAAACTGATCTTTTTTGCTTGACTTCTAATTTGAAAAAAAAACTTCCGGATTTACTTTATAGTTGAAAAGGATCATGACATAATGACATAATGGCAGGATCAAGTTTCTAAACTAAACTGTAATCAAAAATAAAATTTATTTCAAATTACAAAATTTAAATATCTACTATAAATAAGGTGAGTATTCCATATTACGACGGCCCCCATCCAAGTACTACGCAGCCAAGCACTGCTTAACTTCGATCATCGAACGAGGAGCCTTAGGCAATTCTATGCGTCTAATAGGACTACAAGAAGATGGATGGCCATAAGACCGAAAATATAAGGGATTCGGCCCGGGTCTACGAAACCCTAAAAATTGGACAAGCTAATTTTTTTGGTTGCAGTTCCGAAGACGTCGCACCTCTGACTTTTTCAACTACGTATACTTACGTCTTCCCATGCGTTGATTACGAATATAATAGTGTAAATTTGTGCAAATTTAATTTTCATGTCAAAGACTCATGAAATCATGGTTTTTCCCATTCATTTCCATAAATAATGGGAATTTTGAAAAGTATTTTAGACAAAAGTTGTAGATCTCATCAAAAGCCACATTTTTTATTGTATTAATTTTTACTGTAAAGATGATAGTTTTTCAGAAAATGATATACAAAGTTTACGAGTTGTAACAAAGTGGGGTACGATAGGGGATGGGTCTTTCTTCAGCGTTCGCGCTTTCGGGTGCGATTCTACAATTAGTCAAGGCAATTTCTCGTCCGTTTTTCTTTATTATTTTAGTTACCATCATTATTTTGTTTTTCGATCGCAAAAGATTTTTGGAAATCTTTGTAAAATCTTCGAAACTTTTCTGATATCTTTGACAATTTTGTGAATTCTTTGATTCACGTAAGATTTTAGTTTAATTCAACGTTTATCGAAGATGTTTCCACATAAATCTGTCTTGGGTCATAGTTTAGGACGCATGTATCAATTTTTTCGCTCATGAGATTGTGTGTGATTCTGAGTAGATTTAGTTTGGTTGGTTGGAAATAATTTAGAGGTGTTAAGCGGAGCATTTTGAGCGTCTGGCCGAGGCTAACAACTTGATGTGGATCCGAAACAAATGGAATTGACTTTAACGGGGGAGTTCATCCAATTTTTGGTCGATCAGCGGATCGGCCACTTTGATATTGGGGCCTCCCAACGAATTAAGGTTCACCTGTCTGACCTCCGTGGTTGGTCCAAACACAGCTACCGCAATTCTAAAGCCACTCTGGTTTATCAACAAAAAACCTAAACACCGGCAAAGGGCCGACTTTCCTTCCAGAAGAGGGTGCCGCTTTGCAGGGGACTCGCAAAAAATAAATGAACCTGTCCATCGATAAAGTACCGTAATCTCTCTATAGTCCCGAAAATAAGTAAAAATATGATTTGAATGAAAGGAAATCCTTAAATTTTAAATTACGTACAAATGTGGCAAATATTAAACCAAAGGAAACTATGAAAGGCAGTGTTTAAATATTAAGTGAAGGATGTATTTTGTACTCTTATTTAATGTTTTAAAAAAAGGTCTAATTTCAAATTAGAGACTACCAGAATTCCCTCTCTCATTTTCACCATCTTCATCTTTCCTTATATAAACAAGCCAAACAATTTTTTGTTTGTTTAAATAATTAGGAAATGTTATTGGTAAATCATGGAAGGTCATGAAAGGCTCGTGAATAGGTCAATCGATGTGTCTGGAAAACGCAAACAAATACATCAGATACAGTACTGTTGTGTTTCTAATGTAAAAAAATCCTTATATAAACAAGCAAAACAATTTTTTTTTAATAATTAGAAAATGTCATTGGTAGATCATGAAAGGTCATGATAGGTTCGTGAATAGGTAAATCGATCTCTCGAAGACGCGAACAAATACATCAGATACAGTACTGTTGTGTTTCTAAAGTCAAAAAGCATTTCCTTATATAAACAAGCCAAATAATTTTTTTTAATAATTAGGAAACGTTATTTGAAGATCATGGAAGGTCATGAAAGGTTCTCAAATAGGTCAACCGATGCGTCTCGATGACGTGAACAAATACATCAGTTACAGTACTGTTGTAATTCTAATATTAAAAAAAAATGATCATTATATTAACAGGCCGAACAATTCTATTAAATGATTGAAAAACGTTATTGGTAGATCGTGGAAGGTCATGAAAGTTTCGTAAAAAGATCAATCGATGCAATTCGAAGTCGCGAACAAATGCATCAAGTACAGTACTGTCATATTCCCAATATCAAAAAAGTTTTCCTCATATGAACAAGATAAACAATATGTTTTTCAAAATCATAAATCGGTATTGCTAGATCATAAGAGGCCATAGAAGGTTCGTCAATAGGTCATTCGACGCGCCTTGAAAACGCGAACAAATATATCAGTTACAGTACCATTAAATTCCTAATATCAACAAAGTTTTTCTTATATAAACAGAGTAAACCATTTTTCTGAAACTTCATAAATTTCTACTGTAGTAGATCATCAAAGGTTCAACAAGAGGTCGATCGATGCGTCTCGTAAACGCGAACAAATACACCAGAAATATTATTGGTTTATTTCGAATATCGAAAAACTTTTTCTCATATAAGCAAGGTAAACAATTTTTTCAAAATCCTAAATGCAAAAAAAAGTCATTATTAATTTTCTGCTCTAGCTCAAAATCTCATCCGACCTGGACATCAATTGGATCTACAATTCTTGCAAATTTCATGATCACAGCTCTTTTACTTTTCGAAATATGGTGAACAAAAATAGTTACACACACACAAATACATGAACAATTTTTAAAACCTGCAGTTTCAAGTTCCTGGGGTCGAATTATATCGAAATATATCAAAAAAGTACATTTGAAAATTTAGGTCATTACAAACCTCCCTCTATGAGAAAGCAATTGTTCAGTTTTGAAGGCTTGAATTTGAAAATTTGAGTCTTAAGTTTCGATCCTATTATATTTTTATACAGTTTGCTAACAATCGAAAATTCTGATGAATCCTCAAAATGAAGGTCAGCATCCTCGCGGAGGGCCTTTTGAGGAAAAATGACTTGCACCTTTCAAAAACTAGTAGCGTGGCTAATACAAGCACACTAGAAGCAGATCATTAAATGATATTGTCAGAGCAAATTGGCTTTCTTCAAATCGGCTTTTAAACACAGAGATTTTGGTCTTACAGTAGCTCTTCTGGAACAAAAGAAGCTGGGCATAAAGACACCTGCTCAGATCAAGGTGACGGCTTCTTTTCCATCGACTTCCAATTTCCTGTTTCTCCCGATCGGATTATCGCGTGAAAATTCTTTATATAAAGAACATTATTCTCTCATTGTTGCTAAGTAACAATTGGAGTCTTGATTCACCCAAATTCTTCTTTTCGATTCAATGAGTTTTCACGCATGTGAAGCCTATTCTGTACTTCGTTTCCCATAAAAAAAAACGAATTGAATTGTCTCAAGAATGATTGTTTAGAAAAAAAAGACAAAGAGTTTATTAAATTCTTGTCCATTTTTTCAAAGAGCTTCTGTGTGTGGTCAGAAATTGGTGGGAAAAAATCCCTTTAAGGTGTAAAAAATTGAGAAAGGCTTTCAATTTGAAAATTTGGTGATAAAGAACTTTTCATTTATAGAGGTATTTTAATTGATCAGGAGTTCAATCAAAGTCGAACATATTTTTTAGAAAAGTAAAAATACCGTTAATCACAATTTTTTTAGACTTAAAATTTATTTAAAACAGATCTTAAAAATGAAAAGTCGCTATTTTCTATAATTTATGTAAAATAAAGGTAAAAGAAGAAAAGAATATGTATACGGAAGAAAAGGACGGAATAATAGTGAGAAGAATAAAAGTAAGAAACGTGGTTGTGGCTATTGTATGCATGTATACAATGATGGGTAAGTTCCTTTACAAAACTTTATTCATAACTTTCGAATGATATTTGTTATACTTTTTAAAGAAAGTCGTAGGTTAGTCATGACCCACATAATATTTCTAAAACAAGGCATGTTTTAGAAAATTTTTAATTTCAGCGTGGAAGAAAAATTTCAGCTTTCCTATTTTGGGCTATAAATATCTTTGGCGTTGAAAATTAATTATTTCTTTACATTCACCTAGTTATGACTTCCACTTCTAGTATATTTACAATATTCTAAGACCAACAGAAAATGTTTTAGAAGACGTTGAATTTTCAAAAAAATACGTGAATTTTCAGCAAGAAAGGATAAATTTTCAAACAAAACAGACATATCTTCAACAAAATACATGAATTTTTGAATAGAAAAGAGAAATGTCCATCTAAATAGATGAATCTTTGACTAAACAATATAAATTTTAAACCAAAATGAAATTGTTAAATTTTCATTAAAAAAAATGAATGTTTAACCAAAAAAAAAAAGTTCAAAAAATAGTTAATTTTTCAACGAAAGAGATGAATTTTCAACTAAAATGATGAATTTTCAACCAAAAAAAAAAAAAACGTAAATATTTTCAGACTAGTAGTTCAACTTTTAACAGAAAAAGGTGATTTGTCAATGAAAAGGTAATAGTTGAAAATTCAACCGAAAAAGATTTTAATTTTAAAACAAATACAGTTGAGCTCAACCAAAAAAGACGAATTTTCAACAAAATAGGTAAATTTGAAACCAAAGAGATGAATTTTCAACCAAGAAGATAATTTTT
>JAUMHM010000005.1:27478366-27499073 GCA_032362435.1 Melikaiella ostensackeni | reverse complement strand
TACTATGCTTATGCAAAGTTTCATCGAAATCCTTGATTGGATTTCACTGTCGGTATGTCTGCATGTTAAAAATAGTAAATTTTTTTATAAATTCAGATTTAACTTCATGATATGTTTATGGATTTCTTTCTTCTGAAAAAGCGGCATATGTGCAGCTTATTCACTATATCTATTTCGTTCTGATTAATATGTAAAATCGTAAAATGAGATATGATTCTCAAAGTTTTATAATCTTCATACCCACCAAGTTTGGACACGATATCTCATAAATTGCCTGAGACATTCCACTTTTAGTGTTCAAAATTATTTACCTTACAGACAATAATTCCTGGTAGCGATTTTTTTTTCGTTTTGTCCTTCATGACAGATTTTTTTCTCGTACGGATATTTAGAATCTATTTCTACTTTTTTTAGTACCTGGTGGCGATTCGCTTCCGCGAATCTTGATAGTTTATTATCTTAGAACATAAAACATTTCAGGAGCAGAACACCAAATAACAGTAAAAAGTCTGAACTTTAGTTCGATTTAACGCTTATAGTTTCTTTTAGGTTTTTACTGATGTTATAATGTAAAAACGTATCGTAATTTAAAATTTAAATGAAGAAGCACTCCCGAAAAAAAATTATTCTATTTTATATTTTTAATCTTTTCTCATAAAGAATTTCATTTAAGGTTTTGTTCAAAAATTTACATCTTGTCTTAAAAGACCTTAAATTTTTCTAAAATTTCATTATTCAGTTGAGTCGGTACAGTGGAATTTTCATTTGCGAATGGTGAACGGAATTAAACGGAATATTCTGTTACTAAAATGAGAATTTAGATTTTTTTGTTTTTGTATACACATCTTTATTTCACACAGAAGAATATTTGTCATTGGTGAATATGCTGGATTATATGCAATGTTAAGCAAAAACATAAATGAGTTGGCACTAATTATAATCTAAAAAGTAAGCAAGGAAGATAAAATGATTAATGAAACATTTGAAATTATCAAACTTGAGTGTTGTACTACGTGGATTACATTTCAAACATTTATTTCTCATTGAAAAGTATAAAATTGTTGTTAAGTGATTTAACTAACAATTCAGGTGAGTACAAAGATTATATTCATCTGCGGTGCTTAAAAATATGTTTCCATTTAATTCTTGACTACCCGGGTCCCCTTATTTTCACCTCACAACGCCCAACATGGAGTTGGTTGACATCTGAAATAGGTATTGATATTTATCACAATGTAAATAATTATATCTTTATAAAAATCCTATATTTAAAAAAAATGTTATTATATGAAGGGTGCAGGCGCAAAACCTCCCAAGCGATAAAATGTGATTTTTACCGGAGGAACAAAAAACTGTAATTGCGAAGGAACAATTTATAATTTGTACTGCTGTAATAATTCAACAAAATGTAGAAGTTAAAGCGCAAAACCTCCGAAACGCCATTTTTAAAATTATCCTTTTCTTACTTTTTCTCTTCTTTTCAATATTGTACGCTGCCAATAGGTTCAAAATAACGCAAAATGAATCATTTTTATTTTTCAACGTCGTCACAGTAAACGGAAAACCAACTTTATATTTTATTTTACTCACTTCTAATTCAAATTCGACCACCTCATTGGACAGGAATATGAGTTATTAGGATAATTACATAAATAATGGCCAAAAAAACGTGTTTGACAAATTTTGACGTTTGGCAAATTTTGCGCCTATACCCTTCATACTTTTAATATGAATAAATATTTCGAAATGCACTATTTTGTGTTAAACTTTCAAAGTTCAACATATTCATTCATTGAAAGTGCCCGAGATTTTCAAATTTCAAATTTTAAGCTTTTAAGAGTGAAATATTTTCAAATCGGAATTTTAAGATATTAAAAAATTATTCTACAGAAATTTATAAGACAATTCAATTATTATTAAATTAATAAGAAAATTTCTTGTTGCACAACTGACCATATCTTTCACACTTTATCAAACAGTAGTACTTCTTTGTACTCATAGTCACATGATTGGCATCCCACCGTACGCAAATCTGGTCCTTTCCTACGACCTAAAACCATTTTTTTTTTCATTTCATAATTTAGGGCAAATCCCAATTGATTTTTAATATGAAAAAGAACTTGTAATTTTTGTTACTCACTGTAAGGCATCCATTATCACAATCATACTGGCCTATGTTTATTGAAAAGGATGTAAAAAATCCTACCGGAACTGTAAAAGAAAAAATTTTGTTTATTGATATTAAAAAAGTTTCAAATTGCGATAAGCGACGGTACTTCCAAAAACCCCAAAAATGTCAGCCCCTCCCCCTCGGTAAATATTTGTCCAATGACAATTTTTTTCCGCGTATGTGGCATACCTGTATGTGGGGTATGTGTGGGAAAAGCGGCGTACCTTTAATTCTGTATTTGAAACGTGATATTGCTTCGTCTACGTTTTTCAATTGGAGTTTAACAATTGTTAGCGGCAAGCCTTTATATTTTTTTACGTACAAGAAACGAATATTTCAGAAATGCAGAATCAAGAGTGCGCCGCTTTCCCCGACGTGCGCCGCTTAGCCCCAATTTACAGTAATATGCACCATGCAATTTACTAACTTCGTTTATTTTTAATAATTTCTAATAAATTTTTCTCTAGCCTATTTTATAAACAAAGCTCTTCAAGCTATTTCTTTGTATAGATAACTACTTAGTAAGAAAGCGAACGCCACTATTACTGTCATCTTGAAAGCTTAATTTTTAAACAATTTTTCCCAATCAGAATTGTTTTAAAAAAAAACTCGTACAAGAACAAAGTTTGTCAGAAACTGAACGTTTGGAGAACTATAACATTTGTTTGCTATACAAATTCGTTGCATAGTATTGGCGAAGATGTGATAAACACATTTTCAAGGTCTGGTGCAAATGCAAATAATTCTAAGATATTGCTATGTGTGATAATTTATAATCTGAAAAAACAAAACATTCAAGCAACAAAACACGAAATAACAGTAGAAACTTTATTTTAATTTAGTGCTTATATTTTTTTTACTATGTAATAATATAAAAAAGTGACATAATTCACTATGACATTATGTCTTATGTAGACAAAAAAGAAGTAACATCAAATATAATTATACTTATAAAAAACTGGTCAACACTATAACATTAAATATAAATTACTAAATCAACTTTATTATATATCTATACCATTATCAAATTATTCTTCTAGTTATAGTTCTTTACACATAAATATTAAAGATGGGATTTGCTGTTAGATACATATAAGTTACTTTTTTAAAAGTAACTCGTTATACGGTAACGTTACAGTAAATGAAGAGTAACTTCAAATTCCCTTAAAAATTACTATACACTCTCTAAATAATATGAATCAATGAAAATGTTTACTAATTCCAATCAGTGACTGAATTCCCCCTATAAATTAGTTATTTTTCACCGATGAATCAATAAATTACACGCATCCTCGAAAGATCTTAAGCTCAGATCCCTGCGGGGTTAAAAGGCGTTATTATTTTAATAAAGAATTTTATTTAAGGTTTTATTTTAAAAATTCCATATGACCTTGAAAACCCTTCAAATATTTCTAAAATTTTATTTTTAAATTGGGTCAGTAGAATGGATTTTTTATTTGCGGATGGTAAACGGAATTAAACGGCATATTTTGTTACTAAAAATATTGTTGAATATACAGGATTATGAACTATATTTAGCAAAAATATAAATGGGTTAGCACTAATTATAATCTGAAACAAATATACAAAACTTGATCGCAACTTCTGGAATAGGTAAAATATGAAGAAATTCACTGAAATATCTAAAATCATGTTCATTTATTAATTGTAATATCAATTATTATATCAATTATATATTTTTTATACATCGGAAAGTCTAAGATTGATCACTCTTTAACTTATGAGTTTTACCGTGGTCCGATTTTCGTCTTTTAACATTCCCGATCATAGTCTTTTATGACACCTGAAATAGATATTGATATTTATCACAATGTAAATAATCTTATCGTTTTAAAAGGCCGATACTCGAAAAATGTATTATATTTGTAATATAAATAAATTTTCCAAAATGAACTATTATCCGCATTGAATCTTTTAAAATTAAACACATTCATTTTGAAAGCGCCTGAGAGATTTATAAATTTCAAATTTTGACCGTTTAAAATTAAAATATTTGTAAGATTGGAAATATTTGCCAAATAGCAAATTTTGTTTCCATAAGCTGCCATCCAATTATAACTTTGTTTTTTTTAGCTGAGGCCTTTACGAATCCAGAATTTATATGGGTGGTTGCCAAAAAATTGACCATTTCAGACAATGAAATTTTTGGAAATAAAACAATTTCAAAACCGCTGAAAATATTTTTCGAAATTTTAGGGTAACCCAAAAGAATATGGAAGTATAAAGCTAAAAGATCGAGGAATGTATTTTTGATGAATATGAATTTTACACATGGCATGCGACTATGATACAAGAAAAAAGTTTCAAAAATCTTTGAAAAATATATGCAGAACGGATAAAAATATTTATAATTATGCAAAAAATGCCTATTTTCACGAATTACTTGATTTTGTCTTCAATAATTTGAAAAATCCTCTCATTTTATACTATGATAAATTATTTTCAAGCATTAGCGGACATTTTATCAAAAATATTACGCAAAAATTGTTATCATTATTTACTGTTATTTGGAATCAACGTCGAAAAATCGATTTTTAACTATACTGCAATCTTTGTGAATATAAAACTAACATTTTCAGCCTGCATTATGAATAGTTTGCATAAATGTTTTAGAGTTTTATCCTAAAATAACAAAGTAAAGTGACCAGAAAAAAAAATTGTGGGACAGACTTTGAAGTGGTTTTTGAAATTCTTAACTCTAAAATATTGAGCTCTACTCTTGATTTTTATTTTTTTCAACTCAATATAAGTGATATTTATGAATTTAAATTATCTAAAAGATTGTATTAATATTATTTAGTAATTTTTCATTTTTAATTTGTAGTTTGATACACACGTACATGACAAGACATTTTGCGTATTTTTTTTATTTATAATTTTTTTTTTTAATCGTAAAAAATTGTGAAACTTCACTAAATTGTGCTTTGATATAAGTACCTGATTGAGATATTTTTAAAAAAAAACTAACTATTCGAAGGAAAAGTGGAAAATGAATAGGACTTATAGTGGTGAAACTAATTCTTCAATAAAATCTTTTCACTGACCAAAATTTAAATAATTTTTTGGTCACGCAATGTGTAATAAATGGAAAAAAAAAGATCGAACATTATTATTTTTTATCTGAATACATAAAAAAAGTTTACAAACAAAACATGAAATAACAATGAAAAGCTTTAACTTTATTGCGATTAAGTATATTGCTTTTTACTGTTGTAAAAAAATTGTTGATTTTTCGAATTTCAACTTTGAAAATAAGAAATAGACCCTATATACATGGTATACAGGGAAAAAAATGATTACCAAATTATACGAGACGTAAGCCTAGGCACTATATTTTGGTCAATTTTATAACAATACATTGCAAAATAGTGATAATTTCAATATTTTCTCAAGTAACGAATTTGTTATGAAATTTCGAACATATTGTTTAGAGTTTTTAAGATGATTTGAAAGAATATACCTAAAAGTTCCTACAAAAGTTTTGCATGGATTTTGTGATAAAGCTGAAACTGAGATAATGAAAAAAAATCATATGAATTAATAAGCGGCTTCTACTAAAGAAATCAATGTAAAAAAAGTACGAACTTAATGATCAAGTAAAATTTATATAATTTTCTTAAATAACTTATAATTTTGTATTGTATGGTTCTTAATTTATAACATTTGAGCAGTTTGTTCAATTCTGCTTTGGTATCGTTTCATTTTTTATACATAATTAGACCGATTCCATTTCATATCATTCAGAGAAGTCCAACCAAAAAAAAATTATTAAAGACTTACCAGCTATAGAATTTAACCTTTCATTTGTCATAAAATGACATGTTTTGTATAAAAATTTTTAAAAATGACAAATTGATAGTGGTTTTTCAGAAAATTGTAAAAATAGATTTTCTCAAACATTTCAGTTTTTAAACTGATTTCTTTTTACTTAAATAGATCATAAGTCCCAAGAAAAAATACAGTATTCGCATACACGTTACGAGCGCATTTTCAAGGTCTGGCGCAAATGTACATAATTTTATAATCTTGCAATTATGGCAATTAACTGAATTTACTGAATTAACTTTATTTTATTTATAAAACTATACCATCGTGAAAATATTTTTCTGCGTATAATTCTGTATAAATATCAGAGATGGGACCCAGTGTTAGGTATAAGTAACTTTTTTAATGTAACTCGTAACAGTAAACTATTTTTCCATTGTGCAACGCTTTGACATTATTTTTTAAAATAAATCAGTTCAAAGATAAATTATAATTATTTACGACTATGATACTAGCCAAAGATAACAAAATTTTCCTCATTACACACAAAAAACATCCAATTTGTGCACTACGTTCCTGGCAAGAAATTATGTAATTTTCTACAGAATCAATAAATTCACTGACGAGGGCCACCATTGTGTGCCGAAACGTTTGGTTCAATTTTTAACTTAATAAATTCAATTATTTTTTGCAATTTTTTTCTTGAGGTTCAATACAATTCCCCACTGATTATTAATTTTACGAATGTTTTTGGAAAGAAATTGTAAAAAAATAAGTGAAGATCAATGTATCTTTGTATCAATAAACTTTGTCTCTAATTTTTTATTTATTTTTTTTCACGGGTAGAGCTTACTTTGACGAATCGATTGCTTGTAAAGCAACGAGGCATGAAAGTATAAGAAACTGTTCCTTCTTGAGAGCAAATCGCTGCGGGTCAGCATGAGAGCGTCTCAATCTGATAAATTTATCGACCACGTTCACCTAAACTTAGTTTCTCACAGTTTGATTATTATATTTTATTATTTATAATTTAGAAACTTCAAATTCCAATTGTTTTTTTTAAAGATGCTCAAAAACTCTAAAATTTCAAGTTTTTAAAAATTTGGAAAAATGACATTTTCAGCATTAAAACTTGCAAGTGCTGTTTAATTAGCCAAACTTGGGAATTACATGGACTTTTAAAGTTTTATTCTCTCAAATTTTCAGAAATTGAAAAACTAAAGATTAAAATCCATTCAAATTCGGGGAATTGAAAATTTTAGGGTTGTCCAAATTCTGAGCTCTCGAATTTGAATTTTTGAAATTGTAAGTGTTTTAAATTTTCGAGCAACGGAATGTTTTGCGCACAGAAAATCTGAGATATCAAAAGTGCTGCAGCTTCATTCAATTTTTCATTTAATATAAAAATTATCCAATCTAGTGAATCAAAACATCTACCAGCCCTACTTAACGATCTTCACAAAATGTTTTAAATTCCTGAAATTTCAAGTAAAAGTATTAGATTTTCAAGAAACAAATGAATTTTTATCCAAATGGATGAATTTTCAACCAAGAAGATTAATTTTCTACCAAAAAAGACGAATTTTCAACCAAGCGATTGAATTCAATCGCAAAACCTGAATTTTCAACAAAAGAGTTGAATTTTCAACCAAGAAAGATTTTTCAGTCAATAAAGGAAAAAAATTTTTTTCAAAATGTAGAATTTTCAAATCATAAAGACAAATTTTCCACAAAACAGTTGTATTTCCAACCCGAAAATAATATAGATGTTGAACCAAGAAGATTAATTTTTCAACAAAAAAAAGGGAATTTGCGACAAAATACATAAATTCTCGAAAGAGGTAATTAATTTTCTACCAAAAAAGACGAATCATCAACAAAATACATAATTTTTCAACAAATAGTTGAATTATCTACTGAAAAAGATTTATTTTCAACCTAAAAAAAACGAATTTTCAACGAAATATTTTAATTTCCAGCCAAAAAGATGAATTCTCAACAAAAAATGCAATAGTCGATATTTCAACCAAAAAGATTTATTTTTAAATCATAAAAAGTTGAGTTCAATTAAAAAAGACGAATTTTCAACAGAATATTTATATCTATAACTAAAACAGATTAATTCTCAACCAAATAGATAAATTTTAAAACCAAGAAATGAATTTTTCACGAAAATTATGGATATTCAAAAAAAAAATTAATGTATAACAAAGTAGTTCTACTTTCAACCAAATACTAGAAATTTCAACCGAAACAGATAGATTCTAAATGAAAAATGTAATATCTGATATTTCAACCAAAAAAGAAGTTCAATTTAACCAAAGAAGACGAACTTGCAGCAAAATAGTTGAATTCATAACTAAAACAGATTAATTATCAACCATACAAATGCATTTTTAACGAAAAAAATAATTTTCTTATAAAAAAGGCAAATTACTAAAAAGGCGAATTGTCAACGAAATATACATAAATTTTCAATTAGATAGTGAAATTTTCTACTGAAAAGGATAAATTTCCATTAAAAGAAACGAATCCTCAACAAAATAGTTCAATTTTTAACCAAAGTGAACTTTCAACTAAAATGATGAATCTGTGACAAAAAAAAATTTTTAACAAAATAGTTCAATTTTCAACCAAATAATTGAATTTTCCACCAAAAAGATTATACTTCTGCCAAAAAAGGCGAATTGTCAACAAAATACATAAATTTTCAACGAATTTTCAATAAAGTAGTTAAATTTCCAGCCAAAGAAATGAACTTTCAACTTGAATGATGAATCTGCGACCAAAAAAATAATTTTTGACATATCAGTTCAACTTTCAACCAAGTAGTTGAATTTATAACTAAAAGAGATTAACTTACAACTAAACAGTTGTATTTTTTGCAAAACGAAGAATGAAATTTTCAACAAAAAGGGATGACCTCTTAACAAAATTCATAAATTGTCAACCAAATAATTGAATTTACAACCAAGAAGATTATACTTCTACCAAAAAAGGCGAATTGTAAACAAAATACATAAATTTTCAACCAATTTTCGACAGGATGAGTTTTCATTTTAAAAAACGAAATTTTGACAAAATAGTAAAATTTTAAACCAAAGAAATGAACTTTTAACTCAAATAATGAATCTGCTATCAAAAGAATGAATTTTAACAAAGTACTTCAACTTTCAACCAAGTAAATGAATTTTCAAGACAAAAAGATGAATTCTCAACCAAAAATGTAATAGTTGATATTTAAACTAAAAACTATTTTAATTTTTAAAAAGAAACAATTGAATTCAACAAAAAATGAAATTTCCAACAAAAAGGGATGACTTTTCAACAAAATACATCAATTTTCAATTAAAAAGTGGAATTTTCTACTAAAAGATAAACTTTCATTGAAAGAAACGAATTTTCAGCAAAATATTTAAATTTTCTACCAAAAAAATGAACTTTCTACTTAAATTATCAATCTGCGGTAAAGAAATTAATTTTTAACAAAGTAGTTTAACTTTCAACCAAGTATTTAAGCAGAAGAGATGGATTCTAAACGAAAAATATAATAGTTGATATTTAAACTAAAATCGATTTTAATTTTAAATCATAAACCGTTGAATTCACCAAAATGAATGGAATTTCTACCGAAAGAGATGAATTTCCAAACTAAATAGACAAATTTTCAGCAAAATAATTGAATTCTACACCAAAAAAATTGTCAATCAAAAAAGAAAAAAATCAATCAATTTGTCCAATTTTCAACAGAAAAGGAGGACTTTTTAACGAAATTTTTTTATTTTCAACAGCATAATTGACTTTCCAACCAAAAAATAAGAGTTTTAACCAAAAGAGATGAATTTTCAACCAAAAATATAATAGTAGATTTTTCAACCAAAAAGAATTAGCGTTCAAAGAAAATAATTGGATTTTCTTATTGGGTTCTATTAATTCAGTTCGCGTTTAGGTTGAAAACCAGAAAAGGGGGAAAAGAGGGGAATGGGGTAAGACTGTGAAGCAGCGATAAATAAATAAAAATTTTGATAATTTATAGATCAAAAAATTATATATTAAATAAACACTGAAGTTCATTTTTAATACTTCAAAAATATTATGTTAGAAAACCTGGAAATTTCTTCTTCTAAAACTAACTTATTTAAGGTTCTACCTGTATTTAATTAGAATCATTTATATGTATGTTCATTCCCTAAATTTATTAAATCTCAGTAAGTAATTAATAGAACCCAATAAGAAAATTCAACTATTTTTCTTTGAAAATTAATTCTTTTTGGTTGAAAATTCATCTCTTTTGGTTAAAACTCTTATTCATTAGTTGAAAATTTAATTCTTTTCTTGAAAATTCAAAATTTTGTCAACAAGTCCTCCTTTATGTTTTTTGCTTGAAAATTCAAGTATTTGGTTGAAGGTTGAACTATTTTGTTAAAAATTAATTTTTTTGGTCGCAGATTCATCATTTCAATTAAAAGTTAATTCTTTGGTAAAAATTTTAATCTTTTGTTGGAATTTTTTTTTATGAAAGTTTATCTTTTTTAGTAGAAAATTCTACTATTCAATTGAAAATTAATGTGTTTTTTTGAAAATTTGTCTTTTTTGGTAGAAATTTAATCTTCTTGGTTTAAAATTTAACTTTTTAGTTGAAAATTTATGTATTTTGTTAAAGATTCGTCTTTTTGTGGTAGAAAAATAATTTTTTTAATTATAGATTCAAATATTTCGTTAAAAATTTATCTATTCTTCTTTAAATTCGCCTTTTTGGCTGAAGTATAATCTCCCTGGTACATTTTTTATTGAAAATTCATCTTTCTTGGTTGAAAATTGAAGCACTTGGTTGAAAGTGGAACTACTTTGTTCTAAATTCATTTTTTTGTAGAACATTCATAATTTTAGTTGAAAATTCATTTCCTTGTTTGAAAATTCAACTATTTGGCTGGAAATTTACGTATTTTGTTAAAAATTTGTCTTTTATGGTAGAAAATTAATCTGCTTCAGTTATGAATTTATCTATTTTGTTAAAAATTGATCTTTTTTGGTTGAATTTAACTTCTTCTAATTTAAAATTAAAATATCAACTATTACATTTTTCGTTGAGAATTTATCTTTTTTGATTAAAAATTCAAGTACTTGGTTGAAAGTGGAACTACTTTGATCCAAATTCATTTTTTTATTGAATATTCATAATTTCAGTTGAAAATTCATTTCCTTGTTTGAAAATTCAGCTATTTGGTTGTAAATTCATGTACTTTGTTAAAAATTTGTCTTTTTTGGTAGGAAATTAATCTGTTTTAGTTTTGGATCCGAATATTTTGATGAAAATTCATCTTTTTTGATTGACTTTAACTTTTTATTATTTAAAATTTAATCCTTTTTGTTTAAATTATCAAACATGACATGTTTTGTTGAAAATTCGTCTTATTTTGGTTGAAAATTAATTGTTTTGACTGAAAATTAAACCATTCCATTTTTGGTTGAAAATTTAATGTTTTTTAGTTGAAAATTCAACGACTTTGTTAAAAATTTATGTATTTTGTTGATAGTTCGTCATTTTTTGGTAGAAAATTAATTTTCTTGGTTGAACATTCATATTTTCGCGTTGAAAATACAACTCTTTTGTAGAAAAATCGTGTTTATATCTTAAAATTTCATTGTTTTGAAAGAAATTTCATTTCTTTATTGACTGAAAAATCTTTCTTGTATAAAAATTCAAATCTTTCGTTGAGAATTCGGATTTTTCAGTCTACTGCAAATTACTTTGATCCAACTTCAAGATGAAAATAAAACCCATGATTTTCTGTGCGGGTAAAGGTCCCTTGAATTTTTCAATACAAAATAAAAAATTTGTAAGCTACAAAAGTTTCAAATTTGAACTTTGAAGAGCTTTTGAATGATTTTAAATTTACCTTACAGTCTATAACACAATTAAAAATGATGAAATATACATCGAGTGCATTATAAATTTGACTCATAATAAAATATCAAAAAATAAATTACTTTTCATTGCCATCAAATTAGAATCGTTACGTAAAATTTTTCGTGCTTCAAGATTTAGAAGCTTTGAAATCTATTCAATAAAATATATTTCTATATACATAATATACATTTCTAAAGTAAGAATGGAATAGGTTTTTTGCATTACAGTTGAAGGAATGGGCTAGGTATGTTATAAGATCTTAAAATATTGACAGCAGATGTTTCGAAAAGTCGATATGCAGTGTGTAATTGGATTCATAAGAAATAATATTAACAAATGATCTATATCCGACTCATTACATCAATTATGCGAAAAAGTTTGACGAGTAAAATAACAATAAAAAAAAGTCACATGCACCCCATGGCACCTATGTGAAGTCGTACGGAATAGATTCTCACACACGGTTGGAGTTCAGTACCACCTTATGGGGAACCTTGACGCCTTTTAATGTGACTTGCACCCCCCACAGAGGGATCCCCCCATAGGCATGTCAACGAGTTTACTACTTGCGTAAGGGCCCACCCATTGAGTTTATTTATCTCATTGCGATTGAGACATTAGGTGGTCCTATAACTTCTATAAATCCCTCAACAACAACAAAAAAACTAAAATTGTAAACGAAAATTCCGTTTTTCTTATGGAATTTAGTGACAAATATGGGGTCGGATTCTATAACCGCCAAAACTGAGATTAGCTGCATTACAGAAAGATTTCTTGATAAAGTGCAAGATTCATGTGGTTTTTCCAGTGATGGGTAAGTTACTTTTTAAAAGGAACTAGTTATCGTTATCGTTACCGATTCAAAATGTAACTTTTTCTTAGTTGCATTTCCTGAAAAAAGTAAATATCGTTACTTTTTTAGTTACTTTTGTATTTTAGAAATATATATCCAAAATATATACAAAACTTTGTTTATAACTTTCGAGTGATAGTTGTTACACTTTTTAATGAAAATCGTAGGTTAGTCATGACCGACATAATATTTCTAAAACAAGGAATGTTTTAGAAAATTTTGAATTTCAGCGTGGAAAAAAATTTCAGCTTTCGTATTTTGGGCTATAAATCTCTTTGGCGCTGAAAACTAATTATTTCTTTCTAAAAGTGTTTCTTTAGATTTACCTAATGACGTCTTCCACTTCTAGAAGATTTACAATATTCTAAGACCAACAGAAATTTTTTTTTAGAAGACGTTGAATTTTCAACAAAATACACGAACTTTCAACTAACAAGTATAAATTTTCAACCAAAACAGACATATCTTCAACAAAATACATGAATTTTCAAATAAAAAAGAGAAATATCCAACGGAATAGTTAAATCTTTAACTAAACAATATAAATTTTTGACCAAAAATGGAATGGTTAAATTTTCCTTTGAAAAAATAAATGTTTAACAACAACAAAAAATGTTGACAAAATAATTAATTTTTTAACGAAAAAGATGAATTTTCAACTAAAATGATGAATGTTCAATCAGAATTTTTTTTTTAAGAAAGTAGTTCAAATTTCAACTAAAAAAGATTAATTCTCAAAGAAAAAGGTAATATTTGAAATTTAAACCGAAAAAGATTTTCATTTTGAATCAAATACAGTTTATCTCAACCAGAAAAGACGAATTTGTAACAAAATAGGTAAATTTGAAACCAAAGAGTTGAATTTTCAACCAAGAAGATAATTTTTTCCAAAATACATGAATTTTTTTCTCAATTGAAAAAAATAGTTTCGAACGAAAAAAGATAAATTGTTAACAAAAAATGTGATGGTTGATTTTTCAACCAGAAAATATTTTAATTTCAAACCAAACACTGTTATGTTCAACCAAAAAAAAATAATTTTCATCAAAATAGTTAAATTTTCAGTCAAGAGAGAAATAAAATCAATCAGCTTGTTAAATATTCAAGCCAAAAAGGCGAGTTTTCAACAAAAAAGTTGATTTTCGGCCCAATAAGAAAATTTTTATCCAAAAAGATGAATTCTCAATGAAAAATATAATAGATAAAATTTCACCCGAAAAAGACGAATTTTTAATAAGATTGTTTAATTTGAAACCAAAGAGATAAATTTTTAGCAAAAAAAAATCAATTTTCAACAAAATACAGGAACTTCAAACTAAAAAGTATAAATTTTTAACCAAAAATGGAATGGATAAATTTTCGTTTGAAAAAAAATGTTTAACAACAAAAAAAATGTTGACAAAATAATTAATTTTTCAACGAAAGAGATGAATTTTCAACTAAAATGATGAATCTTCAACCAACAAAAAACTTTTTAACAAAGTAGTTCCAATTTCATATAAAAAAGATGAATTCTCAATGAAAAAGGTAATATGTAGTTGAAATTTCAATGAAAAAAGATTTTCATTTTAAATCAAATACAGTTGAACTCAACCAAAAAAGACGAATTTTCAACAAAATAAGTGAATTTGAAACCAAAGAGATGAATTTTGAACCAAGAAGATTAATTTTTTACCAAAAAAGACGAATTTTCATCATAATACATGAATTTTCAAATAAAAAAGAGAAATATCTAGCCAAATAGTTAAATCTTTAACTGTACAATATTAATTTTTCAACGAAAGTGATGAATTTTCAACTAAAATGATGAATTTTCAACCAAAAAAAAATGTTCAACTAACTAGTTCCAATTTTAACTAAAAAAGATGAATTCTCAATGAAAAAGGTAACAGTTGAAATCTCAACCAAAGAAGATTTTCATTTTGAATCAAATACAGTTCAGCTCAATCGAAAAATCGAATTTCCAACAAAATAGGTGAATTTGGAACCGAAGATAGTTTTCTATCAAAATACAGAAACTTTTTTTCAATTGAAAAAAAAAAATAGTTTTGGACGAAAAAAGATGAATTGTCAACAGAAAATGTGATAGTTGATATTTCAACCAAAAAATATTTCAATTTTAAATCGAAAACAGTCATATTCAACGGAAAAAAAACTTTCATCAAAATAGTTGAATTTTCAGTCAAGAGAGAAATGAAATCAATCAGATTGTTAAAATTTCAAGCCAAAAGGGCCAGTTTCCAACAAAAAAGTTGATTCTCTACCCAATAATTAAATTTTTATCCAAAAAGATGGATTCTCAATGAAAAATGTAGTGGATGAAATTTCAACCAAAAAAGATAAATTTTCAACTAGATTGTTTGATTCGAAACCAAATAAATTAATTTTTAACTACAAAATATCAATTTTTAACAAAATAAGGCAATTTGAAACCAAAGAGATGAATTTTAAACCAAGAAAATTAATTTTTTACCTAAAAAAGACGAATGTTCAACAAAATACATGAACTTTCAACTAAAAAGTATAAATTTTCAACCAAAACAGACATACCTACAACAAAATACATGAATTTTCAAATAAAAAAGAGAAATATTCAATCAAATAGTTAAATCTTTAACTGAACAATATAAATTTTTAACCAAAAATAGAATGATTTAATTTTAATTTGAAAAATAAATGTTTAACAACAGAAAAAATGTTAACAAAATAATTTATTTTTCAACGGAAGAGATGAATTTTCAACTTAAATGATGAATCTTCAACCAAAAAAAAAAATTTTTAAACAAAGTAGTTCAAATTTCAACTAAAAAAAAGAATTCTTGAAGAAAAAGGTAATAGTTGAAATTTCAACCAAAAAAGATTTTCATTTTCAATCAAATACAGTTGAACTCAACCAAAAAAGACGAATTTTCAACAAAATAGGTGAATTTGAAACTAAAGAGATGAATTTTCAACCAAGAAGATAATTTTTTCCAAAATACATGAATTTTTTTTCAATTGATAAAAATAGGTTTGAACGAAAAAAGATGAATTGTTAACACCAAATGTAATAGTACAAAAGTAATAAATAAATACAAAAGTAATAAATAAATAAGTTACAAAAGTAACTTCATTACCACTGTCGTTACCAAAAAAAAGTAACTAGTTACAGTAAATAGTTAAAAGGAACTAGTTACTGCCCATCACTGGGTTTTTCCAAAAAAGATTTTTGATATCAACAAGAAAGTTTGCTTTGATTTTAATAACAAAAAAAACAAAGACACTAATGAGACCACTAATAAATTTAGAAAATGTATCTTGCATTTGATTATAAAATATTGCTATGCACAAATACACGATCTAAGAGAGAAGGTTAAAAAGACTCTAGATGATTTGAATAAACAAGTACCGGTTTACATCATCAAAGAATGCCTTACAAGAGAAACTGAATTAAATAAAAAAGTCTTCAAAAATAATAAAAAACATGAACGAAAATTTGAAAACATTCTCAGTATCCAAGAAGATATACAGAAATTGACGCTGAATATTCACTTGGCTCTTTTTCAAGACCAATCTGACCCGTGGTTTGTGAATATTTCAAACGTAGATATTTCACAAAAGGTAATCCAAATTTTGAGGTTTATTGAAGGCTTTAGTAACAAATATAGTGAAAAAAGTATATTCAACTCCTTTAACTCATTGAAGATATTGAAGCCAATGTTTCAAAACTACCAGAAAACAAAGTACATATTGAGAAATTGCTTGAATAAGAATTGTAGATCCCCATGAAATACATCTTTTTTTATTGCTGATTTTTGAAAATAAGACAACCCTTCTTGAGAAAATTCAAAAAATGGCCAAAAAAATATTTAAAAAATTCATATTTTTCAAAATCATGTGGTATTATTAAATTTACTTACTAATGGACCTAATGAAAAATATCAATTCTTATTTTCGACACTTAAAAACCTCAATTAGGTAGTTTTTGTCCTAATCAAAAAAAAAATTTCAGAAATTCTGCCTAAATGCCCGGAAGACCCAAAATTATTGGATATATTGAAAACTTGTTTGAATAAAAGGCGTAGATCTCTATGAAATGCATCTTTTTATCGATTTTTTTTTATTGAATCAATCCTTTTTGAGAAAAATGGAAAAAAGTTCGAAAGAGTCACAAAAAATTTGTTTGATGATTTCTCAATTTCATCCGAATTTTCAATTTTTCTTACTAGTGGACACCATGAAAAATGTTAAATCCTATTTTCGACACGTAAAAACCATAATTAAGTACTTTTTCCAAATGAAAAAAAATTTCAGGCATTCTTCCAAAATTGCCCGGAAGACCCAAAATTATTACTTGTATTGAAAAATTGTTTATAAAATTTGTTTACAAAGTAAGAAAGTATTAATTAGCTTTCATTTATCCAATATAACAATTTTGTTGTCTGTCAATTGTTCAAATTTAGAGCAATTCAGGTGACAAATCGCAACCAATCCCCACGAAACAATTTTCGTGTACTTATTTTTTATAACAAATTTAATAAATTTTGTAACATTTGCATTTCTGCTGAAAAACTTTTCTAGTAAGTTGCTTCACTGATTCTAAATATATTGGAATGATTCCAAGTATTTCTAATAAACGGTACTCTTCAAAAGTCAACAAAATTTGTTTTCCCATTCTTTTTATTGAATGAAAAAATAATAAAATACTTTCTCAAAAATATGCTTTGTCAAATTTATTGTATGTGGCTAAGCGGCTTCTTTCTTCGGTTTTTACAATAAAGTGCAAGAAGGAATTTAAATTATAGGTATTGATACTTCGAATATATATTCTCTATATGTCCGCCTTTCGTACCGTAAAACACAAATATACATTTAATTTATAAACAGCTATTATCACCCCTTTAAGTGTGAGCGCTTTCAACTCACATAAAGCGGGGCTAAGTCGCTCACTCATGAAAATAGTAAAACATGTGCTTGGAAGGAAAATATTACAGAAAAAGTGATTATTAATCAGTTTTCTAATCATTTTAAAGCAAATAAAGCTATTAAAATGAATGTTAACGTTAAATAATTTGCTTATTGTTATTTGGAACATATTCAGATTTAAAGTGATGTTTGTTTTTTAGTTTTTTGGTAATGTATTTCGTGTTATAGAAAACGACGTTTCGCCCACTTAACGTAGGGCCTTATCAGGTTGATGTAATTTTTCATGTCTAAATGTAAAATGTAAAATAATAGTTATTTAAACTTAGAATTGAAAACCCAATCGATATAAAAATTTATAAAATAATCTTACCATAGACGTTATAAATACAACGTAGATGAGTAATTCAATCATTATAAGCTAACATTGCTAAAACATACAGAACATTAATTAAATTGCTCGTTATAAAATTGTAAAATTTTTTGGAAATTATAAGTATTTCTTGTCCACTTTTACCCATGGCAAGGCCGTTTTTCATTCAAACATAATAATTATGGTGGACCAACACATGTTAAACATACCATTGCCATGGGTGTAGTGTGTGACTTGACAAGTTTGCGAATACTACAGCTGTATACATGGCCCGTCTATAGACAAGGTTTCACGGAACGCAGACACCAAGGTCCATCATTTTCAAGGTTAGTTCAGACGGCGTGGACAGATTCGTATGACGTCATAATTTTTACACATTCAGCAAAAATTAGTGGCTTTAATTACATTTCTGTATGCACAGCTCGAATTTTGTATGTCTGTTCTTTTGTTAACTGTATTATTGGTTTTTATAATATGAAACATTTCTTTCAAAATTCTTTTTTTACCATTTTTTTCTGTAGTATTTTAATATTATCGAAATGAAATTGATGATCAGAAATGTAAGAATGCTCGACAAGGGAAGTTCTTCTATTGTCCTTTTTACAGTCGATTATGTGCTCCTTCTTTCTGACATTAATAAGTCTTTCTGTTTGGCCGATATAAAAACTTTTACATTCTTTACATCTTAAGCAATATATAGAATGCGTTCTTTGTTTTTCACTTAACGGATCTTTCAAATTGCGGAAACAACCAAAAACGTATTTTTGAGAGCGGAAAACGCTCATTAGACCTTTATTATTTAATACATTTCTAAATCTATGTTCAATTTGTTCTATGTATGGAAGTACAATAATTTTATTAAAATCTACATTCTGTGTGATTGTAATATGACTTGGTTTATACTTTATTTTTTCAATTCTTAAGTTAATGAATTGGTTTATGAGGATCTCTGGAAAATCATTTCGTAATAATGTGTTTTCAGTTAAATTAAGATTCTTTATGTCGTATTTTTCTTCAGAAAGTAAAATCGCTTCATCTACAAGACTGTTAATGACACTAATTTAATATTTAAATGGAGCATATGAATTAAAACTCATATATATACCTCCCAGACCAAGTTTCTTTTCTATACCAATCAGTCTCCAATCCCCCATCGATTCTTCTGACTGTGATATCGAGGAAGTTGATACTCTTATCAATCTCCCTCTTTATCATAAAATTCAATCAAGCATTGTGTTTATTAAATCTAAGTTGCAGATCTTCTATTTTGTCCTCGGGGGCACAAGCAAGTATGTCATCTACATATCAATAAAAGAATATTATGTGATAAGGGAGATTGGTAAGAATATGACCTTTAATGTTTTCCATCACTAAATCAGAAACAGCGGCTGAGATTCGAGGTCCCATTGGTACTCCGTAAGTCTGCCGGTAATACGAACCATTAAAAAGACAATATGCGTTTTTTAAACAAAAATCCAATAATTCTATGAAATTGTCTTTTGGTATGTTAGTACGTTCTTCAGTCAAATTCCATTTCAATTCAACAATAACAATGACCAGACTATGTGGAATATTAGTAAAAAGTGAAGTGACATCTAAAGAAAAAAGTCTATGATTTTTTCGTATGTTACTTAATGGTTTAATTTTTTGTATGAAGTCAAAGCTGTTTTTTATATATGTATTAGATTTTCCTAAAATCTTTTGTATAGGATGAATTAAATACTTAGATAAATTATAAAGTGGAGAATTTATGAAAGATGTCACAGGCCTAACAGGAATTCCTATCTTGTGTATGAATGTTAGGCAGCCCATAAAACCGGGGTGCAACTCCGTTATTATATTTAAGCGATTTATCTGTTTCAGTATTAATTAGTGTCTGTTTTACGTTTTTGTGTATTAATTTATTTAGATCTCTCTGTTTACTATTTGTTGGATCATTTTTAATAGGTTTTCATGTTTCTATATCATGCAAGAGGATACTACATTTCTGAATATAGTCAATTTTGTTCAAGACTATAGTAACATTTCCCTTGTCTGCATGACTAACGATCGTAGTATTATTTTCTTTAAGAAACTTTTTTGTCTTTTCACCTACGATTTAAAATTGTGCTTGCTTAGCACATTCAAAATTTGAGCTAAGATAATTAGACATTATAAGTGCTACAGAGGAGATTATGCAGTCTATGTTTTCGGAGTCCATAGACATAGCTTTTTCTTCTACAGAAGCAAGAATCTCTTCTACTATCTTACATTTGTTTTTCGGGGTTACACTAAGTTCGTGACCTGAACTTAGCAAATATTTAATATTATCAGGAATATGTACATTCGACAGATTTTTTATCCATTTGTCATTAATTGTTTTAACATCAACATTGTAATACTTAATATGTAGAGGTGGGATTATACTTAACGAATTTCAAAAGCAAGTCAGCAAAGATTTCCAACGCACCAAACATTTTCTAAAAAATAACCCAAACATTCTAATTAGTAAATCTGACAAAGGCAACATTTCCGTTGCAATGAACAGAGACGAATATGATACTGACTTAATTCAAATGTTATCAAACACATCCATTTATAAACTCTTAGACAAAGATCCCACACAAGAAACGCAAACTAAAGTCAATGACCTTTCAAAAATTTGGAAAGATAAACAATACATTAATGCAATTATGGCGGCCTCCCTAAAAGCAAATAATTCTAATCCTTCTA
>JAUMHM010000005.1:27467605-27478266 GCA_032362435.1 Melikaiella ostensackeni | reverse complement strand
TTTAATTTATTAAACTTCTTTTGCCAACTATTTGTCACCTACTTTTTAAAAAAATCACATTTTTTAACGACAATAGGTATACTGTGATGACTGCTTGGAAGACTGGAAATTTAGCTTATTGTTAGAAAATAAGTTAATTTTCTACTGAACAATTTTTTATTTCAGACTACACACTTTAAAATCCGAACTACACACAGTGTGTCGGACTGCACAGAATTTTAGGCCCTGAACTTTATTCGAGTTAGAATTTTCTGAAAATAAAAAAAATTGATTTAGCTAATTTTACATAATAAAAATTCAGACAATAATTTTCGATTCTGAATAATAAAACGGGATATTTTCTTTTATTTAAGGTATTATGGGTACGAAAAAATAGGTCCCCGCAAGGAAAATCTGATTATACTTTGACATTTTTTAATATTATTACTGATGATCTCGTTTAAGGGCAAAGAGATAATTTTTCATGAAAAAAATTCAAAACACAAAAAACTGTTGATTAAAAAAATTTTATTTTCGGCTAACCTTTTTTTCTTATTGCTTCTTACCAATTATTTGAAAATAATACAATTTTTAAGAATGATAATTTATTTTTTCGGGAAAAAGATTCTACTCGTTGACCTCATTTAATTTAAAAAACAAAAATTAATCACTCAAGTACCGTAAGACGGGGGGCTAAGCTGGATGTTTTTAAGTTTTTTTCAATATATTACCGACAATAATTAAAATCAGATAATAATGCTTTAAATGTATAATGTATCCAATGTTTCTCTTCCTCTTAAGAAATGGGCAATGGGCATTGTTATTGAGGGTACGGAGGATAAACAGGATCATACAAGTTTATAGTCGAAATAGTATTGGGCTTCCCACCAATCAGGCCGGGAAATTTTTCGTTCCATTGTTAGCTACAGGTCTATATGCAAGCAAAATAAGAATTTGCATTTGAGAAAAATTCAAACGATTGAAAGAATTTAAAAATTGAGATTTCAGAGATTTCTGTTTATTATGAAGCCCTGAAAATGAAATAACAATTTTTTGGTGTGGGAGTTGTGAAGCTTCACGTGAAACTGGCACTGCTACACATACATATTTTGCAATTTCACCTATCTCTTAACCGGAAGCAACAATCCAAGCAGGCTTTTCAATTTTCACTTTAATGTTAATTAACAATATGTGTAACGGTCTGACAGAGATCAGTCTTACTAGATCATTCATCCAAGCATTTTAAGCAAAACAATTTCTGTAAATATTTTGTTCTAGCCAAAGGTCTTTTTTCGTCTTATTTAACTGGGTGAAACACGTTTCTAACAATAAAAAAATACTGCAGTTTTGTGCTTGGCAAAAATTGACAGCACAAAATTAGCACAAAATTCCTACGTTAAAAAAATTTGATCTAATTAATAGTTTTTGTTTTTCGGGTTGGTAGTGCCAGCTTCACTTGAAGCTGGCATTACTATACGTTTTTGAAAAAAATTACAGGGCACACATTTTTTTTGCGATATTGATTGGCACAAAATTCTTACGTTAAAAAGAATTTGATGTGCTTGATAGTTTTTATTTCTTTGGCGTGGTAGTGTCAGCTTCACATGAAGCTGGCATTACTACACGTTTTTGAAAGAAATTACAGGACACAAATTTTTTTTGCGATATTGATTGGCACAAAATTAGTACAAAATTCCTACGTTAAAAAAATTTGATGTAATTAATAGTTTTTGTTTTTCGGGGTGGTAGTGCCAGCTTCACTTGAAGCTGGCATTACTATACGTTTTTGAAAAAAATTACGGGGCACACATTTTTTTTGCGATATTGATTGGCACAAAATTCTCACGTTAAAAAGAATTTGATGTGTTTGATAGTTTTTGTTTCTTTGGCGTGGTAGTGCCAGCTTCACATGAAGCTGGCATTACTACACGTTTTTGAAAGAAATTACAGGGCACACATTTTTTTTGCGATATTGATTGGCACAAAATTAGCACAAAATTCCTATACGTTAAAAAGAATTTGATGTGGTAAATGGTTTTTATTTGGCGCCATCCAGAGGCCCAACTAAAAGTGTCCCTAATAGTTCTTGAAAAAAATTCTATGTTCGTTCTTTGAAAGCTCTGAGATTTACGATTATTCAGTTTTATACCAAAAATTTTATCAAATTTAATCTCTTTCTACTAGTTTTTAAAAAAGTTCTGCGTTACGTTATTTAAAAATTCTACTAAATATAACATATGGAGTCATTACTATTTATTATAAAATAAAAATACTATTGCATTTATATAAAATAATAGTGTTTTCTTCTTTTATTTACGAAAATCTATTTTCAGCGAAAAAATGGGATAGGGGAAGGGGGTAAGAAAATATTACGTAATATTGGGGGGGGGGTATATGAAATACTTACTCTTGTTTACATGTGCAGTGTGAAGTTTGTGAATCATTCCAATTTTAAGAATTTGTAATTTAACAATTTTGAATGAAAAGCTTCCAAAGTTAAATAATGTTTAATTTAAAACATTAGAAATTAAACAATTTTGAATTACGTACAGAATCATAATGAAGGCTTAATAGGAGAACGATTTTAAATTTAATAATATCAGGTTGAAACACTTAAAATTAACTTATTTGAAGAGAAAACGATCATAAAAAAAATAATTTCTGTTTGGAAGCGCTTAAATTTCAACAATTTTAAATTAGAACTTTTAAAATTGTAAAATATTTTCAATGGAAGGCCTTAATAGTTAAACCGTTCACAGTTTAAATGTAAAATCTTGAAAAGAATTTCAAATAGGGACTTCATAAATTGAACAATTTAAACTTAATAGAACAATTGAATAATTTTTAGCAGAGAATTCTTCAAGATTCTTCTTTTATCTTGCAACGTCTCTGGTAGACAAAATTATTTCATTGTTCTTTTGCGCTTGATAAATTATTACAGATTAATCGGAGTACGAAACAAACATTCATTAAAGTTTGTTCAACTAATGTTAATGATAAAAGTATTAACGTCGTAAAATTTGCAATTTATGATGAAAACAATCGGTTTCGAAACTCAAGCATTATTTTCTTGTCATTTTCTCTATTATTTTAGAAATTATTCTGTATCCTTTTTTATTTTATAATTTTTTAAATTTATAAAATAAAAAGGGAAAAGAAAATTTCGAACGGAGGGCCTTTTCTCTACTTTGTACAAAAATGTAGTGGACAGAAGGCTTGCGTCAATATTAGATAAGACTTCACAAGATAAGGAACATAAATCCTGTGCTCGTGCGATTCTTCGTATGTTTCCATATTGTTTGAAAAGATAATAGTTTACTTTGATGTATTCCTTTTTCTGTGACCGCTGGATTTTCTCTCTTCATAACATATATTGTAGTAAAAAAACTTCCCTTTATGTCCTTTAATGTTGAGGTGCAATCACCCAGAAACTGCAGAAACTGTAACAATTTTTAGATAAAAAAGTAAATAGCTAGAGTGGCGTAGTCAGGAAATATGGTAGTTCCACATATTCAGAACAAAAATATAATCCAACTATCTTTTTATCATTTTATCATCCTATTTCTTCAAAGTATTTATTTCTTTAATTATCTACAATGTTTCAACTACACTCAAATCTTGATTTAATTCGCCTCCGTTTACCACCTTCTTAGAATATCCGCCGGTTCGCATTCGTCGATGAGAGGGTCCAAGAGACCGAGAGAGAGAGAGGCGCGTGAGCTCAGCGGAGTTCAGTAGTTCCGTAGCCACAAAGCGGGCAGTTCAAACACTCACGTGCATATTTCGCATTTATTTTTAAATACACGCGGAAAATTCTCTTTTTATTAATTAGTCTTCATTATTAACAAAGGCCTATCTTTTATGATAACAAAAATCTACATTTGTACAAAATACAGTTAATTAATATTATTTATTCCTACTGGAAATGGTTTATACGGCCCTGACTGTTTACATCGTAGAAATTCTTGGAAGAGCCTCACTGTCATAGCAGGCCATACCCGAGACTGAAGTTAAACGAAGAGTTAAATGTATTACTGTAGAATAATGAACAAAAATCCAAATGGTTAATGATTCATCCTACTATTACAATGGAAAGAAAATCTAAACTTATTACATTACTCTCAGATTGAGATAACCAAGATCAAATTCGCTACAGAAACATACTCAGGATTTCCGAGGATTATATTGATTATGATAACTGCAAACTTGACCTATGTTTGATGGACGTTGGTGATATAATTTCTAGCAGAATCTTACGGAGATGTTCACTCATACTATGTTCTTATGATCTTATCACATACAGCACGTGAATGATTATACAGTACAATAAATTAAATGCATGTTGGATTTTATGATGAACAGAGTGCTTGGAATCTCCAGCAAACAGTATATTTAATTTATTCTATGAGATGTAACATATGATTTTGAATGCACTTTTGTAATCCAAATTGTAAGCTGATGAAAATGATAAAATAGATTAATGGTCCAACTTGTATTTCAGAGGATTTTTGACCCATGGGAATTAGAGAATAAATCATAGAAGTAGTTGACCCTTCTTAGAAAATTCTTATTTTTTTATATTATTTATTAAAGGTAGCGACAAGATGTGAAACTTGAATCTTAAACATTGATCATTGGAGGAGTTGAATAATGTTGATTCGCACTTTGTAGTCACCACATATAACGTATGAAAGCACGTTATTTAATATCCCGAGTCCTTTATCAGTTACTCATAAAGACGTGCGTGTACAATTTCTATAAATAAGTCTGAGCAAGCCTTCGAATCCTGTTAAATTCAGTTTGAAAATTTAAGATAAAGTTAAACCCTAATATATTCGACTAAAAATGATTTTGGCCCACGAGTGAAACCAAAATTATTTGACAAGCTTTTGTCAGTATTTTTCAGTTCTATAAAGATTATTATTATGTCACACCGTGTTTCGATATACCATAAAGTCAAATTCATACCGGCCATAGGAAAGCTTGAGTGCGAGTGAGACCCCATAATAATAAACATAAGAGCATCTCTTTCGCACTTCATGGTACGACTGGTATGAATTTGGCCTTACTGTATATTTTTTGCGGCTAATGGCGAACCCTGTATGAAAGGACTCATTAAACCAGATAGAAATATGAATGTCGGGACAAAAACATCGTTGAACGAGGTAGAAATTCTATCTGGTTGAATAAGGTTCAACAAGGGTTTTGTCCCGAAACCCACATTTCTATCTGGTTCAATGAGGTCTTTCGTATAGGTAAGTTTATAGTTTTGCTCAAAAAGATTTCAAGTAGAATATAAGGAAAGAATTCAATTTATAAGGTTAAATTGATTGTCAGACTATGAGCCTTCAGTTATTACTAATTATACTATCTACTTCTTTTAGCATCTGGAAATGCAGGCAGTACTGTTGTAGAAGCAGCGCATAGTCCAAGTCCCGCGATTAATGGAACACATCCTGTACCCATACCTAAAACGACAACTATTCATACAACAACGAGCACTACAGCTCCATCTACTACTACCGCGACAAAAGCAACTACAACAACAGAAGCAACTACAACAACAGAAGCAACTACAACAACAGAACCATCTACAACAAAAGAAGCAACAACAACAACAAAAGCAACTACAATGACCCCAAAACCTACACCTCCCACCACCTCCGCCACAACCACAACATCAACAACATCGGGCCCTCCAACCACCAAAGCACCACCAACTCCCGTACCACTGGAAACTGGAAAATGGTCCGTGAATGGCACCAATGAAACTTGCATTGTTGTTGAAATGGCTGTTCAGTTCGAGATAATGTACCCCTTCAATAATACGGTATATATTTTCATTATATTTTTCATTTTAGATGATTTAATAATTATACTCTTCAAGCCATGCTATACTTACCCGATTCCTACCTTACCGACATTTTTTTGCAACAACTCACGTCCACAAGAATTGAGATTTCGAGTTGAAAATATAAAAAATTATATAAAAGGCAGTAAGGAACGTTTGTATAGTCCTAAATTTCTCAAAGTCCAAACAAAATTTTTCAAACTTGACATTTTTTGTAGTTTCAGAAATTTAGTATCATACAAATGTTTCTTAGTGCCTTTCAATTAATTTCCGAAAATTTCGACTCGATATCTCAATTCGTGTAGACGTAAGTTGTTGGGGAAAAAATGTCGGTAAAGTAAGAATCGGGTAAGCATAGCATGGCCTTAAGTTATGCGAAAAGTTAGGCCGGTCACTCAAAGTCACTTTTCGTCACTTTTTTAAAGGTAAAAGGAGAAGTTAATAAAACACAGAAGTTAGTGGAGAAAAGGAAAAGTATATTTAGATTTTAGATTTCTTCTAAAAAAAGCAGGTACTAGGAGCGAAATGACGAGTGAGTGGAAGAGTTCTCGCACTCTCCCAACGCTCGGGAGCATACCAAGAAAATCTTAGGAGATGGAAGGTCTAGTCACGAGCACTCGTGGCACGAGTATATATCATATACACTCATGTGCCAATCTTTGGCCAGCTTTGGGTCTGGTTGGCCAAAGTTCGGAGCCTATTAAGAATGTAAACACTCAGGGCCGCATTTATAATCTTTGAACTCGGCACGTACAAAAGTATATGCGCAGAGAGTCGTGATATCTAACACGTCACTGACTGACTGAGCGAAGAACTTGAGTGCAGACTGTCAAGGGACGCTCAGGGGGGAAGACAGAAGCATTCAAGCGTGAACAACCGTGAGGCCGGTCAAAGATGGGATGGCCAAAGATTGGATGGCCAAAGATTGGCACATGAGTGTACTTGTGCCACGAGCCTCGCTTGCAGGAGCCGTAGAGTTTCGTTCGCAGCATGAGGCTTGCGGTTCCCGAGATCGTTTCCTGCTTGCAACGCTCGAGCGGCCGCGGCTGGATTTGAAAAACGTATAACTCTTGCATGTTGAGACTCCGTTCGAGGCGGTGGCAGATACTCAACGTAAACGAATCTCTTGAATGTCATAGAATCGATGAGACATCACAAAGAGTCAATTATCTGAACTCTGAGGCCTCACTACAAAATATATATTCCAGTTGGTGGCGCAGCGTCACACGCAGTACAGTTTAATACATAATATAATTCTTGCTCTTGATTTTAACTTCACTTTTTAATTTTTATATTAGATATATGATAATCTGAAACAGTAATCTCAAGGCAAATAATTTGAAAATTATTATATGTCTTGTTTAAATTCGAAATTAATAATAAACACATACTTAAAAAGTTTGAAGACTGCGGACAAATTGAAAGTCAAAATTATTTTAGAAATTAAAATAACAAATATTGAACTTTTAGATTGAAACTTTCAAAGTTTCTGTCACAATTGAAACAGCTACTTTCATTCTCTTTTTAAATTTAAATAGATGGATTTTGAGGCGTATGAATCGAATAACTTTTGCCGAATAACTTTTCGACATGAATTTCAATTTACCTTAACAGACAATAGTGCGGCTTAGTCTTATTTTTTTTCATTTTTTGTAGCTATAGCTGCAATAGAATTAATAATCGTGTAGATACGATTTCTTATTTTAGTTATATCATAAGTTTTTATTTGTAATGAAGGATTTTTGCCCGTTGATTTCTCAAAATAAAATAAAATAAATGTTACATTAAACAGTTCGAAGTGTTTCAGTCTACAATTATTTGAACGAGTTTTTAATTAAAAATCGTTTCATTTTTTACACTTTTCATTTTAAAATGCCAAACATTATCAAATTTAATTAACAAAGAAAATTGTCTGTCTTGTTTGATTTCGAAATTAATAATAAACACATACGTAAAAAGTTTGGAGACTGCCGACAAATTGAAAACGAAAATCATTTCAGAAATTGAAATAAAAAAATATTGAACTTTTAGATTTAAACTGTCACTTAAAACTGCCACTTTAAACTGTCTAAGCTGAATAATTAGAAGCTTGTAGCTGGATTTCGGTAATTTTCGAAAAGTTTGAAATTGCGAAAACTTTTCGAAGTTGTGTACAATCAAAAAATGTCGTTAAGATAATTTATAAATCTTGTTAACATGTATTAACAATTGTAATCATAACTTGTGGATCTCTTTAAAAAAAAATCACAATTTTGGAAATGTTCTAACTTTAGAATTTTGGTGTAATAGAAAAATTGCATTGGATTAATTACCCGTTCTAATTTTTTAATTTTTCAGCGTATTAAAAAATACATCAGTAAGAAACTCTGTTCACCCTTTTGTCATCTGCTGAATTCTTTGACAAAAATTTCAGAAACTTTTTTCGCAGTTCACTACAATTAAAGAATTAAAACTTTGAATACCAAATAAAGAACTGTAGTCTGCAAACTTCAAATTGAAGCATTAATTTATGTGGTTAATTGATATTTAAAGAACTCACATTCACGATTGATAAATTAGAAATTGTTCAATTTGAAAAGTATAAATTTTCTAATTTTGAAAATTGTGATTTTATTAATATTTTGATGTTAGTTTGTCGATTACTGGTCATAATGTTTTTTGCAGAAATGAGAAGAAATCTACCTCGGCCCGGATTTGAACCGGGAACGTAACACTTGGTGGCGTAATTGGTTAACGCTCCACTCATGTAAAGTCGGCTTACCCGGTTCAAATCCGGGCCGAGGTAGACTTTTTCACATTTCTCCAAAAATCATTATGACCAGTAATCGACAAACTAACATCAAAATATTAATTAATTAATTACCCTGGTCGACGAAAAGAGCATCATTCTTCTAAATTATTCATGATTCGGCTGAATTATATAAAGACTGGAATAAGTCTAAAAATAAAAATTTCGCAGGGCGAAAGTGATGCAGACCCGCGCCCCCCTGTGATATACGAGAAATAAGAAACGATCTACTGTGGCCTGGGTGGCGTAATTGGTTAACGCTCCACTCATGTAAAGTCGGCGTTCTCGGTTCAAATCCCGGCCGAGGTAGATTTTTTCTCATTTTTCCAAAAATCATTATGACCAGTAATCGACAAACTAACATCAAAATATTAATTAAAATTAATGTTTTTTGATTGAAAATTTATCTACTTGGTTAGAAATGTATGTATTTTGTTAAAAGTTCGTCTTTTTCGTCAGAAAATTAACTTTCTTGCTTACAAATTCAACTATTTCGTTGAAAATTGATGTCATTTGTTAAATATTTCTCTTTTGACAGAAAATAATCTTTGTTCAAAAATTGAACTATTTCATTTAAAATTTATGTATTTTGTTCGAAATTTATATTTTTTTGGTAGATAATAAACTTTTAGGTTAAGAATTCAACTATATGGTGAGAAAATCATGTATTTTGTTGAAAATTGGTCTTTTTGCATACAAAATAATCTTTTTGGTTAGAAATGTATGTATTTTGTTGAAAGTTCGTCTTTTTCGTTAGAAAATTAATTTTCTTGCTTGAAAACTCAACTATTTCATTGAAAATTAATGTAATTTGTTGAAAATTGGTCTTTTTAATAGGAAATTGATCTTCTCGATTAAAAATTCAATCATTTGGTTGAAAATTGATGTATTTTATTAAAAAATCGTATTTTTTGGTAGAAAATTTATTCTCTTGGTTGAAAATTTATCCGGCTACGAGTGAAATTTTTAAGTTGACATTGAGAATATTCCTCTTAACTGAATCTTTTTTTCAGAACATTAACAGTAATTTGCAGAACGTGAATATTGTCGTAACGGACATCACAAATTCTTATAATTCTTATAATCATAAACAATTATAATAACAATTTATTATTAATTAAAAAATTAATTAAAATTTAAATTATTAATAACAATTATAATAATAATATAATTATAAATATAATGATAAACAATTCAAAACTTATAATTATACAACAATGGTTTCTTCGATGGAACTGTACGTTCTCAGCTTTCAGAATACCTGATTGACTGTGAAATGAATGCATTGAATGAGTGCAGTATTTTCTTATTGTGTGTGAGGGCCTATATGTCGTAAGATTGTGTACTTCTTTATAAAAAAAGAAAAATTTTCTTCACAGGCTACTTATTATGTTCCGCGGAAGCCAAAAACTGACGTAGAAGGTGCTAGGCAAATTTTTGAACAAGGGGATTAAACACGGTTTAACACGGTAGTTAAACCACCCCCAACCGTAAAAAATTCGAACTTTCTCACATAATTGATGAAAAAATGTCTAATTTTGCCTAAATATTGTAGAAAGTTGTAAAAATTCGTGGAAAGTGGTGATCGAAAATTATTATTTTTTTTTTAAAGGGGTATTTTTAATTTCTCGAAGATTCTTTTCAATTTTGTATACTTTTTCATTTTATTACCTTTCCTGACCACTTTTCATGATATTCAGGCAAAGCTAGAAATTTTTTATTAAATCTGTGAGAAATTACGAATTTTTAAAGGCTGAGGGTGGTTTGACATCCCCTTGTTCAAAAAATTTGACAGAAATTCACAGTTTTTTTTCACCAAATGGAAGCTTTTTAGATATATAGAATATATTTATATAATAATAATAATAATAATAATAATAATAATAATAATAATAATAATGTCGCATTGTAAGAAACTTTCATACCAGTCAACGGCCATACCACGCTGAAAACACCAGTTCTCGTCCGATCACTGAAGTTAAGCAGCGTTGGGCGCGGTTAGTACTTGGATGGGTGACCGCTTGGGAATACCGCGTGCTGTTG
>JAUMHM010000005.1:27455347-27467505 GCA_032362435.1 Melikaiella ostensackeni | reverse complement strand
ACCTATAAATTATCCCTGATGAGGAAGTCTAAATTGGCTTCGAAACATGTTGGGTCCCCAGTAGTATAAAAAGGACGTAGAAAAGAAAGAGTGTGAGGATGGTTTTGGTTGACTCTTTTTTTCCCCTCTTTTTTCTTTCTGTTGTGTACATTTATTGTGCACCTGTCTTTAATGAGCCGGAAAGATGGATAGTTAAAAAGTCTATTTTTGAATTATGAACTTTTTGGGTGTTCTGTTTTAGTACACAAAAAATTTTTCTTAAGAAAGTAGATTTTATTTCGATCTTTAAGAAATCTTTTAATATTGCCACCGTAATACTTCCTCTATCAGCCTTAGTAATCAGTAATTCAGGATGACATTTTAAAAGAAGTTTTGTTTCAAACAATCCTTCCTTTAATTTTTGAAAATACTCTACCAAGTGTCTGAAAGTAGTATGGGAAATAATCCTCCAAACAAAATGATATATAAACCCCATTTACGATTCTTGAACGACTTCCTCTTTCTGGTCGTTGACCTTGAGGGTCCAGGGTGTTCCGGCAGGGGACCAGTGGAGATTTGGAGAACAATGGAGGAAAGGAAGGAGCCGAGGAGCATTCAAGATCTCAAGTCGGTGACTAGACGACAGCTTAGGTCTAGTATTAGTAGAGTATAGTAATAGGAGAAGGCAGATTAGATAGGCTGCTGGTAGAGGCAAACTGGTAAATGAATGGTTAATAGGTGCAGAGTGCAGGAGGTGGGTGTACTCGAGACCGCCTACCATCCAATGAGGTGGCTTGTTTCCCAAGGGGCTCCCTATCCTCTCCCTTGGGGGCACTTCCCCGGCACGAGTCGCTCGAGGGGCTCCTCGAGGACTTACACCAGCGGTAATAGTACCGGGCCCCCTTAGCCTTAGTCCATGCTAAACACTAGCACGCGAGACACTTCCCGAGCTAGTCAGTTCATCCGGTGATCCATTCCCGATCGCACGAAGATCTAACTTTATTTTACAATTTCAACAACAAACAGGTTTCTCGAAAATCAATTCTTGTTTTTTATTGTTAATGTGACAAGTTGTTAAAGACATAAGAGTTTTTTGCGACTTTTGTGATATTGGAACTGAAGCTTTGTTGCTACTTTAAGAGTTTGATTTTGAGAGTTGAGAAGTGATTGATGATTTGAAGTGAAGTTGTGATAAGAGATATTTTGTTCTACGTTTGCAATTGTTGATTTATCTTTCGTGGAAGAAGCAGAAAATAAAGATAGAAGATAAAGAAGACATGCGAGTGAAGAAGTGTCATCGCTATCGGTGATGATTTCCTTCTTGGAATAATTTGTTGCTTTTTAACCTTTGGGGCAAGAAGAAAAGAAGAAATAAGGTTGTAGGAAGAAAAAGAAGAAACAGAAGAAGTGATTGTGAAACTGCTAAATATTGCTTTTTATTTACACTATTAGGATCCTTCGGAGAAGAACTTCCTGAAAATTATTATAAAACTCCTAAAAGAACATTATTCTTCAATTGAATCAACAATTTCAGAAAGAAGAAAGAAGTTTTGAATTCTTATTAATAAAACAGAATTAGCTTCAACTTCGGCATCATCAGCAAGCGAAGATTCTAAATTTTTATGAATTTATTCATTTATGAAGTTTCTATCCCTAAATAATTGATGCAATAATTTTCTCATGAATCAGGGATTAATTCTCGATGTAAAAAGGATGAAGTTTGAAGTTTTCGCAAAGATTCCTCTAATCACTTCTGAGAATTTAACTATTTGTGAATGATTCTGGACACTGAAGCAGTGACAAGATCAAGAAAGAAGAATAATAGTGCACATAATGCTGTTCAAAGGTAACAGTTCGAGATTAGAACTGTTGATTGGAAAAATTCAGGCGCATAAGGAACCTCAATCACCACCAAGGGACGAAAAGTGCCTCTCCAACCCTAAAGGTTTGATTTTATTCTTTTTTTTGCGTTCACAGCACTAAACTACCAAAAAAGACGAATTTTCAACAAAATGCATACTTTTTCAACAAAATAGTTAAATTTTCATCTCAAAAGATCAATTTTCCACCAAATAGTTGAATTTTCAACTAAAAAAGATAATTTTTCAACCAAAAATGGAATTGTTAATTTTTCAGTTGAAAAAAAATAATTTTCAACAAACAAAAAACGAATTTTCAATAAAATGGTTGAATATTAAATCAAGAAGATGAATATTTAACTAAAATGATGAATCTTCAAACAAACAAAAAATGCATTTTTAACAAATTAGTTCAACTTTTAACCAAGTAGTTGAATTTTCCACCAAAACATATGAATTCTTAGCAAAAAATGTAATAATTGATACATATTTCAACCAGAAGAGATTTCAATTTTAATTCAAAAACAGTTGAATACAACCAAAGAAAATAAATTTTCTACAAAATAGTTGAATCTTGAACCAAAACGGATTAATTTTTAACCAGAAAGGATGACTTTTTAACAAAATGATTCAATTTTCAACCGAATAACAGAATTTTCAACCAAAAAGATGCATTCTTAACCAAAAATAGAGCAGTAAAATGTTTAAAACAAAAATAATTTAAAAATTAACATTCAACCATATATAGTTGATTTTTCTTATTGGATTCTATTAAATAAGTTCGCGTTCAAGTGGAAAAACGACAAATAGACAAATTTTCAACAAATCACATGAATTTTCAATAAAAAATAAAAATTTTTGAGAAAAAAATGAAATTGTTAAGCTTTCAATTGAAAAAATTTATTTTAAAAAATCTATTTTTAACAAAATGCATGAATTTTCAACCAAATAGTTGAATTTTCAGCTAAAAAGATAATTTTCCATCCAAAAAATGAATTTTTAACGAATGAGTGTAAGTTTTTACCAAGTAATTGATATTTCAAACAAAAAAATTTATTCTCCAACAAAGTATTTTAATCCTCGACCAAAATAGATTCTTTCAAACAAACAGTTGCATTTTTAACCAAACAAGATGAAAATTCTACCAAAAGAGATGAATTTTCAAACCGAAACGATGAATTTTCAACAAAACAGTAGACTTTTCAACCAAAAAGAATTAACTTTCAGACAAAAGTAGTTGGATTTTCAACCAAAAAAAAAAGAACTTTCAACCAAGAAGATTGAGCTTCTACTAAAATGGACGAATTTCCAACAATTTACATGAATTTTTAACCAAATAGTTGAATTTTCAACTAAAAAAGATCAATTTTCACGCAAAAATGGAATAGTTAAGAGAAAAACGAATTTTAAATAAAATATTTGAATTTCCGACCAAAGAGATGAATTCTTGACGAAAAATGATTAATCTCCAAATAAACAAAAAAATGAATTTGTAACAAAGCAGTTCAACTTTCAACCAAGTAGTTGAGTTTTCAACCAAAAAAGATGAATTTTTAGCGAAAAATGTAATAATTGATACATATTTCAAACAAAAAAGATTTCAATTTTAAATAAAAAACAGTTGGATTCAACCAAAGAAGACGAATTTTCAACAATATAGTTGAATCTTGAACCAAAACAGATTAATTTTTAACCAAAAATGATGACTTCGGGAGAAAATAATTAAATTTGCCACCAAATAATAAAATTTTTAACTAAAAAAGATGAATTCTTAACCAAAAATATAATAGTAAAATTTTCAACCAAAAATAATTAAAGAATTGACGTTCAACCAAACACAGTTGATTTTTTTTTATTGGGTTCTGTTAATATAGTTCGCATTTAAGTGGAAAAACAAGAAATAGACAAATTTTGAACAAAATACATGTACCTTCAAAAAAAAAATTGTTAAGAAAAAATGGAATTTTTAAACTTTCAGTTGAAAAAATTAATTTAAAAGAAAACGGAATTTCAAAAAAATGCATAAATTTCCAAACAAATAGTTGAATTTTTATCTCAAAAGATCAATTTTCCCCCACATAGTTGAATTTTCAACTAAAAAGGATAATTTTTGATCAAAAAAAATAAATTTTTAAGAAATGAGTGTAAGTTTATCCAAGTAATTCAGATTTTAACCAAAAAAGTTTATTTTTCAACAAATAAATAAAATGAAAAATAAAAAATAAAATAAAATAAAATAAAAAACATAAATTTTCAAGCAAAAATGTATAAGTTAACTTTTTAGTTAAAAAAATTAATTTTCAACAAGGGAGGAAACGAATCTTCGATAAAATAGTTAGATTTCCAACCAGAGAGATGAATTCTAAACAAAAAATAATGAATATCCAACTAAAAAAATGAATTTTCAAAATTTGTAAACTAAAAACAATTAAAGAATTAACGTTCAATCAAACATAGTTGGATTTTCTTATTAGATTCTATTAATTCAGTTTGCATTTAAGTGAAAAACGAGAAATTGACCAATTTTCAACAAAATACATGAAATTTCAATAAAAAATATTTTTTTTAAGCAGAAATGAAATTGTTGTACTTTCAATTGAAAAAATTAATTTTCAACAAAAAAATTGATTTTCAACAAAATACATAAATTTTCAACTAAACAGTTGTATTTTCATCTCAAAAGATGAATTTTCTACCACATAGTTGAATTTTCAACTAAAAAAGATAATTTTTCGACCAAAAATGGCAATGTTAAAGTTTCAATTAAAAAATACATGTTCAACAAAAAAAAATTTCATTAAAATGGTTGAATATTCAATGAAAGAGATGAATTTTCAACTAAAATGATGAATCTTCAACCAAGAAAAACGAATTTTTAACAAATGAGTGTAAGTTGAAACCAAGTAATTGATATTTCAACCAAAAAAGTTGATTTTTCAACAAAGTAGTTGAATCCTCGACCAAAACAGATTAATTTTCAAACAAATAGTTGCACTTTCAAAAAAAAAAAGATGAAAATTCTACCAAAAAAGATGAATTTTTAAACTAAAACGACAAATGTTCAACAAAACACTACAGACTTTTCAACCAAAAAGAATTAATTTTCTAACGAAAATAGTTGGATTTTCAACCAAAAAGAAGAATTTTCAACTAAGAAGATTAAGTTTCTATGAAAAAGGCGAATTTTCAACTAAAAATATAAATTTCTATGAAAAAATGGAATTGTTATACTTTCTGTTAATAAAATCAGTTATCAACAAAAAAGTGGATTTCCAACAAAATAGTTAAATTTTCAACCAAAGAGATGAATCTTTAACTAAAAAAAAATTAATTTTGAATAAATGAGTTCAAATTTCAACCAAGTAGTTGAATGTTTAATCATAAAAGATGAATTCTTATAAAAATCTATAGCGATAAACGTAATAGTTGATATTTCAACCAAAAAAGACGAATTTTCAACAAAATACATGAATTTTAACTAAAAAATATTTTTTTAAACAAAAAATGGAATATATTTTCAGTTTTAGGACAAAATAATTTTCAACCAAAAAAAAAATTAATTTTCAATCAAAAAATAGTTGGATTTTTAACCTTAAAGAAGAACTTTCAACCAAGAAGATTAAGTTTCTTTAAAAAAGACGAATTTTCAACAAAATACATGAATTTTCATCTAAAAAATATACATTTTTAAGCAAAAATGGAATAGTTATACTTTCAGTTAATAAAATTAATTTTCAACAAAAAAAAAAGTGAATTTTCAACAAAATAGTTAAATTTTCAACCAGAGATAAATCTTTAAACAAAAAAAAATTTGAATAAATTAGTTTAAATTTCAACCAAGTAGTTGAATGTTTAACCAAAAAAGATAAATTCTTATAGAAACCTATAGCGAAAAATGTAATAGTTGATATTTCAACCAAAAAAGGTTTCAATTTTAAATCAAAAACAGTTGATCTTAACCAAAAAATACGAATTTTCAACAAAATACATGAATTTTTAACTAAAAAAGATATATTTTTAACAAAAAATGGAATAGTTGTAATTTAAGTTCAAAAAATTAATTTTCAAGAAAAAACAAGCAAATTTTTATAAAAATATTAAACTTTTAAACAAAGAAATGAATTTAAACCAAAAAATTTAATTTGTACCAAAAGAGATAACTTTTCAATTAAAAAAGAACAATTTTCAATCACAAATATCAATTTTCAACCAAAAATGCAATATTAAATTTGCTGTCGAACAAAATAATTTTCAACAAAAAAAAACGCAAATTTTCAACCAAAAACGATTTTAAATTTTAAATAAAAAACACTTGGATTCAACCAAAAAAGACAAATTTTCTGCAAAGCAGTTTAATTTTCAACCCAAAAATGTGAATTTTTAACAAAAAAGTTAATTTTCAAACAAATAATTTTCTACCAATGTAGTTAAATTTTCATCCCAGAAAGATGAATTTTCAACAACCTGGAACCAAAAAGACAAATTTTCAACCAAAAACGATGACTTTTTTACAAAATTGTCATTTTTCAACAAATTAATTCAATTCTCAACCAAAGAATAAGATTTTTTACCAAAAGAGATGAATTGTTAACAACAAAATAGTTCAATTCTCGATCAAAGCAGGTTAAGTTTCTACCAAACAGTTGCGTTTTTAACTAAACAAGATGAAATTTCTACCAAAAGAGATGAAATTTAAAACCAAAACAACGAATTTTCAACAAAAAAGATGAAATATTTACCAAGAAAGATTTTCCAGTTAAAAGAGAGAAAAAATGTTAACAAAATTGTTGAATTTTCAAGCCAAAAAAATCGTTGCATATCATTTGATCCAATTTCGGAATTAAATTGATCAACTGGCATTTACTGCGTTTAAAAAAAATTTTTATTGAAATTAAGTATTAGTATATTTTTACTTTTATATACAGTTTCAAGATTGAATTAAATTGTGTGCTCAATTGGAACTAAAATAAGATGGTATACACTGGAACCTCGATTTAGAGAGGGTCTCGGGTATGGCTTGCTATGACCATGACGCTCTTCTAAGAATTTCTACAATGTAAACAGTTATGGGGAACTGCGTAACTCCGCTGAGCTCACGCGCCTCTCACTCGGCTCCTTGGACCTCCTCATCAACGAATGCCCGGAAGGCGTAAATGAAGGGCATTTAAATAGAGGTTCCAATGGAGAATGTAAAAATTCATAATACACAATATTATTTCGAAAATAAAGTCGTGACAGTCTTTGAAAAAAAATTCAGGCCTACGACTACGGCTTTTAAAAACTTTTAAATCTCAGTAATTCTTATTGATAAGGCTGTGAACAGATTTATTTATTTTTTATTTGTTTAGCAAATTAAAGATCAGGATGATCTGATTTTCAAGATCAATTGCTATCATGAATTTCCATATGTTTTCGAGTGACAGTTGTTATGCCAAGACCAAGTCATGACCGTCTGCACCAGGCCTGTCCAGAGAGGAGAAATTACAGGAATTTTCCTCAAAACTGCTCAAATCGCAGATGTGAGTTTTCCACTTCCACTTCCAATTCTACTTCACGAGTCACCACCACGCACCACGAGAGTGGTGGAAGTGTAACATGTGGCTTTTGATCAAACTTCTCCTCTCTGGACAGGTCTACACTCAGGTGACAGGTTTACACTCTACATGCACATTGAAACCTACTTTCTTATGATCCCTTTCATGAGCCAAAAACAAAACATAAAAAGGCTCACAAATCTAAAATAGACTATAGTGTTTATGAAGTTAGCATTTTTTAGAAATGTGTGATTGTTTGGATTAATACTATTTTTTTTAACGTAGATGGCCTTAAAAACTGAAAACCTTCCACAAGTATACTATAGAAACACTTTTAGAAAGAAAAAAAATTAATTCACACAGTTGAATGTTTGTTTTTTTTGGAAAATTAGTTGTTTACGCTGCAAATTTAACCATTCTAGTTGAAAATTCCTCATTTTAGTAAAAAAATCATCTTCTTTGGTTGAAAATCTAATTATGTTGTTGAAAGTTCAACAATTATTTTAGAAAGTCACTCTTTTTTGGTTAAAACTTCAACTGTTTTGTGGAAAATTCGCCTTTTTGGCTTCAAATTCCAACAATTTGATTGAAATTTGTTTTCTATCTTAACTGGAAAATCTTTCTTGCTTGACAGTTCAACTCTTTGTTGAAAATTCGTCCTTTTCGTTCAAAAACTCGTAACTTTTGGTAGAAATTTATTCATTTTTGGTTAAAAATGCAAATGCTTGGTCGAAAATTAATCTGTTTTAGTGGAGAATTAAACTATTTTGTTGAAGATTCGTTTTTTTTTTTTTTGGTTGAATTCAACTGTTTTTGATTTAAAATTAAAATCTTTTTTCGTTTAAAATTCAACTACTTGGTTAAAAGTTAAACTGCTTCGCTAAAAATTCGTTTGTTAGTTGAAGATTCATCATTTTAGTTGAAAATTCATCTCTTTCGTTGAAAATAGAACCACTTTGTTGAAGTGCGTTTTTCTTTTTATTAAAAATTAATTGTGTCAGCCGAAAATTTAATTATTTCATTTTTTCTTAAAAATTTGTCTTTCTTAGTTGAAAAATCATGCATTTTGTTGAAAATTCGTCTTTCTCGTTTTTCCACTTAAATTCAACATGAATGATTAGAACCCAATAGGAAAATCCAAACTATTTTTGGTTGAAAGTTAATTCTTTAATTATGTTTAGTTGAAAAGCGTACTATTATATTTTTGGTTAAGAATTCACCTTTTTGTTTAAAAAATATATTATTTGATTGAAAATTTAATTATTCTGTTAAAAAGTCATCCTCCTTGATTCAAAATTAATCTGTTTTGGTTTAGAATTCAGCTATTTTGTTGAAAGTTCGTCTTTTTTGGTTGAAATAAACTATTTTTTATTGAAAATTACAATCTTTCGTGGTTAAAATATCCACTATTACATTTTCCGTTGAGAATTAATCTTTTTTAGTTGAGAATTCATTTTTTTTTAATTGGAAATTAATTTTCTTGACTGGAAATTCAACTATTCTATTTTTTGTTAAAAATTGAGATTTTCGATTGAAAATTGTTCTTTTTTGTTTTAAAAGTCATCTATTTGGTTGAAAGTTTAACTACTTTGCTAAAAATTCATTTCTTTAGTTGAAGGTTCATCATTTTATTCGAAATTTTATCTCTTTACTTGATAATTGAACTATACTTCGTTGAAAATTCGCTTTTTTTGTTGAAAATTAATTTTTTAACCTGAAAATTTAACTATTCCATTTTTAGTTCATAATCTACGTTTTTGAGTCAAAAATTCATATATTTTGTTGAAAACTCATCTTTCCCTCATTTTTCCGATTAAATGCGAACTGCATTAATAGAACATAAAAAGAAAATCTAAGTATTTTTAGTTTAACGTTTATTTTTTAATTTTTTTTTTTTGTTGAAAAGTCTATAATTATAAAAAAAAATTTGTTCTCCTTGAAAATTTAATTATTTTGTTAAAATGTCATCCTTTCCCGTTGAAATTCACGAATTTTATTGAAAATTCGTCTCTTTTGGCAAAAAATTCTTGTTCTTTTATTAGAAAATAATACTTTTTGGGTAAAAATTCATCCTTCTTGGTTGAGGATTTGACTATTTTTTGAAAATTCGTCCTTTTTGTTTGAATCCAACTAATTTTTATTGCAAAAAAAAAATTTCGGTTGAAATATCAATTATTACATTTTTCGCTAAAAATTATGCTTTTTTGGTTGAAGATTCTTCTCTTTAGTTGAAAATTCAACTATTTGGTCAAAAATTTACGTATTTCGTTAAAAATTCGTATTTTTTAGTAGAAACTTAGTCTTCTTGGTAGACAATTCATCTTTTTAGTTGAAAATCCAATTATTTTTGTTTGGAAGGTAATTCTTTTTGGTCAAAAAGTCTCTTGTTTTGTTGGAAATTAGAAAATTACACAATTTGGTCGACATTTTTTTTATTTATTAACTGAAAAATCTTTCTTCGTTGAAAATTCAACTCTTTGTTAAAAATTCGTCTTTTAAGTTTGAAAATGCATATCTATTGATAGGATTTTCATATTTTTCCGTTAAAAATGCAACTGTTTGGTTGAAAATTAATCTGGTTTAGTTGAGGATTCAACTAATTTGTTGAAAATTCATCTTTTTCGGTTGAAACATCAACTATTACATTTTTCGTTGAAAATTCATATTTTTTTGCTAAAAATTCAACTACGTGGTTGCAAGTTGCACACCTTTGTTAAATTTTTTTGGTTGAAAATTCATCTCTTCAATTGAACATTAAACTATTTTGATGAAATTCGTTTGTTTTTTTGTTTCAAAATTATTTTTTCACTGAAAATTTACTTATTCCATTTTTGGTGGAAAATATGTCTTTTTTAGTTAAAAACTAAACTGTAAAAAAAGAGTGCGACCCATAAGTAGTTTAATATCTGCGATAGAAAGTGTTCTCAAACTTTCACTGGTAGTTTTCAAATCGAACCTAATTTATTAAACATAAATGATCCCCTTTATCCTTTAACATGAACTCAATAGAATTTGTTAATTTTCAAACATACATCTGAAAAAATATCTTTTATATAATAATTTGAAACAAAATACTGAAAATAACAATTTGCGATAATTCTTCTACGAACAGAATACTAATTGGTTAATTGATATGACAAAAAAATAACTCATAATCATTCATTCTTTGAATCTAGAAAAAAATAAATCACAGATCAAGGCAAATGTTATTTTATGAAAATTTCCTGAGGTGCTTCCTAAATCTGTATTATATTGAAAATAACTGATGGAATAACAAAAGCTTAATCACTATTTCATTTAGTTATAATATTGCACTAATCACCAATCTTCATTTTATGACCAAAAAAAACGGACTTAAATGTCTAGATTTAAGACACAAAATAAGCTTAAATCTATATCTTCAAGCCACAAAATAGACTGAATTCAAAGTGTAACAAAAACAAGCTGAAACAAAAGTATAAAACTTTTTTTCTATGTTCTACATTGCAAATTAGTAAAAGTGGTCTGAAATTTGAGAATTTTTCTACCAGTCAGTTTTAAAATTTAACTAAAATTCAAATTAGAGTAAAACCGGTACATTTTTTTATCCACAATTCTAATTGTGATATACATTGCATATGAAGTAAATAATCATTTCACCAATAATATAGCTTTCCTTTCTTGAAATTTCTCAAGGAGATACTTCTTATGATTTGTTTTTAAATTGAATTTCTTCACTTCTTTAAAATTTGGTAATTTAAAATCTTTTCGATGAAGAATATTATTAGATAGAGATGAATTTGAAGGAAGTTTCAAATTATTTGTTAAATTAGTTTCTTGTCAATGAAATTTCAATCTCCACTTTACATATGTCCGCTTGGACACATGGAATTGCTTAAGGCTTCCCGATCACTGAAGTTAAGCAGCGCTTGGTTCGGTTGTAGTCGGATGGGGGCCGTCGTACATCATACTATCTAATTTTATGTAATTCTCCGTAAACAAAATCAATGTTTCACAAAAATTTAATGACAATTGTGCATAGAAATTACGTTAAGTTTCTGAGGAGTTAAAAAAATGGAAGAAATTCAAGAGATATTCTAAAAGAACACACAGGTCAATTTCTATGGAAGAGTAAAAATTTTTTTAACCTCTGTTATAAAACAAAACAAAAAACATTGTAAATATAGTTTGTTTCTTAAATTTTCGATCATGTAACGTTCATGTAATAATTATTTGTTATCACTTCAAGCAATCAATATATTGCAATCAGTTATTATTTATGCTTTTGTTACATTCAAACAAATTATTTCTATAGTTCAAATTATTATTTTCCGAAATCGCTGTATTCATTTTTTTATTCCTTTCAAATTCGATTCATGAGATTATAAAAAATAATTTAATACACCTAAATCTCATAAAGAGTTTAAAATTATTCAATTCTAATTCACACGGCAAATGAGAATATCAAATTATGGACATATGTAACTCGTCTTGGAAGAAACTCCATGAATTGACCCTTTTATATAAACACATTTTTTTGATCACTCTCTAAATCTAAATTAGCAGTTTTCTACTAATGAAGTAGTAAGAAGTCGTTTACCAATTGCTTTTTTTAAAGTAATAGCGAGTAGGGTAAAGGCCCCGGTTCGTAACCTACTAAGAGGCTGGAAAGAATAAAATCCTATTCGAATGCCTCAAGCAATATTTGAATGCAATAAACTTTCTTCTTTTGTAAAGAATAATCCATTTTCAATCGAAAATGTCATTGAAAGCAAGTTTAAGGATGCATTAATCAAATAATTAAGAA
>JAUMHM010000005.1:27443599-27455247 GCA_032362435.1 Melikaiella ostensackeni | reverse complement strand
TCTTTGAGCCAGTTCGTAACCCAATGATGAGTCGGTTATCACTGTCCACTGAATTGCCACTTTTTACTCACAATACGCCGAGCTGTCAAGTCTCGTGGAGTCATTTCAGTGCTGGTCTTATAGTCCGCTGGTCTGGAAGTACATTGTCTCTCGGTAGAAGGCCAGAGGGCGACGTTTTTATTTTTTTTCGAATTGATAAACGCGAAATAATGCCTATCATCTTGTATCAATTTTGTACATTTTCATTTTTACTTTGAAAAGAAATTCACATCAGCCAACAATTGCTATTGTATTATAAAAAAAATCAATTTATACACTTGCTGGGTTACGAACTGGTCAGGGGTTACGAACCGAGGCCTTTACCTTAGTTTCGAGTAGTATTAGTTCAATTTTTACTAATTCGTTTAGTTACTAAATGAATTACTAGAAATTGAACTACTCTCTAAATTTGATCAGTGAGATTTCACTATTCATCAAAGAAAATTCTTACTTATTCACTCAGAAAAAAAATCTCTTAAACCAAAAACTGTTTTCTTGTAAGTACACGAAAATTTGGTTAAATCAAACAAATTTTATTTGATTCAACAAAATATTTGATTAAACCAACCAAATACTCTATCTACTAAAATATTTGGTTAAAACAGCCAAAACATTTGGGTGGGTTAACCACATATTTTGTTATCCATATAATAACCATATTCTATGGTTGAACGAACGAAAGTTTTCTTGATTCAACCAAATCCTTTTCTTGCGTGTTTGATTCAGTGAGCCATTTCCAGCTATTTGAATCAGTGAGACTGCATTGTGAGTCAGTGAAAATTCTCACTGATTTGATTCCGTAAGGCATTTCTTACTGCTTTAAATTTAGGGGGTAGGAGTTCAATCTCCAGTGATGGGTTAATTACTCCTGCAATCTGGTGTACTCTCTCTGCAATCTTATTCAATCCCATGCAATCCTTTAAAATCCCTTGCAATCCCATGCGATCCTTAAAATCCCTTGTAATCCCATGCAATCTCCATGAAATCCCATGCAACCTTTTAAAATCCCTTGTAATCCTATGCAATCTCGATACAACCCTTTCAAATGCCTTGTAATCCCATGCAACCTCGATGGAATCTCTATAAAATCTCGAGCTATTTCTATAAAATTTCGTGCAATCCCATGCACTGCTAGCAGTCTTATGCCAATCCCGGGGAATCTCATGCAATCCTTTACAATCGCTTGTAATTCCATGCAATTTCTATAAAATCTCGAACGAACTGTATAAAATTTCGTACAATCTCATGCACTGACTGCATTCTCATGCAATCCCGTGGAATCTCATCCAATCTCCTGCCATCCTTCGTAATTCCACGCAATATTTTACAATTCCTTGTGGTCCCATGCAATCTTAATGCAATTCCATGCAATATTTTAAAATCCCTTGTAATATCATGCAATCTTGATGCAATCTCATGCAATCCTTTGCAATCCCATGCAATCATTTAAAATCCCATGCAATCCTTTACAATCCCATGTAATCCTTTAAAATCCCATGCAATCTTGCAATCTCGCAATCTAGTGAACACTAAAAGTCCGAGTAATTAACCTCTCGATCTGTGATCATTCATTTGGTAACTAAATGATTTACTACTAATTGAATTAGTAGAATTGAACCTCTCGCGATCAAAAAGGAATACGCGTTGATTCAGCCTGAGAAGTATTGTCCTGAAAGTCAATTTTGAGAATTGTTCGAATTTTAATTTTAAGGACTGATACTTGTTGAAAATTTCAAGGCGCAACTTTTTTTAATTTTGCAAAAATTTGTAAGTTTTGTAGTTTTTGAAGTATTTGATAAGAAGTAGATTTTTTAAAAAATCAATCTTTTTACACTTCAGCTTGCGCTAGCTTAGCCAATTTTCGAAATTTTTCGATTTTTTCCATACTAAATTACGTGTTTAAGTTTTCTGAAACTGTTTAAGAAAGAAAAACGTAAATATTTCAATAAACAAAAAAGTTGTTAATTTTTTTGATATTTTGCAAAAATCATAAATTTCGACCAATTTTTCAAAGGAGTTTTCGTGAATGTTGCAGCTCAATTGGATTATTGGATAAAAAATTTTAAATGTTTTAAATTGCAAGCGGCAATCTTGACGCTGCCCTATGCATGTGCTTCTTCGGCTACGAACGTGTTGCAGCTGGCGATATAAATGTCAAGTCAGATACCAAAACAAATTGATCTTTTTAATTTTTTTTTGAGACTTTGCAAAAATCATTCATTTCAACAAAGTTTTCAAAGAAGTTTTTTGGAAAGTTGCAGCTCAATCGGATTATTGGTTAAAAAATTATGAATGTTTTAAATTTCAAGAGGCAATCTTGACGCTGCCCTATGCATGTGCCTCTTCGGCTTCGAACGTGTTGCAGCGGACGATATGAATGTCAAGTCAGATACCAAAACAAATTGATCTTTTTAATTTTTTTTGAGACTTTGCAAAAATTATTAATTTCAACAAAGTTTTGATAGAAGTTTTCTGAAAAGTAGTAGCTCAATCGGAATATTGGTTAAAAAATTATGAATGTTTTAAATTGCAAGCGGCAATCTTGACGCTACCCTATGCATGTGCTTCCTCGTCTACAAACGTGTTGCAGCGGACGATACGAATGTCGAGTCAGATACCAAAACAAATTGATCTTTTCATTTTTTTTTTTTTGAGACTTTGCAAAAATCATTAATTTCAACGAAGTTTTGAAAGAACTTTTCTAAAAAGTTGCAGCTTAATCTGATTATTGGTTAAAAAATTATGAATGTTTTAAATTGCAAACGGCAATCTTGACGCTGCCCCATGCATGTGCCTCTTCGGTTACGAGCGTGTTGCAGCGGACGATATGAAGGTCAAGTCGGATACCAAAACAAATAATAGCAACAGTTTGTAGTTCTCTTCTCAAATATATTAAGAATAAAGCAAAGAACCAGTGAATAGATTATTTTTTAGAATAGCTGCAAAAGTTTTATTTTGAGATAGGTTTACTTTATTTAATGCCCTATTAGTTTAAGAAAGAATCTCAAAATGAATCGAGGTAGAAAAAGAAATAGGCATGAAGAGTTATGGATTAAAAATGAGAAAAAATGATCCAAAAATCAGGTACGATTGGAAACCGTTAATAAATATTTTAAATAAACCTTTATTGTCAGTGTAGTATTTTAGGAAAATTTTCACTTTTGATTTTTCACATAATTCTTTTATTGAATTTTTTATAAATAGCCTAAAGTAATTATTTTCATTTTTAATGAAAAATTGACTCTATTCATTCTATTCTATTCATTCTCTATTCATTCATTCATTCACTCTATTCATTCATGCTAAAAAGGAAAAGAATTTTTCGAAAAGTAATTTTTCAAAGTAACAACACAGAGTCCAGGTGCCGAAACTAGAGTGGCGAAAATGATTGAAAGTAGTTTTTAAAAAGTATTATTATAATAATTGATTGTTCAAAATGTGTAATAAATAAATTATTTTAATGATAATATCTTAAGTATTAGTTTGGTACCCGACTGGAGCTTCGTATCGCTCACTGCAACAAGTTCATAACCGAGGAGGCACGTGCATAGGGCAGCGTCAATACTGCCGATTGCAATTTAAAGCGCGTATCCCCTTTTAGTCACAAGAGGATCAATTTGATTATGAATTGGCACAAAAAACTACTAATTATTAGTAAAAATTCTTTCTACTAACTCAGATTCAGATATAAATCAAACTGTTCTCCATTAATACGAACTTAGGTGACCTTGAAATCGCATTTCCTTGAAATTCTACCCTCCGCGAACTGCAGCTGCCACATTTATACAAATTTGCGCATTATCATCGCGTAACTTACAATTAACGAAGGCGTTGAATCGGCCCTATTAATAAGCGTCTCAGAAAGCCTATAAATAGCGTCAAGAGGTGATAACACTCTTGTCGACTTGCATCGGCAGGTCGCGAAAAAGCGTTGCCAGTGTTAAGTGCGCCTATTCTCGCCACGATGACACATCTCTCCTGATTGGATGGAATCGGTTTCTAAATAAATCCGAACCACCAGAACTGCTTTGCTCTTTGCTCTTTGCTCTTTCTATGACCGATTATACACCGGGCTTTGTCAAAACGGCCTTCGCGTGGCTTCGGGAGTTTTCGGCTCGCTCAAGTGGACTTAAGGCCATGTGATACTTACCCGATTCCTACCTTACCGACGTTTTTTTGCTACAACTCACGTCCACGCGAATTGAGATATCGAGTTGAAAATCTAGGAAATTATATAAAAGGCACTAAGGAACGTTTGTATGGTCCTAAATTTCTGGGAATTCAAAAAAAAATTCCAAAAATTTTCCAGAAATAAATTTTTTTTCGTAGTATCAGAAACTTGGGACCACACAAACGTTTCTTAGTGCCTTTCAATTAATTTCTCAAATGTTCAACTCGATATCTCAATTCGCGTGGACGTAAGTTGCGAAAAAAATGGCGGTAAGGTGGGAATGGCCTTAAGGCTCTTCCATTAACTACGTTACCAATTTGGGGGTGGGGTCGTGCTTTAAACTTCTGTTGGTAACATGGGGGGGGAGGGAAGTAAAGGTACGAATAGAGATAACGTTGAGTACATTTTCTGATGATAGTTTTAACCATTTGAAAAGAATTCTTTTTTTTCCTGTTTACAAGAATCTTCACTTTTTTCCCCTTCTCGTTTTTTCGCTTAAATGCGAAGTGAATTAATAGAACTCAGTAAGAAAATCCAAATATTTTTGGTGAAAGTTTTTTTTGTTTGAGAAGTGTACTATTATATTTTTGGTTCGGAATTCATCTCATTTGGTTTGAAATTCTACATTTTGGTTGAAAATTTAACTATTTTGTTGAAAATGCATCTATTTTGTTAGAATTATTCTTTTTCTGATAAAAATTCATGCACTTGGTTGAGAGTTGAACTACTTAGTTAAAAATTCATTTTTTTTGGGTTGAAGATTCATCTCTTTCACTGAAAACTTAACTATTGAGTTACAAAATTCGTTTCATTTTTGGTTTAAAATTAATTATTTTTATCGTAAACTTGTCTATTTCATTTTTCCTTAAAATTTATCTTTTTCATTAAAAAATTCTAAAATATGGTTGAAAATTAATTTTTTTTCGTTAAAAATTCAACTGTTTGGTTGAAAATTCATGTATTTTATTGATAATTCGTCTATTGTGGTAGAAAATTAATATTATTGGTTAAAGAATCATTTTTTCGGTTGAAAATTCAAATATTTGCTTAAATGTTCAACTCTTCTATTGAAAACTCGTTTTTTTTTTGGTTAAGAGCCAACTTTTTTAGCTGAAAATGTATTTCATTTATTGTTGAGAATTGATCTTTTCTAGTTGAAAATTCATATATTTGGTTGATAACTCGTCTTTTTTGGTGGAAAATTAATTTTTTTTGTAGAAAATTTATCCTTTTTGGTAAAAAATGCAACTTTTTTGTTGAAAATTAATATTTTTGCGTTGAGAATTCAACTGTTTTGTAGAAAATTCGTCTTTCTGGCTTGAAGATTCAACAACTTGACAGAAAATTAAACTATTTGATTGAAAATTAACTTTTTTGTTGAAAATTTATATTTCTGATGAAAATTCAACTATCTGGTTAAAAATTAAACTATTTATTTGTAATTTACCTGTTTGGTAGAAAATGAACTTTTTTATTGAAAAATCATATTTTTTGGATTGAAAATTCAAGTGTTTTGTAGATAATTCGTGTTTTTTTTCTGTCTTCAAAATTCAATAATTTTGTTGAAAATTAATGTATTTTGTTAAAAGATCGTCTTTTTGTTAGAACAGTAATCTTCTTAGCAGAATATTCATTCCTTTTGTCGAAAATTCAACTTTTTGGTTAAAAAATTCATCTTTCTTGGTGAAGAATTCAACTACTTAGTTAAAACTTGAACTACTTTGTTAAAAATTCATTTTTTTAAGTAGATTCAACTCTAGTTGAAAATTTAACTATTTTGTTGAATATTCGTTTTTTCTTTCGTTGAAAATTAATTCTTTTATCTGAAACTTCAACTGTTCCCTTTTGGGATGAAAATATATCCATTGTAAGTTGAAAATTCAACGATTTGGTAGAAAATTCGTCTTTTTGTGAAGCAAATTAATCTTTAATTATGTTATTAAAAATTGAATTATTTTGTTGAAAATTCAACTATTTTGCTGAAGTCATCCTTTTTGGTCGAAAATTCAACTGTTTTGTTGAAAATTTGTCTTTTAGAATGAAAATTCATCATTTATGGTAGAAAAGTCATCTTTTTTGGTTGAAAATTCAACTGTCTTCTAAAAAATACATTTTTTTGTCTTGAAAATTTAATATTTTGCTAAAGTCATCGTTTTAAGTCAAAAATTCAACTGTCTTTTAAAAAAATCATCCTTCTGTCTTGAAAATTCAACTGTTTTCGGTTCAATTTTAGTCTCTTTTGTTTGAAAATTTGACCCTTTAGTTGAAAATGCATCTCTGTAGGTTGACAATTCAGCTATTTGGTTGAATATTCATCCATTTTTTTCATTATTTTATTGAAAATTCAACTCCTTTGTAAAAGTCATATTTTTTGGTCTAAAATTCAACTTTTTTGTTAAAAATTCGTCCTTTTGAATCGAAAATTCACTTTATGGTATAAAGGTCATCTTTCTCGGCTGAAAATTCATTTTTCTTGATTAAAAATTCACTATTTTGTTGAAAATTCGTCTCCTTTGCTTGAAAGTTCAACTATTTGGTTGTTAATGCAACTTTTTGATTAAAAATTCATTTTTGTTTGTTGAAAGTACGCAGAATAAACTTAAAATTCGTGTTTAGCCAATAGCTGCGTTACTTTCGGGAGGGAGAGGGGGATTGAAGATAAAAATACAGTCATCAATGAGGGGGGTCGGCGGGGGGTCAAAAATAGCTCAAAGTTTGTAACGTACTTTATGAACGGCCCCTTAGGCCCCCACTTCATACCCGTTCCTGATGCTCAAACTCAATCGGCGTTAGGAAACCCAGCCGAAGATGCCCGAAGCCACCCTAAAGCCGGTTTGACAAAGCCCGGTGTAAAATCGTTCTTGTCTCAATCTCTTTTTTCTTCAAACCTTTTCCACTTCATTCTTTTTCTTATTTTCCTTCATTTTGTTCTTTAAAAACAAAATTGTTTACTTATCTCATACCACTTCATTCTTTCCTTTTCTTATATTTTTATCATTTTTTTTCGACCCCCCTGCAGGAGAGACTCGTCACCGCGTGGTATAAACAAATCGCCCCTGGGTGTCACCGAAGCAGTACTCGCCCCAGCTGCATTTATATTTATTGCGGATCGGAGTCTCCCTGCTTCGAGTTTGGCGCACTGATTCACCCAGGCATTCGCGAACGACGCTCGAATTTCTGATCGAGTACTTCGTTGCCAAAGCACTCTTTTTATGTAAAATACTTTTAATCAAGATTCAATTAGTGGATAATCCCAGTAAAGGCGTTCATTTTCTGATGTTTGTAGATGACACGTTTCGATACAGATCTGTATCCTTATCAAATCATTTTTCTTAACAAAAGATTGTTGAAGCTAGAAAAACACGATATTTTTTTAATATCGGTGTACATGTAGTGTTATTTATAACCTAACAAGAACCGAAGAAATCTAGTGCTAAAAGCGGAAAAATATATATTTACCTTATTGGAGAAATTGAAGACAGTTGAGCATAATTATAATAATGTTGTTTCATAAAAAACATGAAAGTTAATTTTTATTAAAAGTCATAATAATGCTTATTTAAGAATAGCATGTGAAGCCCAGACCAAATACATAACCTCCAGATAAACTATGGATTTGAAATTTGATGCCATTTTTTCTAGAAAAATTTTATAATTAGATAAACGTTATCAAATAAAACATAGTAGAAAGTTTTTTAGAAATCACAGGAAATATCCTGGGTTATCTCAAAAATTAAAAAGTTACATTTTTGAGCAGTAATTAAAGACGGACATGTGTCACTTATAGGTTAGACGTTATAACAGCTTTTAAGATTAGGTTAAGATGTCATGTGATCTTTTTACCCGGGAAAATTGTCAATTTCTAAATTTTAATATGAGAAATGAAACTGCGGTATATAATACTTCATCTTTGAATATCAGTTCTGTAATGTATTGCATTTTTCCCCCTTTTTATGTAAATCATACCTAAAGTTAATCATTTATCATCATTTGGCTCTATATTTAAAATTTTAACATTTTTAATATTGAAATCAAAAGTATGAAAGTTTGAACAGACGTGCTTTGCTAAAGCTGTATTATCTTTGTTCTTTTCCACAGATTTTTCATGTTCTTTAATTCTAACCTCTAAGTGTCTGAAGGATTGTCCAATGTATATCATCTTACAATTTAAACACGATATTCTATAAATGATATTTACTTTATGATATTTATCAATTAAATCTTTAACATTTGGAAAAAGAAATTTATTAAAAGTATTTTCAACAGAAAAAAAAACAATTTAAAAGTTGCTATTTCTATTGAAAATTCTAAAAAGAACTTTCTCAAAACCAGTAATATATGGCATTACAATAATTTTCTTTTGATTTGTAAGATCTGTAATTTGTTTATTTGTATTTTTTAATTCTATAATAGTCTTATAACGTTCAGCTATTTTCAATTTCAACAAATCTATAGGATATCCATTTTCTAATAAGGTATTTTTTACAATGTTTAAATTTTCATTGAGAAATCTAGTATCTGATAATTTTATCGCTCTGACCATGCAGATTTCCTATACCAATTAGTGACAATTTTGTTATTTTCTAATGTGAGTGCTAAATCTAGAAAAATTATTTTATTTTCCTTTGCTAATTCAAAAGCGAGTTTTAGTTTTTTATTTGCTGAGTTAAATTTTTGAAGAATATCATCTATTTTATTTTTTTGAAGGCAAATAAATGTATCGTCTATATATCTATAATAAAAGATACTTTGATAGTCTAAATTATTAAAAATTTCATTTTCAATATCTTCCATAACAATATTGGCAGCTGCTGCTGAAATTGGTGACCCAATTGTAAGTCTGAATATCTGTTTATAAAAAACATTATTGAATTTGCAATAAGAAGATTCCAAGCATAAACTGACAACTGCATTAAAGTCTTCTTTATATAAAAAAGTATATTGTTTTAGTTCTTTCTATTTTTTATTCACGGAGTTTAGAATTAATTTCCAAGATATACTAATATACATTGAAACAATGTCAAGCAATATAATTGTGTGTCATCAGGAATGTTAATTTTATCAATTTTTTGTTTGAAATCCCAGCTGTCTTTAATGTGGTAATCAGTTTTGTCTACAATTTTTTGTGAAGATTCAGCTAAACATTTAGATATGGGATAAGCCACTAACTGAATCTTGATTCATTTAACCAGTCTAACAGAAATCATTTTTCTAAATTATTTTATTGACAAAAAAAAGTAAAATACTTTTGTTTGTTGTGTATGTGCTGCGTAATATTTTTGAGAGTTTTTTCTTCAAATGGCGTGATTCTGTTAGTTTTGAATTTTTAAATTCTCCAACTCTGAATTTTTTACGATTATTTTCAAAAAATTATTCAAGAGGATACCAGTACACAGTGGATAATACGAATTTCCTCACAATAGAAACGATATTAGGGCAAATTAATAATATTTTATAATAAGTATGATAAAATTCTTTTTAAAAAATGTGGGAGTGCATTAATGTTTTTCCTACTATGAGCAAATGCACATTATCCAATATCTGCTGGTATCCAATGTGTACCACCTTCTCCTATTCAAGTAAAATACTTTCATCTAATTAAATTCCAATTTTTCTATCGGGACACTTTTGGATTCAAATAGAATGTGAACTTGAGTGAATTAATTAAAATATGTTAAAAATAAATCGGTATTAGCTGATGCAAAAGATTTGTTTAACTTACTGTAGAAAGAATTGTCATAAAAATGAAGGTACACAGTGAATTGGATCAGGAATTTACTGTTCATAATCTCTTATAGAGTACAATATTATTTTTTTATTTCTGAAGAAAATACTTAAATAAGTAAATAGCGCTGGATATAATAATGAGAGAGAACATTAATATTTTGCCTAAGATTCAACCTAATTTTTATAAACCAATTATAGAAATAAATACTTCTTTGCAGTTCTCTACCACAGAATACATTTTTTCACATAACTAAAAATGCTGGAATTGCATAGAACAATAATATTCATAAGAGAGACTGACAAAATATTAAAAAGTACTATTGCTATAAGCATTTCAATATACCAGTAATTTTTTTAATTTTCCACTGCCATGCATAGATTTTCTTATAAAAAACAAATAAAAATTTGTTTCAAAGTAATTGAAAGTAATAGAAAATTACAAACACTAGATACATGTTATTGTTAACAACAAATATCAATTAGGTACTTTCTCTCGGGTAATAATTATTTTTTCTCCTAAGTCATGCTGTAGGCACGTAAATTAATTTCATCTTGAAATAATAATATTATATCAAGTGACTTTTTTAATTTGTTTGTAATGTTTGTAAGTAAAAAGAACAATTTATTGCTGATATATTTTCCTGATGAAATATTACTATTTAGGTATTTGCCACATGATTTAGTAAAAAAAATAATCATTTTTTCCTGAAGAATGGTGCCTGATTTTTGAATTTATCTGTCATATTTGTTATTAATAATAACATCTGAGATTTTTCGACACATTTCCAGATGCCAAATCTAGTTCAAATTTTGCAGAGGTTATGAAATGGACCCAAAATGAAAATTTTGCTTGCTGGGCTCTCTTTGATTTTTTTCAAGATTTATGCAACGTAATACTTGAACGGCCTCAAATAAAAAAGAAGGTACAGAAAGTTTATATCGTAACATTATCCCATATTTTTCATAGATTTTAACCGCCTGACGATTTTTGTTGCGGATTTTACACTCTAATGAGGACAGAAATTTAGCTTTGTTTTTTCTGTGACCAATTCAATTAAGTCAAAATAGGAATTTTTTTAGAAGAATAGCAAACAGTTAAATAATGGTGTAACATTTTTGGCTAGGATAGATACATAGCTGTACTTAGGGTTACAGAATGATAAAAAATTACGAAATAATGATGATAAATGATCTGAATGCTCTGTAATATTTCTCTCTATTACTGAGTGAAGACAATGATGGGAAGATAATATTTTTTCTGCATGAGAAATACTGGTTCAAACTAATGGATCCTTCTTTTATTTCAAAAATTAACAACCTTTCTAGCCAATGATATACAAAATTAAAACCTTGCTAAATTGTATTCAAAATTGAAGAAATTAAAATAAGAAAATAAGAATCAAATTTGAGCGCGCCTAGGGCGCGCGATTCGGTCGTCGCGCTTCGCGCTCGGTGTTATGTGTTTTTTACGTACAAATTACTAAATTTGTTTTTGATTTCAAATGAAGAAGGAAATTTATTTACTTAATAGTCTATCGGCCTTAAGGAATACATTCTCATCATAATATTCGTGCACGATTTTCTGTGCTCGCCGTATAATATATACAAATAAATAATTGAAAAGACGATTAATAATTATCTTAATGATTTACGATTGGTCTTGTGGAGAAATGTGTAACGTCAATTTTATTTGACTTTTTAAAAGCACAAA
>JAUMHM010000005.1:27429279-27443499 GCA_032362435.1 Melikaiella ostensackeni | reverse complement strand
TTCGCCACAAATATCCAAAAAACTCAGCATCAAAATTCACCGCTACCTCACACTTTCATGCCGGAAACGGAAGTCCAAAAGCCTCAATTTTAATTTTAAATTTTATTTCTCATTTCATCATTTAGAGTTACAATTAGTTATTCAATTTTCAAAACTTCGAGATTCATTTTCATTCTTTAAGAAAAGGATCTTTATTTTGATATATTATTTGGTGTTAGACTATTGATCAGTGAAGTAAAATATCAGTGGTTTTTTGTTGTTGATCAACTGATACTCGCGAATTTATTTAAACGAGCTTTCGCTCGACGCCGTGGAGCGTCTTCAGAATAAAAACTCATTAACATCTCCGTCCTTAGCTAAAGAACATACAACGACGTTTTTTATATACTTAAAGTTTTTCACGAGAAATATAAGATATTGGAAAATATAAAACATAATCTGTAAACTTACCGATTAGACGCTTGCATCGTAGGGTTACATGTAAATTCACATTCCTTATGACTGATAAGTATATTAAAGCTAAAAAGATTATTTTTTGCAAAGACATTTTTCTCCAGGTTTCACGTTAACGTTGTAAAATTTATATAAACATTTATTGTGGGCCAACACACTCCGTTAGACGCTAATATTGGAGAAAGAATGTGAAGTCACGTGAGTCTATATCTTAACCTCTAGGACAAGAGGGACGCTTGACGTGAATTTTCAAGAAACACTAAGACGATTACTATAGTATAATTTTTTAGACATTCTTAGTCGATAAAATAAGACTGTGGTAGATATTTCTAAGAAATTCAACATCAGATCTCTTATTTACAGAATTGGTATTCTTGACGATAAAAAAACATCTTTTTAAAATTTCTTCTTCTATAGTTGTTTTCATGACTTAAAATCTTGGTTTTTGAAAATAAAATCTCATGATCATTGACATGCGAGTGCATAACAAATGCAGTGCCTCTTGCATCTTTTTTGCAGTCGTTTTTGTATTCTTCGATTCTAGTTATAATGTGCCTTTTTATCTGTCTGATATAAACGAAACCACATTCACAGAGAATGCAGTATATCACATGTGTCTTTAAAGCGAAAGGAGTGATATCTTTGTTATCAGAAAAGCATCTGAAAATAGTTTTTCGATATGTAAAAACTACTTTAATGTTGAATTCTTTGAAAATATTAATGAAAGATCTAGAAAGCTCATTAGCAAATAGCAAAACAACGACATTTTCATGATCAAAAGTTTTGAAATATCATCATCTCTAAATTTTTGATCAGATATTTTGATAGCTCTATCAGGAAGACTATGGTATATACGTAACTGAGAGTTTATCTTCTATAGAAATATTAGAATTAAAGTTTACGTATCTGCCTGAATTAGTCTCTTTACGGAAGCAATTCGTAATGAGTTTATTGTTTTCTCGAATGATAGTAACATTCAAAAAGTTTAGTTTTTAATTTTTTTCAAACTGGATTCTGAAATGGTACGCATTAAAAGTTTCTGATAGATCGTCAATATTATTCTCAGGCACTCATGTGAAAACATCATCAACGTACCTGTAGAAAGATATGGGATTAAAAGGAAGTCTTTTTAATGCATCATATTCCAGTTTTCCCATAACTAGGTCTGCAATTGACCCAGACAACGGAGAGCCCATGGGTGTACCATAGGTTTGCTTAAAAAATTAATTTTGAAAACTACAATAGGCATTGTCCATACAGAACTCTACCAGTTTTTAGACTAAGTCCTTAGACGTGTTAGTAAAAAGTGACTTTACAATGGCTCGAGGGGCGGCAAAACCATCTTCGCTGTTTATTAGGACAGGCAAATAATACTCAAACTTTTTTTTTAGAAACATCATAAGTTCTTTATTCCTTAAACAGATAATATCAACATGATTTTATTCATGATAAAAAATTTTGATTTCAATTGAATATTTTTTTCAACTTTACAAACTTTACAACTTTACTTATAAGCATTTCAAAAAAACTCAAAAGCTCATTTTTTTCGTTTCAATCGCTGCAAATTCGCTTATTAAGTCCTCATAATTCAAAGTTTCAGCAGTTTCACATTCTATTGAGAGAATTGCAAGATTTGATAGTCTACTTTGGCTCATGGTTGATCTCAAGTAGGATTTAATCAGTTTGAGTTTGCTGAATGCTCTTTCGCAGGATGCAAATGAAACAGGTATGGTGAGTAATATTTTTAAAGCTGTCGCTAACGTCTTGTAGGCTTCCAGTCCCATTGAAAAAATATAGAACAAAAGTTGTTCAGACAATAATCCGATTTGCTCTTCGTTTCTCTTTGCTCTCTTCAATAAAAGTAGGATGTCTTGAATATCGCTGAATAAGTCTTCGCTATCTGAGTCATCTGGATAAAACTCAGCAAGTTTTTGGCATTTGATTCTTATATCGGCAAGCTTATCTTTGTATGAGTCTATGAGAAGCTGTATTATTGATTCAGAGTCACAAAGAAAACCAAAGCGTTCATCGAGCTTCTTCAAATTCGTAAAACGGGTAGATATTTCCACTGACAGTCTATCCAAAATTTCGATCAGAGAGCTTCGCATTTCTTCTTCTGAATTCAATCCAATATCATCAGATCTTCCTCTCGGCATAGTTCGCTTTTTCCGGCTTCTGTTGACGTTACTAACACCCCACTCGTTACAATTTTCTTTAGCTTTGGAAATGGCACGATCGCACAAATCGGTTCTTTAATCGGCCAGTTTGTCTGTCAATATTTGCAGTTGTCCCAATACATGAGTGACACTGATCCCTTTTTCTTGTAAACGTTTTTGAACTTTATCGAAAGATACGAGAATTTTAGCCCAGAAAAACAGAAGAGTAACGAAATCGAATTCTTCTATTGCATTGATGATTAAAACTGCATCTTGTCTGCTAACGATATTTTCAGTGATCGTATCTCTGAATTTTTCCAGCGCAGATATGACTTCCTTCAGTTGTGTTGATACTGGTTTGACAGCTTCAGCTTTTGAGCTCCACCTAGTCTCACAATGCCTTCTGACAGTTATCTTCACGTATTCTTTAAGAACGTCCCATCTGTGGGTAGAGGAGGATAAAAAAGTGTGTAGACGCTATATTGTTCCAAAAAACGTGACCGCTTGGACATTAACGTGAGCTGCGTGTACCCCAGCTAAATTAAGTGAATAATTATCACCAGGAACGAATACAGCTTGTTGATTCAGGCCGAAGATTCTCTGCTGAACCCCTGTATGGATGCCGGCCACTGTTGCTGCATTGTCATATGAATGACCTCTACAATCTTTCAGACTTAATCCATCCTCTTCCAGTTTGTTTTTAATTACTTTAGTGATTCCTTCTGTTGTTTTGACTTTCAAAGGAATTAAATCAATGAAGACTTCTCTAATATTCAATGAATTTTGTCCAACTTCAACAAATCTGGTAACTTGAGAAATCTGTTCCTCATGTGCGGAATCCGGAGTTGAATCAAACATTAAACTGTCAAAATCAAACTTTGTTGTGCAAGCGTTTGTATCATTGCTATAATTATTTCAAGAATATTTCTCCAATATTTTTGCTCTTCAAAAGCTTGCCATTGGAAATCATCATCGATACCTCCGCCTTGATTTAAAGTCCGTTCTAATTCTTTCCATTTTAAGAAAGCTAAACGATGAGCAGGGCTATTTTCATGATCTTGGACACGAGAGTTCAATTTACACCGCGATAAAAACCTCATAGCATCGTTAAAGGTACTCTGGAAATTTTTCTGTGGGAACAAGATGCAACAAAAACAAAACAAGGAATTTTTGATTGGAGAGAAGTACATCCAGATGCGGAGGATTTTTTCACCATTTTTTAAAGTTTTCTCAAACCAAGTTTTGTTTAAAGATCGTCCAGTATCACCCTGTGTAAACTTTGCATTGACATTGCGAAGTTTGCTTGTGCCTTGTCCAACCATTAATGTGTACTTAAAGAAATAAAACGGAATATTGAAACTTCGAAATTCCCGGGCCATTAAAAAAATTGTTTGCAGGATCTTTAAATTGCTCTCACAGCATATTACTGTTAGATAAATGTCAAAAAGTTGTTAAATCAATCAACTCAGATCACGCAGGCACTTTGTATAACTACAACACATATTTTCGATTATTTCGTGCAAATTTATAATGTTGACAATGTTAATTTTTTGAGGTTGTAAAAAAATTGTTTAAATCCTAATAATTTCAAAGAACCTTTTCATGTTCGCTGGTTTTCGGGATGTCTGGTATCAAAGTTATTTGCAAAAAAAATCACATTTTTCTCACTCGAGCTAGATAAGTACTTACTGTAAACTGTGATAGTGAAATTGTTGTTGTTCATATTTTGATGTTTTGATGTTTGACGGGAAGATGCCTTAAGCCATTTCCTTCCATTGCCTAAGCCTAGATCGATCAGTAACGTAGGGTTATGTACGCGAATTGTTGTAAATAATAAAACGAATAAAAGAAATGAAGGAGAATAATTTAAACGATTGTCACGAAACTTTGTCTACGAAGTTAGTATATATGCAATATGTATAGATGGTTCGAAAATCCATAATAACAAAAATGTTCATAATAATAAGATTAACTTTTTGCAAGGAACGTATGGGGGGGGGGGATTATTCTTTGCCCCGGGCGCCAAATGTTCTAGGTATGCCATTGCTGTAGTTATCAGGTATGTTGAAAGATTTAATCTTATCAATAAGATCCCAGCTATTTTTAACAAAAGTATTACTTTTTCTGATAATTTGTTTAATAGGTAAACAAAAATATTTAGATAGTGAGAGTAACGGAGAATCAGAAAGCGAAGTGACTGGTCTCATAGGATTTTCAGGTTTATGAATTTTAGACAAACCGTAGAATTTTGGAGCAACTGAATTGTAGCTTTTTAACAGTGATTGGAAGTAACTATTTTTTTTTAACTAGTTACTGTAACCACTTACTTTTTTGTGATAACGGTAGTGGTAACGCAGGTACTTTTGTAAATAAGTAACGAATTGGTAACTAGTTACATTTTTTCAGTAACAGTAACTATGAAAATCGTTACATTCTTAGTTACTTTTGAAATGTAGTTTACAAGTTTTCTTTAAGACAATCAATAAATTGTACTGCTTTTGCAACTATTTTTTTCATTTTCACTGTTTAAATTGTGGCGACGGACAGCCATAGAGATTTATAGTCCAATATAAAAGAATTGCAATTTTCCTCCCACCCTGGAATTCAAAATTTTCTAAAATCTATACAAACACACTTAGGAAGAAAAAAAATTAATTTCAGAGTTGAATATTCATTTTTTTTTTTTTTTAATTCAATTTATTTAACTGAAATTTTAAGTTTTCTTTGATTCAAACTCCAACCATTATTGGTTAAGAATTCATCTTTTTTATTTGAAAATTTTATCATTTGATTAAAGATTTTATTATTTTGTCCAAACTTCAACAATATTAATAGGCAATCATTTAGTTGAAGATTCAACTATTTTATCGAAAAATTATCTTTTTTAGTTGAAAATTTGTCGTTTTTGGTAGAAAATTAATCTTCTTGGTCGAAAATAAATCTTTTTGGTTAAAAATTCAACCACTTGGTTAAAAGTTGAACTTTTCTGTTGAAAAATAATTGAATTTTTATCTCTTTGGTTGAAAATTTTACTATTTTATTGAAAATTTGTTTTTTTTTGGTTGAACATGAATTTTTTATCTGAAAATTTAATTATTTCATTTTTGGTTAAAAATGGATCTTTTTTGGTTGAAAATTCTAATACTTGGTTTAGAGATTTATCTTTTTCAAATGAAAATTTGACTATTTGGTTGAAGATGCATGTATTTTGTCGAAATCTCGACTGTTTCGGTAAAAAATTAATCTTCTTGTTTAAAAATTCATATTCCTTAACTGAAAATTTAACTATTTTAGTTGAAGATTCATCATTTCAGTGGAAAATTCATCTCTTTGGTTGACAATCTAACTATTATTGGTTGAGAATTCAACTGTTTTGTTGAAAATTAATTTTAAATTGAAAATTGAACTATTCGATTATTGGTTAAAAATTTATATTGTTTAGTTGAAGATTCAACTATTTGTTTAAAATTTTCCCTTTTTTAGTTAAAAATTCAACATTGATTGAAAGTTGAACTCTTCTGTTAAAATATAATTATTTTGTTCGAAGACTCTCTATTTTAGTTGAAATTCATGTCTTTTGTTGAAAATTCAACATCTTTTAAAAAATTTTCTGTTGGTGTCTTGGGATGTTGTAAATCTTCCAGAAATGTGAGTCGTAACAAGGTAAATCTAAAGAAACAACTGTCACTTGACAGGTTTGAATATCTAGAATAAAATAAATAATTTCTAAAATACAAAAGTAACTAAAGAAGTAACGATAGTTACCTTTTTTCAAAAGTAACTAAGAAAAAGTTACATTTTGAATCAGTAACGATAACGATAACTAATTACTTTTTTCGTGATGTAACAGTAACGATATCTAGTTTCTTTTAAAAAGTAACTTACCCATCACTGCTTTTTTTGACATTCAAAAAATAATCGAATCTGGTCATTAATTCTGTGATTAATGTCTGTGATCTCAATCTCAATGCACTCGATGATATCGAATATCAAACTCATCTGTCGATAACCGGCTGCGCTCGGAAATTTTGGTTTTCTGCAGTTTTCTACTCCCCTGACCAAATGTTCAGACGAATTTGAACGCTTCTAATAAAAAGTCTAATAAAAAGGTTCATTGGTAGTGGGGTATGCGGGGTAATTGGGAAAAGTGAAACTTAATCGAAGAGTTAAGTCTGTCGATCTCCTGTGGAAGAAGGGGATTTAGATATGTGAAACCTACGAAGGTATATATGAAAAGAATAAATTAATAAAAAATACAAGTTAAAACAGACATTTCCTGTGATAATAAAACAGTGGTAAGCCACCGTGCCGCCCTAGACCATGGCCTTTTTGGCCTCTGGTGTAAATAGGGGACCAGGAGACGGGAATTTTGATAAGGTAATAATGAATTAATCAAGAGAGGAAGTTCTTGTTAGGAATTACTGTTCTTTTTTTTTAGCAAGGAATTTTTGAATCTAATGATCTCGAGTGCAGTGAAGTTGCGTTCTGGGAAATACCGGATGTGAGAAACACGTGGACGAGGGCGAATGAAATAGAACATAGAGTCACGTCTCACGGTGGAAATGACTCGGCTAGTTGGCCGTTTCCTCATTTGTTAAGAGCAAGTAAGACACCCACGAGTCAATTTAAGAGATTTTACGGAATCTTGTCCGCAAAGCCCATTCACGTCCACACGCCACCCAAACATAGCGTGATCTTTACTTAATATACTTGTAGCGAGATCTTAAATGGCTCGCATCCTCCACCCACAACCTCTTCTCTCTCTGTGCAAAAATCATTTTCATCATATTTTAACGTCCTGTGAATTGTTAGATAGGCGCCACTATCACTCTGCCTCTTTAGTCCAATTGTTGGAAATATTTTTTGCAAGTAGGAAGTAAGATAAATGAGGTGAGCAGATAGGCAGGGCTGCTCCTGGATACAAATTCCTACCTTACCGACTTCGAGACCATTTTATAGCTGAAGTGGTTCATGTCCGTGCTAAGTTTGAAGATTGTTCGAGGCTGCAGAAGATTGTTTTCCACGATGGGTTAATTACTCCTGCAATCTGTTGTACATTTTCTCTGCAATCTTATGCAATCCAATGCAATCCTTTCCAACCCCTTGTAATCCCATGCAATCTGTATTAAATCTCGAGCTATCTCTATCAAATTTCGTGCGATCTGATACAATATTTTTCAGTACCATGCAATACTTTACAATTCCTTGTAATCCTATGCAATCTCGATTCAATCCGATGCAATCCCCGTAATATCTCGAGCTATCTCTATCAAATTCCGTACAATCCTTTGCAATCCCTTGTAATCCCATGCAATCTCTATAAAAACTCGTGCTATCCTATCAAATTTCGGGCAATCTCATGCAATCTTTTGCAATCCCATGCAATCCTTTCCAGTCCCTTGTAATCCCATGCAATCCTTGACAGTTTTTTGTGATCAAATTCAATCTCGATTCAATTCCATGCAATCTCTATATTATCTCGAGCGAGCTCTATCAAATTTCATGCAATCCTTTGCAATCCCTAGTAATCCCATGCAATCTCTATTCGATTTCGAGCTATCTCTATCAAATTTCATGCAATCTCATGCGATCGTTTGTAATCCCTTGCAAATTTTTCCAATCCCTTGTGATCTCATGCAATTTTTATTAAATCTCGAGCTATCTCTATCAAATTTCGTGCAATCTCATGCAATCTTTTGAAATCCCATGCAACCCTTTCCAATCCCTTGTAATCCCACGCAATCTCTATCAAAGTTTATGCAATCCCATGCATTTTTTTGCAATCCTATGAATCGTTTACAATTCCTTGTAATTTCATGCAATCTTCATTCAATCCCATACAATCTCTGTAATGTGTCCAGTAATCTCTTTGAATTTATTGCGATCCCATGCAATCTTTTGCAATCCCATGAAATCCTTTCCGATCCTTTGTAGTCCCATGCAATCTCTATTAAATTTCGAGCTATATTTGTCGAATTTCATGCAATTCCGTGCAATCTTTTGTAATCCTATGCAATCCTTTCCAATCCCTTGTAATCCCATGCAATCTCCGTTAAATCTCAAGCTACCTATTTCAAACTTCGTGCGATCTTATGCAATCTTTTGTAATTCCATGCAATCCTTTACAATTCCTTGTAATTTCGTGCAATCTAAATTCAATCCCATGCAATCCCTATCAAACCTCGAGCTGTCTCTATCAAATTTTGTGCAATCTCATGCAATCTCTTGCAATCCCATGCAATCCTTTACAATTCCTTGTCGTCACATGCAATCGCGATTCAATCCTATGCAATCTCTGTAATTTCTCGAGTGATCTCTATCGAATTTCCTGCGATTCCATGCAATCTTTTGCAATCCCATGCCATCCTTTCCAATTTCTTGTGATCCCATGCAATCTCTATTAAATCTCGAGCTATCTCTATCAAGTTTCGTGCGATCCCGTGCAATCCTTTCAAATCCCATGCAATCCTTTCCAATCCCTTGTAATCCCATGCAATCTCTATCAAATTTCGAGCTATCTCTATCAAATTTCGTGCAATCCCGTGCAATCTCTTGTAATCCTATGCAGTCCTTTCCAAACCCTTGTAATCCCATACAATCTCTATTAAATCTCGAGCTACCTATATCAAACTTCGTGCGATCCCATGCAATCTTTTGTAATCTCGTGCAATCCTTCAGAATTCCTTGCAATCCCATGCAATCTAGATTCAACCCCATGCAATCTCTTCAATATCTCGTGCGATCTCTATCAAATTTCGTGCAATTCTTTGCAATCCCATAGGATCTGTTACAATTCCTTGTAATCCTCCCTTGCGAAAAAATTTAGTAAATTCAGTGTAGGTCTATAATGATTTTTCTATAATGAATTTCTTATAATTCTGTCGCGATTCTAGAAAAATCATTATAGCAAATTACTACAATAAAATCATTATAGAAATAAATGATGTTAAAATATTGAAAGAATTTATGAAAAAAATAGATAAGCTACAAACGAATGATTTATTTATTTACTTAACGTAGGATTTCAATGTTTCAAGGAATTTCACAGATTTCGAGGAAATTTATGAAATTCCAAAAGAGTTAAAACACTTCAAATTTATCAGTGGATTTCAACGAATTCCAAGAAATATCTACGTGTTTTAAGCGATTTCGTCAAATTTAAAAAAAATTTCACAAAATTTAAAATTATTTAAAAAATCCCCTCGAGGGAGCTCAAGAATTAATAGAGATTGCATGGGATCTCTATTAAATCTCGAGCTGTCTCCATCAAATCATGTGCAAACCCATACAATCCTTTGCAATTCCATGCAATCCTTTCCAATTTCTTGTAATCCTATGCAATCTCTATCAAATCTCAAGCTATCTCTATCAAATTTCGTGCAATCCCATGCAATGCTTTCCAATCCCTTGTAGTCCCATGCCTATCTTTTCCTATCCTATCCTATCCCATACCTATCTGTATCAAATTTCGTGCAATCACGTGCAACCTTTTTCAATCTCATGCAATCCTTTACAATTTCTTGTAAATCCATGCAATCTGGATTCAATCCCATGCAGTCTCTAACAATCCCTTGTAATCCTCCCTTACGAAAAAATATAAGAAATTCAGTATAGGCCTATAGTAATTTTCCTATAATGAATTTATTATAATTTTGTCGGGATTCTAGAAAAATCCTTATAGTGAATCACTGTGAGAAAATCAATATAGAGATAAATAATGTTAAAATATTGAAAGAATACATGCAAAAAATAGAGAAACTACAAACGGATGATTTAGTTACTTAACGTAGGATTTCAAATTATTTCAAGGGATTTCAAAGGAGTCCACAGATTTCAAGGAATATTTCAGTATTATAAAAGAGTTGAAATATTTCAAACACATCAATGGATTTCAACGAATCCCAGAGAATTTTTACGTATTTTAAGTGATTTCGTCAAATTTTATAAAAATTTCACGAGATTTTAAATGGTTTCAAAGATTTCAAACTTCTCGGGGGATTTTAAGAGATTCCAGAGGAATTCAAGAGATTTCAAAAATTTCAAGGGATTTCAAAGAACTTTTTAAATTTTCCAAATATTTCCAGAAATTTCAAGAATTTTAAGGAATTTCAAAGAATTTTGTATGATCTCCAAAGAGTTCAAGGTTTTTTTTAGAGAACTTTGGAAATTAAATGAATTTAAATTGAATTTCAAGTGATTCTTGGCGATTCCAAAGATTTCAAGGGATTTTAAGGTATTTCAAAAAATCTCATGAGGTGCAAAGGATTTTATTGAATCTCCAAGGACTTGAAAGATTGAAAGGGATTTCAAAGATTTCTTAGAAATTTGAACAGTTTTTTTTTCTAGAGAACTTCATCGAATAAGTTTTATTTAATTTATCTTCAAGCGATTATAAATGATTTCTACTTATTTTAATGGATTTTCACGATTTCCAAAGATTTCCAGGGATTTTAATGGAATCCAACAATTTTAAGAGATATGAAAGAATTTTGAAAAATCCAGAGGATTTTCAAGATTGTAAGTTATTTTTAAAGATTCTAAAGAATTTCAAGACATTTAAAACATTTCTAGGGATTTCAAAGAATTTTATTGAATCTCCAAGGATTTTAAGGGACTTAAAGGATTTCGAGGAATTTAAAAGTTTTTTTTAGTGAACTTTAATGAGTAAGATTAATTTATTTTTCATCAAAGGGATTTCGAATGATTTCTACTTATTCTGATGGATTTTTACGATTTGCGAATATTTCAAGGGCTTTTAAGGGATTTCAACGAATTTGTTTCAACGAAAATGTTTACACGAAATGCTAAATTAAAATGATAAATAACCTTGAAGTTGCTTACGCAACATTTGTTTCTTATAATTGTGTAGTATCATTTAATGACGTCATTGAGACCCTTCGTGAAAATTATAGAAACTTAGCACGGACATGAACCACTTCAGCTGTATAATGGTTTCGGAATCGGTAAAGTAGGAATTCATATCCAGAACTGGCCCTACCTATCTACTGAAGAGCTTTAAAACTTATTCTCATCCTGGTTTCATTTTTTTGTGGTCTTTGTACAAATGTATATTCTTTATACAATATACAAGGAAAATTTATTACTATTTCAAACCGAATAAGGAGACACCATTTTTCGGTGTTGGTTTGAATTGACTAGATCAATCAGAAATTTGAAATTAGAATTTGAAATTCGAAATTTAAAATCAGAATTTACTGTTTACTAGATTGACAGTATGTAGGAACACGTATCATTAAATTATGTTTTTTTTATTTATTTCAGAGGCCCTGGGAACTGGAAGTTCATCTTGGCACAGTGAAGACGGAAGACCGACTTCCCGAAAAGGGGAAGAAACGCCATCTTCTTGTGCAACTCCTACTTCGGCCAGTTTCCCCTCGGAACCGGAGGTGGAAACTGATATTGGTACAACAGCCGATGGAAATAATCCTGCCGCTCCATATCCTTGCCAATTTTGTGACCGAATGTTCCCCAGGTTGAGTTACCTCAAAAAGCATGAACAGGTTAGTTTTTTATAACAAATTCATATGTTTTTATAATGAGATATTTTTTAAAAAGTACCATCAAGGCTCAGCCAACTAGAATCTTTCTATCCAGGCTAACGAAATAGAACCTTGTGATTTGGGACATTTTGTATTTTTGTTACATCAATTTATTTTGATATTTTTATAAAATTACGTTTGAAGAGTTTTGATTTTAGAAGTTTTAAAATTCAAAAAATCTTATTTAAAAGAAAATTAGATTAGAATAATATAATCATCAGTTCTAGAACATTATTGATATTTACAGATTGTTTTTGAATGTTTGGAAATATTCCAGAGCGTTCTGGAATATTCTTCAATGCCCTGAAGAATATCGAATCTTGCGAAATGCTCTGGAAAATTCTAGGATTTTCTAAAATGATTTCGAATTTTCTTGAGAATCCTGAACTATTCTTGACATTTTTAGGCTATTCTAGAATGGATGTTCTCGAATTTTCAATGATATTTTGGAAGATCTTAAATTGTTTTGGAGTGTTTCAGAATGTTCTAGTCCATTTTGGATTTTTGAATCTGAATCTTCTAGAGTGTTCTGAGATAAGCTACAATATTTTTCTGTATCAAAAATTCTCTGTACATCCTGGAATGTTCTATAATGTTTTGTTTCTTCTTGATACTTCTAAACTGTTCTAGAATGGTTGTTCTCGAATTTTCAGTGATATTTTTGACGGGTTTAGAATCTTCTGGAGTGTTCCAGAATGTTCTAGTTCATTCTGGATTTTTAAATCTGAATCTTCCAGAGTGTTCTGAGATAAGCTTCAATATTCTTCTGTATCAAAAATTCTCTGTACATTCTGGAATGTTCTATAATGTTTTGTTTTTTCCTTGACACTTCGAAACCATTCTAGAATGGTTGTTCTTGAATTTTTAATAATATTTTGGAAGGGTTCAGAATGTTCTGAAGTATTTCATGATATTCTAGACCATTCTGGATTTTTTAAATCTGAATCTTCTAGGGTGTTCTGAGATAAGCTACAATATCCTGTATGTAAAAATCTCCGTACGTTCTGGAATGTTCTATATTTTATGATGGAATATTTGGGCGATGTTCCAAAAAGAGAGCACCTCCGATTAATTTGAAACTCATTAAACTGATGTATTTTGATGCGCTGTTTACGAATATGATTGTGAAAATACCCAAAAATTTGATTTTTAAGGTCAAAAGTTGATGAAACTATAAAAATTTTATGTTTTTTTCTGTTTATTTCAGTAGACAATGAAAATTTACAAAACAAATTAGGTCAAATCTGTACATCTTTCAAAAATACGCCTTTTATATGATATACATTTTTTCTTTAAAACCATTATTTTTCGAGAGAAGACTATAAATGTTGGTCACAGAAATAATTTAGGTCTCACCCCCGCCCCTTTACAAAATCTCGTGGGGGCGGGAAGGCAACCTTGTGACTGGTCACAGAAATAATTTGTCACACCCCTATCTTCTTCCAGTGTCACTTGGGGGGGGGGCACTTCTGTGACTGGTCACATAAATAATATAAGTCGCACTCTATCTGATTCCAATGACTCGTGTGGGGCGGGAAGGCACCCCTGTGACTGGTCACAGAAATAATTTAAGGCAGGCACATACCCCATTTCAGTGTCTCGTGTGAGGGGGGCACCCCTGCGGCCGGTCACATAAATAATAATTCATGTCACACCCCTACCTCATTCCAATGTCTTGTGGAGGTCGGGAAGACATCCCTGTGACTATTCGCAGAAATAATTTAAGTCACGCCCCTACCTCTTTCCAGTGTCTCGTGGGGGACAGGAAGGCACCCCTGTGACTTGTCACAGAAATAATTTAAGTCACACACGTACCCCTTTCCAGTGTCTTGCGCGGGTGGCACCCCTGTGACTGGTCACAGAAATAATTTAAGGCAGACACATACCCCATTTCAGTGTCTCGTGTGAGGGGGGCACCTCTGCGGCCGGTCACATAAATAATAATTCATGTCACACCCCTACCTCATTCTAATATCTTGTGGAGGTCGGGAAGACATCCCTGTGACTATTCGCAGAAATAATTTAAGTCACGCCCCTACCTCTTTCCAGTG